>VSDK01013404.1:57756-77465 GCA_009767595.1 Symbiodinium kawagutii
GGAAAGAGCGTCTCTTGAACGCTATCAAAGGTGTCCACCAGGTTTTGCTTCACTGGGTAGATCGCATACTCCTCATGGCCAACCAAGGCAGGGAGCGGCATCAGGATGTGATGCGCTTGCCATGGGTTCATGATGTTCAGATGATCATATGGGGTCAATGTGATGATCATGAATCTTTCTGGGTGGATTATGATGATCATGTGGCGTGATGGTTCGAAAATGATGATCATGAACCATTGTTGTTTACTGTTTTCAGCCCATTATTGAACAGCGATACCGTTTCTTAACATACATTTGACAATCATTGAACTATAGATATACCTGCCGTGAATCAAACATTTACCTTTCAAACTTGTCCAAAAGAGGGGTACCCCGCAAATTGGCGGTTTCCCTATCGAAAATGGCTTTTATTGGATGCTTAATAGGTACCATCATTCATGGACAAACCCAAACGCAAATCGAAAACCAGATTTACCACTGTATATCCCAACGATATCCCATGAAAAATCAACAGGTCCTGGTATCACCCACATATCTCCCAACTGATAGTTCGATGGTTGACGAGATCAACTTCTGAATTACCAAGTGTTTACCATTCAACTTGATCAACATCATCACTGTCAACCATGGGTGTTGGTAGTGCTATATCCTCAGTGACCCGTCCAACAAGCCTTGTGAACCATCCGGAAGCAATCATTCATTTGGCCACCTTCTACCATCAACCAGTACGATCAACCACTACTTGCCATTGTTGGCTACCATCAACCATCAGTGAACCATCAGTAGTCATCATTGTCAGCCATTCTTGCTGCTGGTAGGTTCTGATGACATAGTTAACCATCTCAAACAATCACATAACATTCACCTGCTAGCTTCGGTAAATCCATTGTCGAGCACCACTCATGATTGAGAATGAAGCTTAAACATGCGTAGTGGTTAATGCTACTGCTTGATGCTTATGCTCAACGATTAGTGAAACCTTTACCGCCTATCACCAAACATGATGGTCATTCAACAGTACTCATGAATTCCACGAGCCCGCTAGCGTGTCGGTTTCTAAAAACAGGGAAGCCCCCAAACATGGACGCTTCACAACTCAAGAATAAAAAATGGGTGGTTTTTTCACGCATGATTACTATATAAGCTGGTCAATAGGGGATATACCAACTGAAAAGGATGATAAGTGGGCTATGCTTTAGAAATCAGCCATGGCGAGGTCCCAAAAATGGACATCCGACCGTGTTCCACCATCTGGTGGTTTCTCAAGTCGTAGGGGTCCACCACTTCATGTATGGTAGTGAATCAGCCACTACAGTTAGGTATACCCCCTATTAACCAGCTTATGATCCCCAAAGTTAATAAGCATCAACCATTGTTAACCAACAAAAATCCAACACCCTTTGTTAACCCCCCATATCCACTGACCACTGGGCCATCCACAACGCGTTTTAGCATCAAAACGTGTAGCGCACGAGGCTGGCGAAGATCCACTGGGGCGCTATTCGCTGCTGATCAACGATGATCTGTCCAAAAATGCTCAATCATCAATCATTGGTTGAGCCCATCATCAAACATGAATCATCAAGTAATGGAAATGATTCATGGGTAATGTCATTAGTTAAGCCAATCATTAGTTAATATTAGTTAAGCCAATCATTAGTTTAGCCCGTCATCAAATGATGGGGTAATAATGACATGACTCATGATTCATGGGCTTAACAATTAGGAACTTAGGTATCCTCATTATCAGACATGATTCATGAATAGTTATTTAATGTCATGGGGTCATGATGACCCATCATTGAAACAGTAAGCTACTAATGCATTAAAGAAAAATAGCATTCATCAACTAATGATAATGATTCATGGGTAGTGTCATTAGTTAAGCCATTCATTGGTTGATATGAGTGGGATGGACAAATGGCATTACCCATTAATCATTCAAAAAAATTGTTACTGCCATTTGGTTGCTCTTGATAGCTCCTGGCCTCGCTCCCTCACCAGCTGATAGAACATTGACTATCAGCTGTTTGTGATCGCACATCATTTGAACCATTGGGTGATGATCGTTTAGCTCATGGTTAGATGAATAGTGATTTGTATCAACTAGTAGTGATTGGTGATGGTAAGTGAAGGTATCAATCAAAATTGATGGGTACATGATTAGTGATCAACCTTTCTTTTATCACTTTTCGATTATCGTTTAGTAAGTTTAACATTCTGAAACCTGCCAGTACTATCAACCATCACCGTACCAACTACCCAACTTAACCAATTAAAAGTGACACCAAGGCGATGTAATCATTATGATAACTTAGCCATCAGCTGCAACATTCTCAACTGGTGAGCTCACCACAGTCAATCAGCGATGATCAATCATTACGAGCATCATTGATAACTGGATACCAATGATTGATCAAGTGGTAAGTACTGATTGATGATTGGTCTACTAATGATTGATCAACTAATCATAATGTCAATCGTTACAACCAATACAGGTAACTGACATTCTCAACTGGTAGTTGGATCAATTTACAACTATCAACTGACACCATTGATCAATCATCATTTTAGCTGTTGGAAACTATCATCCGCCACGCATATCCTGATCTTACGCAGGCTGATCAGTCGTGGATGGTGGTTAGTCACGATTGTGGTAAGTACCAGTGATGCTATCCTGATCTCACACTGCTTGGTCATGAATTGCTTGGTCATCATTTCAACCACGGGTTGATCATCAATCGATTCATTCATGCATTTTCTTTTTCCGTCACCATCATCCATTTTCAACTCACCATTGATCTTGACAACTAACTATCAGTTGTTTAATCCATTGATCATCATTGGTCATCCATTGGTTGCTTGAACCCTGGTTAGTTTGACCATGGTCAGTTCAACCACCAAAGCCACTAACCATTGGCTGAGCATCCATGCATTAGTTGACCTTTGATCACCATCAACTCGACGTCATCCATTGGCCATACATTGGTAGCCATTGATTGATCACCATGGTTGGTTGACTGCGAAACTAGTATAGCTAGTATGATAGTGAACCACCCTCATGTTATTTGGTAAGCTCATATTTTGTACAGCTAATTTGATTGCGAAAGAGCCTAGTTGATGAAATATAGTTATATCGTAGACATAGTTGATTTATCTACATGATAGATATATGACAAATTCAATATGATAGCCAATTACCCTAGCCTCACCAGTATGATAGATATATGATGTAGCTAAAATCAAGTAGTCTAAATTGATGGCACTATGTTGCTCAGGCACAGCTTTTACTATAACAATGTGATAATACATTTAAAATTATTAATGAGTAGTTGATTATCCATTTGACTGTAGTTGTAAACAATACTCCATAACTATAGTGAACTATGTTAAACCATATGTATACACATATCAAATCAACTATATCCAATTACCCTATAGTTCACTATATATTTGTGAACTGCTATATTATCAAGAAGAATACAATTGATATTTGGCTTAACCTACGGGTAGTATTTGTTGACCAATAAATAGGTTCAGCCATTGATGTTAACTATTTTCCTTCTTTTTTCTAGCCAGAACTTGGTTGGTAGATAACTCGAAAATGTTAGTGTCGTCTACTGACCAAGTAAAAACTATTGATAGTAGTTCAATGTAGAACAATAGTTTGCAGCATAAATGAGACATGCTATTTCCACTATGGACATATCAAAATGGCTAAGTAAATAGTAACAAACAACTACTTATATAAAACCAGAATATAAATGACATTATTTGTTATTTTAGTATAGTATATGGCTTCGCAATAAACAATAGTATATACTTGGTGGCTTTTAGATCCCTTGCTAAAAGTCTAACTTTTAGTGGCTACAAGGTAAATCAATCATATCCAAAAAATCCTAAAAAGCGAAGCTAGTAGCTGTAATCCACCCAGTTTTATAGCTATTATTCAGCCATTATAAATCAATTAATCCACCCAAAATGATGATTAACCATAGTAACCATAGTAAGAATAAACGAGAGTAACCACAGTAACCATAGTAACAATATAGTAACAATATAGTAACAATATAGTAACCATAGTATAACGATGGTTGTTAGAACTTCGCCGATTTCGCTTCTCTCCTTGGTAATTCGCCAGCAGGCGGAGCAGCAGGTGATGATGCTGGTGATGATCATGGCCTGGGAAGAGAGCTGCGTTGTCACCCGGAAAATCCGTGGTGAAACGTGTGGTCAAACGTGTGGTGCTGATGGTTTTTCGGGGGAACGCCTGGTGAAAACCTAGTTTTAGGGAGAAAACATGAGAAAATCCGGCCGTTTGACATGTTTTATTTTTGGATGAAAATGGGTTTCAAGATGACAAAATCATTTTTGAAATGATGACTCTGGTGGATGATATGGTGAAATGCTGGTTGAGGATGGGGCGAAGCTGGTTAATAGGCTGGTCAAATTGTGATGGATAAGGTCGATAATGTGGGTAAATTGTGGCTTACCATATCATCCATGGTCCATTGACCTTTGCAGATTGATTCTTGCAATCAATGACTAAGTGCAATGATCCGTAGGTGTTTCTCGCCAGCATTCACGAGCATATTCATCGGTTTAACCATCGTCATCAGCCATTGGAAACTATCAAGAATCGGCGATGGTGCTCCCTACTGACAATCACCTACAATAATGGAGAACAGCCAACATTCCCTGATTGGAGGCTGGCACACCTGTACCTATCACAAGAAACATGATAATGATGACCAGTTATCACTTGATGCTTGAGTGATGGTTCCTAAACAGTGGATTATTGCGTTGGCACAAATCATATTCGCAATTAATCATTAAATCACTGAACATAAGTCATTACAAGCGCTATTCTACGATAAAAACTTGGAATCAGAATTGACAGTTATGATACTGTTGATCGGCCAGAATCAACCATCCTTCTGGTCATTCGCATTCTGCCCTGGCTTAAGAAACGCAATCGCCTTAGGCAGATGATGTTTCAAGTGCGAACCAGCTCTACTATAATCAACATCAGCCATCAACAAATGCTATTGCAAAGCCAAATGTCAATGGACCAATCGTACTGCAAGTAGTCATCAAGTATCATACTCCATCAACCATAATCAATTAGCCATCATTCATCATCATTGACCATTCGCCAATGTTAGTAGTGATAAACAATGCGCCAATATTGCCAAAGGGCCTCATATTGGCCAATCATCAACACGAACAATATCACCGAGCAATAAAAGCCACCAGCATTTTCACCATCACCACGATGCTCATAGGTGGTTGCTGGGTCCCCCACCATGCAGTCGAGGAAAGCGAAGCAACATTTCTTGCAGCCGCCCTCCTCTTCCTTCTCAGCAACATCTTTACCTCAGCATTTTCCAACGAAAACTCCGGGCCCACAAAAAACTCGTAGCCAACTGCTAGTCATGAGCCAATACTAAACATTGACATCTAGAGATCTCGGCTTGCATTAACTTACTGATCTTAGAAACCTTTGCTTGAAGCCATCGGTGGTAACATTTGTCAACTCAGAAATCACCACCTATCGAATCCGACATTTGGTGTTGCTATGGTGTCTTGGAGCGGCGATTTTTACGTGTGTATTGGCGAATAAAGGGGAACAACACCAAATAGCGCCATGCCACACTGGTGCATAGACATCAAGAAAGAATATGACAAAATAATCATTGCTGAGAGGCAAATAACGGCAAATAGTACATGCTATTTTTTCCTAGAGAACAATAATTGGCTCTAAGAGCCAAAGAACAACAAAAATGAATGGAGGGGTAGCACTTACCTCTCATAAGGGGCAGTTGCAACAAAACCAAATTACCACTAATGAAGTTGGATAACCGACAACCCGTCCACATGACTCAAAATCAAAGTATGAGATGAAGGTTTACGACATATTAATTTCTAAAAAGACCAAATGTCCGTATAGCAATTGTCCAATCACTCCTATCCAATCAGCAGCCAAGAAGATAACTATGATTGCGGTTGCCAACAATAATCTAAGTCGAAGTGATGTTGCCCTCTTGTTGGCTACGGTAAAAGCAGGATGGCTAGTCACAATTATCATAGGCTCATCCGTTACCTTCATATCCATGTCATGCGTCCGGGTCAAAGAAACAACTGGAATTGTTCCGAATCAAATAGATCCTAGTGCTAGGTTACTACCAGGATCATTGGTATATCCAACGGTAGGGTCATTACCATGTTGACGCAATCGATCCTGGTTGTACGTTCTGCTTCCTTAACAGTTTCAGTCATCCTTGAGGGATTTTAACATGTGGCTAAGCAGTCTGACAGCAACTATTGGAAAAAGAACGTAACCGGTCTAGACAGTCATGACTAGTGTTAACTACTCTTCTGAACTATGAAGTTATCATGACAGGTAACCTACTGTTAACTACTATTATTGAAGGATTGACTCGTCAACTATCTTTAACGTTGACAAGTATTCAGAAGGATTGACTACCGTCAACTACTATTCTTGATTGTCAATACTTCCAAAAGGTTTGAAGTCACAAAGATCTATCTGGTCGGCATTCTGCTTTGTGATGCAACCTAATTTTGACGTCATTATTAGTCAATCATCACTAGTCAACCACTAGTTGGTCAAACCCGGTACCGGGATCAACCACCTCTAGTTAATAGATCGGTAGTTAACCACTAGTTCAACCACCAGTGCCGTTTGACCAGTACATATTGTCAATCATCACCAGTAGTTAATCTCTAATCAAACAAATAGACATTGCCGGTAAAGTCATTCAAGTGACTATACTGTTAGTTAACCACTAACTAGCGGTATAGTCATAAGCGCCAACAATGACCACATCACCCTTCACTCATGGTGTAAACTCGGGCGGGGTCCCTGTGCCCAGCTGCAGCTCCTGCTGAAATTCTGCGGGTCATATCCGGCCATTGCTTGCAGAGACGGAGTGTCTCGATTCAATGACAATTCGGATTCGCCTATGGATTCGGTGCCCTCGGGCCCTTTTCATCTTGGCTGACTTTGTCTTTGATTGCACATGTCTTCGCCACCTCTGCTTTGATACCTTGCATACAGCTTGGTGGCGCTGAATATGATGCTCTTCGGTTTGTGATTCCTTTTCTTTTGGAGTGTGTCCCGCCACTTTGTGGCTGTGGGCTACTTCGTTAACTACTACACACGCATGACAATGAATTGTTCGGCAGACCTCAATCATCACGAGTTGACCGCTAGTTAGATCAATCAGGTCTTGCTAATTATAGTCATTTTCCGGACTATACCACTAGTTAACCACACATATTGGCTAGTTAATAACAAGTTACAAGCACAAAGTACCTCAATCATCTCAATCATTCTTGGTAGTTAGAAGCCACCATTCAGCATACCGTTCAGCAACAATACCAATAGATATTGGTGATAATAGCCTACCTGAATGTCTACACATGACTGGTTATAACCTATCTACTATTCGTGGTAGTGACCAACAACTTCATACCATTACTGAATAGCTTATTGCCATTAGTAGATAGGTATCAGCAACCATGAGGGGTGATAACCAAGCCTGGTATATCAATTGTTCGAATATCAATAGTTGTAATGTTCTATCAATGGCCAACACTTGTGACCCAATCAACCTATCTGGTGGTTTCTTGAACTTGGGGTGCCCCAAAGTTATGGATGGTTTATTACTAACAAATGATTGTCAATGGATGATTTGGTGAGTCCCCTATTTTGAGAAACACCCATCCATTTGTGGTAAAAACCAATTCCATCTAACTGGTTATTAGTTCATTCAATGCTGTCACAACGATTATAATTAGTAATTAGTACCTAGCATGAATGATAACCATTGGTGTGACCCAACCAACCATTCATACCACTACTAGATCGCTTATAACCATTCATACCACTGATTTGAACCAGTTGGTTATTCATACCACCAGCAATCACCAAACTCTATTCCAACCAACCAACCATTCATATCCCATTCATATTTCTGTTGGTCATTTTGAGAAACCATCGGTTCGCCACCGCTTCTTTCCTAAGCTAAATTATCCTTAATACCAATGATCATTACTCAAGGTTACTACTAATGCTTAGTGTGAATCATAAGCTATACCATTCATATTCCATTCATATCCCATTCATACCAACCAATCATTTGATAGTGGTACCAATCACTATCTCCAAGCCATTATCATTCATATCCCATTCATATCCCATGGTTTTTTCGGGCTTAGTTCACCTACCTTAGTTCGGGCGTAACGATTCCCATGGCTACCCCTGGTCGCTGCACATCCAGCCGTACCAACGGTCGGCCGCGAAACCTCCTTCACCTTCCTCGGGCATGGCGACTCCGCCTGGACGGGTCCGGTGGTGATGGCTACCGGTCCACTGAACCGGGTGGTGAACCAGGGTTGGTTGGTGGCTACCTGGTGGGTTGAACGGGTGGTGGGCCAGGTTGGTTGGTGGTTAGTGGCATTAGTACCTGGCAAATTGATGATGATGATGATGATGATGATGATGATGATGATGAGTGGTTCAAGGGTTGCCTGGTTGATGATAAGTGGTTGGTTCATGGTGGTTCTGGTGTATCCAGCCAGCTAGTTGATGGTGGATTTGACAGTGTCTGTTCGTCAAATGAGTATCTTCATCGATGGTGGTACCATGGTATTGCCAAATGCCCAAAATGAGTATCGGGAAAAATCTGGTTCACCTTTTTGATCGGACGATGATGGTTTGTCAGATGCGAGGATGGTACTATTATCATCTTGACAATAGCCATCTTGGATCATGATGGCTACCTGCTACAGTTGAACAAGATCAAACATGGGGATAAAGAGTAACAAGGAGATATGCGCAACGGACAAGCTGAGTACAAGGGGTCTTCCAACCAAGATCAATCAAAATGATGATGGGTGATTGCAAGCATGCTATCAGGAGACATGATAAGCTCAGCAACATATGGCAGTGGGTCAGTTCACCCCTAGTCCCCCTGGTTCCCCACTATTAACCATTGGTTTTCCTATAGTTTGTTGGTTATTATCCCCAACTATTGGTTGGTTAACTGCTTGATCCAGCTCGCCATATGAGCCATCTTCGGAGAACGATCAGCACCAAGCCCGACAAAGCTCAACCCGTGTTGCAATTTGCGACGACACATTCGTTGCAAGCACATGAGGTTGCCATGTGGCGAAACGATGCAGCACAAACACCTTTTTTGGGAAGTGGAAGGATGGGAATGGGCTTATAACCCGCGGAAGAGTGTATACAGTAGGTATGAATGAGTATGAGAGCTGATACTTCTATGGTTATGCAGAACTTTGCAAGGATGATATGTTAAGAACAATAGCATTTGTCCACTTGTTGCTTTATGTGCCCAAATTTTCCAGCGAAATGTCGCGATTCAACACTTCATGTGGAACTCGTGTCTTCTGCCCAAGGCCTACTCTGTCGCATTGTCAACTTGAAGGAGCGATTGTCTACCAATAAGTTGCCCATCAGTAGCCATGAATAAAGCATCAATTCAGCATCAATTAACGGCTGTTCACCACCAATTGACCACTATGAGCCAGCCATCAGCAACCCCCAAAAGTAGCAAAGAACTGTGCCAACACCTGACTTTGCTGCTGAATAAGAGGGGATGATGGTGTGCAACCAATTGCGATCAATTTCGTTTTCATGTGACGAAAGCAATACGATCATCATTGACAACTGGAGTTAGAAAGAATTCTCACCAGCAGTAAGGTAAGTCACTAAGGTAAGCACCTAGGTAAGCACCTAGGTAAGCACCTATGTAGGCACCAAGGTCATGACTTTCCAACTGAGGCGATGGTCGCATTCCCTGCCTGAGCTATGGAAGCAGCCCGCGGGTGCCGGGCCGTTGAGCTAAATTTAGGGATGGCGTGAGTGACAACTGGAAACGCCCACGAATTGTGGGGGCTTCCAATCGTCTTGAGCCAAGTTGTGGTGGGTGCGATGGTTGGTTAATGGTTCTGCTGACTAGTGATGATTAGTTGATGGTTGATGGTAGTTGATGATGTTTAGTTGATGGTTGATGCTTAGTTGATGGTTGATGGATGGTTGGTTGATGGTTGATGGTTGGTTAATCGTTTCTTCTGATGAATGACGGCGGGGATGCGTAGTTAATGACTTCTGTTACCACCAGTTGTCATGAACAAACACGATGACACTTCAGAGTTGATTGTTGGAAAACTTCGAGATGCTTTGAACAAATCAAGCAACTCCAGCAGAAGACTCTAGAATTGAAATTCTAGCCTTGGGGTTTAATTCAACTTGTTTGAGTAAAAGCTAAACTTTAAGTTGCGCATCAAGCCCCTGAAGTCAATATCACATGCAGGAACACATAGAAACATATATAAACCACTCAGCTGGATAACAATCATCATTAACCATCAAAAGAAACCAACAAGAAAGCATGAACTAACCATCAAACCATTAAGCATGTACCAACAACCATCAAACCAACACCGAGTAACCATGTCGACCAAAAACTAACTACTGTTATGACTCGTCAGAAGTAACTGTGAACCAATTGTGAACGAACCATCGTTCACCAACAAACGAAACCATGAATTTACCTCGAACTAACTGCCATCAACCAGTACCCAATCATCATTAATCATCAGAACTAACTCTTTCATTATGTCATTAGTCGCTGACTAACCATCATTACTCATCAAAAATAAGCGTCAACTAACCATGAACTAAGCATCATTGTGTCATTAGTCACTGACTAACCATCATTGCTCATTAAAAACATCCATCAACCATCTATGAACGAAGCATCATTGAGTGATTAGTCGTTGATTGACCATCCTTACTCATCAAAAATATCCATCACCTAACCATGAACAAAGCATCATTGTGTCATTAGTCGCTGACTAACCACCATCACTCAGCAAAAGCAACCATCAACTAACCATCAGCGAAGCATCACCATGAGCTAAGCAACAACCAGCAGCAGCCAGCGGACTACTTTTTCAGACATAAGGCTCTTGCTTCGACCTGTGCGCAGAAAATCGTTGGCTAAGGCGCATTGCAACGAGGAGATGATGTTTGACGGTGGATATAGGTCGAGTCAATGGCAAATAAACAGTCAGAGGACGGTGAATCTGTATAGTCAATGATAGTATACTAGTGGTTCAGATGATGATGATGATGATAATGATGATGATGATGATAATGATGATGATGATGATGATGATGATGATGATAATGATGATGCTGGTGGTGGTGGTGATGATGATGACGATCATGATGATGACGTTGATTGATGATGGCAATTCTCATTCGCAAACATTAGTATTCCATGGCCGCACGGATAATCATCACAATTAGGACGGTAATGGTGCTGGGGATCTGCCACTTAGGGAAAGGGACGTAAATGATATAGAAACAACAACACCGCTGGATCAGTTTGACCATCTCAATGACATGGTGATATAAGTTCCAGTGAAAAAATGGTACTCTTGCTGCACACCCAGTTCAGAACTCAAAAATGGCCAACCTTCCTTCGCATGTGCCAATTGATCTGTTTATTTCCATACAAATGGTGATTTGTCCATCACAAATTCAGTCCTGATCTCCAATTTACAATTGTCTATCTATCTATCTATCCATCCATCCATACATCTATCTATCCATACATCTACCTATCTATCTATCTATCTATCTATCTATCTATCTATCTGAGGTTGAGTTGCCCATGCTCCAAAGTATTGTGATCATCTGAGGGGCTGCCCATCAAACTCTGCCTCTGGAGCGACCATTCAGCGACCTCATGCCCAGCTCCGATCCCTGGTACCAGTGACTTACCAGGGATGGGGACCCTGTCATTGGTTGAGTAACCTGGGTTAACCTAGGGGAATGATGGCCACCAATGATAGTAACCATGGGCCATGTCATCATGAATGGGATCTTGATGAGCCTGGTTCCAGTCGTTGGTAATCATCACTGAGTGGTGTTCATCTTGGGAGCCAAAGAGTCAATGGATACCCTTGAAGGATATCACGAACTGAGAGTTGTCATTGGTTATGTCTTAACATGATGATAATGATGAAAGTTGTCATTGGTTCTTCTGGGTCAATGGCTCTTGTTAGTTAACTTTTGAAGTGCTTCTGCTTGATAACCATTAAATATTACGAAGCATCAAGGTGGTCTTGGCTGACCATTGGCTGATGACGAACCATGGTTTGTGATAGCGGTCAGCGGTACATATTCCATCGGGGATGGTTGCCTAGGGGATGACGGTATTGGTAGCGGTCTTTCACCAGGATGGCTGATTGCAACTGTTGATAATGCTGGTTCATAAGTTAAAAGCCATTGGGTAATCATCAGTAAGCAACAATTTACTACTGTAGCCTTCCTCCACTAGAGACATTATGACACAACTAGTTAAACAGTATTGACCATGATCAAACATTCTTCATCCCTGATACTAAGCACTTTCCTTGACCATCACAAAACCCCTTGAACCATATCAAGTAATCACAACCAGCATCACGAACCAGTAGCAACCACTATCGTTATTGATCCGTAAACTGCTCAATCGATCATTATTGACCAGCGGCTCATCTTCATTGACCATGATCTTGTCATCAGCAATTCATCCACGATCCTTAGCTATCTGCGTAAGACCTATCCCTCTTCAATCTTTAAACTTTCGAAATATCCAGTTGGATGAGTAACCACAACGGTGAAGAGT
Organism: Symbiodinium kawagutii; assembly: GCA_009767595.1. Taxonomy (NCBI): domain Eukaryota; class Dinophyceae; order Suessiales; family Symbiodiniaceae; genus Symbiodinium; species Symbiodinium kawagutii. The sequence continues at coordinate 70,485 of VSDK01013404.1, forward strand.
CCTTGGATTCAAAGACGACCGCCATTCACTTGGCGATTTGGCTCAAGAAAAACAAGGCCGCTGCTGTGGGGGCCGCATGGGTTATGAGCCCAACCACGACTCTGTGGTGAATCCATGGAGGGAACTATGAGAAGACGTCGCTCTATGTCTAGGCCACGTGACCCGGAGCATGGACCTGCCTCTGCTGAGTCGCAGCTGCACCGAATCCAGCAAGAGATGGGATTGGGTGAGCTGCAGCCGATGCCGAAGCCGGTTTGCGAAGGTGAGCAAGGACCAGGAAGGATGTCAGAACCTGGTGAGCAAGGACTGGGAAGGATGTCAGAACCTGGTGAGCAAGGACTGGGGAGGATGTCTGAACCTGGTGAGCAAGGACATAGACGGATGTCAGAACCGGGTGAGCAAGGACTAGGTGGATCTACCTCGTCTACCACCAGGTTGGCTGCCGAGGAGAAGTCGAACTATGGGCCGGTGGGAGTGCGAAGCATGCGCATCCATCGTCAACCTGAGCGTGCTTCGGTGCCTTCGCAGAGTTCCGGTCATGGTGATCTCAATTACCCCCAAGGTAATCCGGTTGTTTTGGAGCCGCCCTATGGAGTTCCAGTGGTTGAACCTAGGGAAGTTAAGGGAAATCATGGGGAAGAAGTTCAAAGGGATGGGGTTGCTGAACCAAGGGTTGATGCTGCGGGTGGAAGGGGTCACGGTGACATGGTACATGGACGAATGGTCGCTGGAGATCACCAGGTGGTAAGCCGCCCTCCGGGGCTTCCTAAGGATGAGTTGGAAGCTCGGAAGGACAATCTAGGCTTAGTTCCAACTCAGGAGAATGTTCCAGTGAACATCTTTTGGAGCCCGGCTCGAAGGGCATACGAGCGCCTTGACGCTCCATGGGACCCAGCGTTGAACAAATCAACATTGTTGGAACCGGTTATGGTGGACCCTCAACGGTTGGCTGATGTGCTAGGGCTTGATTCAGGAACGGGTGCTAATCGGGGGAAGGAACCTGGATTAGGAAGTGTCTTGGAATCAAAGGGCCAGCAACCAACGGATGGGGTAGGAAGAGCCATGGAAGGGTTCTACAGTGCCAGTTCGGGGGATGGTAGTGGTGTAGGCCACAGTGGTGATCTTGTGGGAAACCATGGTGGAATGGTTGGAATTGGTGGTACTGGTGGTTCGGTCAGCGGAACTCCCAACAAAGAGGTGTTGATGGATCCTATCGAGCTTTTTCGTTTACGGTGTATCAGGGAAGCCCAACAACGGTTTGAAGATGGTTTGATGATGATGGCTAGGAACCAGCAACCAAGGGAGGGTTTGTTTGAAACACCGAGGGAACCAAGGGAACCAGTTGGATTTGTCCCTGCTCCACCGCCAGGTCCGCCACCGGTCACCCCACCACATGAGAAGTATGGGGGATTAGGACTGAATGGCTCACCACCTCCACCACCACCTCCACTCCCGCCAATGCCACCATTTCCCTACGGAGGTCAATCGATGCATTTTGGAAACATTGGTCAAGGGGGCACTATGGTTGGTTGCAATTTTGGACCCGCTAGTGGAGGTGAAAACCCGGGGGAAAGTTTGAGAACCTTTGACCTTCCCAAGTTGAAAGAGGAAGCGACACCGCTGCAGTTTGGGGATTGGCTGAGCATTGTTGATACCCAAGTTGGTGATGTTAGCTATGCTAGTGAATCATGGTGGCAGGAGATTCGAGCTGCTGCTGATCGTTGCTATCATAGTTGGCTGAATTCAACACCCCTCGAAAGGTTGCGGTTGAAACCTGTTTTGGATCCTAAGATAGGACAGTGGCCGAGGACGGAACGTAGGGTATTGGGCATGCTTCTCAATGCTATCCCGGAAAGGCTTAAGGGGGAACTTGTCTCGGAAAGGAAACTTACCTCGGAACAAATCCTATTCAAGCTTCTGGTTACTTTTCAACCAGGAGGATCGGGGGAACGCTCTCAGATTCTCAAGGTGATCTCGGAGGGTTACCAAGGGGACTCGGTGTCTGGGGTTCTCCAATGGGTCAGGGTTTGGAGAAGAAATGTGACCCGTGCGGTTGAGGTTGGCATAGTTCTACCAGATGCACTGGTGATGGTGGGTGCGGTTCACAAAGGGTCAGAATTGCTGAGTCTGAAGTCACCCCAGGTTGCGTATCGGTTGAATCTGGTTCGTCAACAGCTTCTGTTGGATCAAAGACCAACCCTGGAATCGGTACTGGCTTACTCTGAACACCTTCAAGCCGAAGCGGAGGAGCTTGAGCTGTCAATGGACCAAGGGTTGGGTGTTAATGGGGGGGGTACAAAGGACACCAATGGGAAACCCAACAACAAGGCTTCGTTGAAGGCTTTGGGGGGGGCTATGGGTGAAAATGGTACTCCAACCAAGGACCCACCAAAGGGAACGACAACCCCGGTCAACGCTGCGAACGTGACTTCCACACTGCTGTGTAAATTCTGGTGCACTGATGATGGTTGTAAGCGGGGTGATAGGTGCAAGTTCACTCATGCGGTTTTGTCGGCCAAGGAGAATCGATGCTTTGGGTGTTCAGCGATAGGCCATACAAAAAGGGAATGCCCAAACATGAGCACATCGCAACAGTCGAATCCACCCCCGGGTGACAAAAAGAAGGTTGCCAAGACGAAGGGGGATAGACCTAGGAATGAAGGGGGAAGTCAAGGAAAAGAGAAAAATCCCAAGAAGGCCCCCGCTCCGGCGGGCGAGCAGGGATCTAATGGTGACGGAGACAAGTCGCAGAGCAGTGGGTCGGGCTCAGCAGGTCAAACCGGTCAACCGGTTACCCAAAAGGAGGACGATCGGATTGGTGACCTACTTCAAGAGGCCACTGCTTTGATGAAAACCTTGAGACCCAACGTCAAAATGATTTCTCTAAAGAAGTCAATTTCAGGGCTGTCGGCTACTGGTTTGTTGGACGGGGGAGCCACCAATCCCTTGAGGAAAGGTACTAGGGAGGAACTCCAAAATGCGGTTGAAGTTGATGTCGAGTTGGCTGCTGGTTCCACCAAGTTGGGTCAATGTGTTCAGACGGGGACACTTCTTACGCGGGATGATGCGGAACCCATCGTACCACTTCGGGGATTGATTGCCTTGGGGTACAAGATTTTTTGGGATTCTCAAGGTTGCAACATTCACCATCCACGTCATGGAAGGATTCGTTGCTGGTTGAGGAACGGTTGTCCGGTGGTTGAGGAAGGAAAGGCTTTAGCCCTAATCAAGGAAATAGAAGATCAGGAAAGGTTGCGACGAATGGGCCCCAAACTGGCGGTTGGGTCGGTGAGTGATGATGTCAGGGCTTGGTGGTTGCAACGTTTTCCTGAAGTGCCCGACAACGTCTTGCAGTATATGGTTGGTCAGGATGCTGAGTGTGAGGGAAGGGATCTACCATGGAACCACCGGGTACGAAAGCGAATATCAAGGGCTCGGGGGGTGATTCTGCATGTTTTTGCTGGAACTGGCACATCAGCTGATGAATGGAAGAAGGGGTGGCCTCAGGGCATCGAGGTACTGACTTTGGATGTGGCTAATGACCCCAAACAGGACTTGCACAATCCCTCGGTATGGGGTTACCTGTGTTCTCTCGCTAGGTCAGGGCGGCTGATTGGCATAGTAGGGGGACCCCCATGTCGCTCAGTGTCACGGTTGCGGAACATTCGTCCGGGACCTCCTCCACCCCGGGGCCGAATCGACAAACGGTTCGGATTGGACGGGTTGAGCCAGGATGACAGGTTCAAAGTTTGGGGAGACTCTGCGCTACTGTTGAAGCAGTTGGGTTTGCACCCGCTCGCATGTGACCATGGAAATGTTCCCGGTTTTGCGTTGGAATCCCCCGAAGACCCAGCTCGGTTTGCCAACGAAATGGATGCACCATCGTTCTGGGCGTGGCCTGAAATGAACCAGTTCCAAAAGGATCAGGGCATGTTCTTAATCAATTTTGATCAAGGGCGACTTGGGCATGAGCAGGTGAAACCCACAGGCTGTCTGACCAACATGAAGGGTATGCGGTGGTTGGATGAACTTAGATGTTCTGGCAAACAGGGTTCCCCCCTCCATCCGAACTTACCTCAAAGGGTCAAGCAAACAGCTGGCTGGTCAGTGTGGGCCCCTCGGTTCAAGGAAGCGATCCGTGGAGCCCTCTTGGAACATGTGGGAAATCTTTTTGGGGGGGAAATCAGTGCCAAACGGTTGGACCACCATGAAATGTGGAAACAACATATCTTGAATGGGCACATCCCTTTCCGTCGGGACTGCCGCGGGTGTCTGTTGACCATGGCTTCTCAACGTCCACATCGCCGACAGAAAAATGCTGGGGGATCATCATGGTCTATGAGTGTTGACATTGTGCCTCTGGTGAAAACAGTCGATGATCTCACCAATCTTCCTGTTCGAAATGTGATGGTGGCTACGGTTGCGGTTCCCCGGTTTTTGCCTGATGACCCAGGACCCCATGGAGAAGTTAGGGAGGATTTCGCACCCGAAACACCTGTGGAAGATACTGATTGGGGGGAAGGGATTGATGAGGAAGCGTTTCCTTTGGACCCACCGGTTGATGAGGTTGAACCCCAGGAAGAATTTCGGGTGGGGACTAGTAGGCCGGCACCCTCCATGGATCACTTGACTCAATCCATCGAAAAGGAAATCCAATGGTGCCGACACCCAGCCTCCATCCATCAAGTGACGATGGTTCAACCTATGCCATCCAGAAAGGTTTCAGACACGTTGGAAGCCTTGAAGGCATTGTTGACACGGTTTCGGTACCTTGGGATCCCAGTAGCCCGGCTACATAGTGATCGTGCTAGGGAATTCCAGGCTGCTGTGGTGACCAATTGGGCCCGCCAAAATAACCTCATTCAAACCTTCACGCCGGGGGACGATCCAGCTGCCAACGGTCGCTGTGAATCGGAAATGCATCAGCTGAAGAGACGGACGAGGGCACTGCTTCATCAGGCCGGGCTCCCTGCCACATCGTGGCCGGTGGCCATCCGGTTTGCATCAGAACAACGCCTCCGAACCCAGCTGAAGTATCTTGGATGTCACACACCCCCCGTGTTGCCATTTTATCATGAAGTGGCTGTGAAGCGTAAGCGGTGGAATGATGCTGGAGTGATGGCTCATCCTTTTGTCATGGGTCGAATCCTGTGCCCCAGCCCCCAAATGACGTCGGGATGGGTTGTTCGAACCACGGATGGAAATCTTATGCATGTTCGGGAAGCGGTTTTGCCATCCCCTCAAGGTGACCAAGTGTTGGCGCAACTGCAGGAGCATCCAATGGCTCCAATTGATGTTGAAGAATCTGTGACACCTCTCAATGCGCCTCCGAGGCGTCGGCTGGATGGTAAACAACTTTTGGATCCCCATCAACATCGCGTGTATTTTCCTGACCCGGTTGTTTTGTTGAGGGATACGGCTGGTAACCCGAATGGTTCATCCGGGGGGGGGTCCTCTCAATCCTTTCAAGCGCAAGCGTCACAAGCAGGAGAACAAGGTGAAGGTTCTTCAGGTCGATGTGAGGTTTCTGAAGGTCAAAGTGAGGTTCTAGAAGGTGAAGGTTCTTCAGGTCGATGTGAGGTTTCTGAAGGTCAAGGTGAGGTCTTTGAAGGTGAAGGAAGGGGGGAGCATGCCGCGAGTGGATCAGATGGATCCCGGGAAGGTGGGGATGTTCTGATGGCTTCTAAGTCAATTGTGCGAAGGTCAAGCTTTGATGAAGAGGTGGAATGGTTGTTGGATGTCCAGGACCGGTTGTCAGGTGCTATCGAGGACAGGCTTGTGGGCAGCAATGAGGTTCAGGTTGGGGCTGAGGACTCGGTTCTCAGGTTGGCCTACTTGGAAAGGAAGGAGGTTGAAGACAATCTTCAGAGCATGGAGGATTGGCACCAGGATAAGGTCTTGCGGCTGTGCGCGTTCCAGGCCGGGCAACAACCAGGTCATGACGAAGGAGGAATGGAAGGTGTTCCTCCGGATGTTCTGCAAACCACCACGGTGTCATTGGAGGAAGTTAGAAAAGATCTTGAAGGATGGAAACCTGCTATCCAAAACGAGTATGTCTCTCTTATCCATGAAACTAAGGCCATTGAACCGGTGAATGTTCAGGATTTGGACTTGTCCGCCACGGAGTTTGTTCCGGGAAAATTGGTCTGTGTTCTGAAGGCCGGGGAAAAAGGGGGAAAGAGGAAGGCTCGGGCTGTGGTGTGCGGGAATCTTGTTCAGTCATCTCAAGAAAACAAACCCGGGAATGTGTATGCTTCTGGAGCGGATGGCGTTCTTACTCGGGCTGTCCTTTGTCATGGGGTACAACGGGGATGGGGGATGTCGGTGGTAGACGTGAAGACGGCGTTTCTGCTGGCTCCTCGGCAAAAACCAGAACAGGGAACAAGAGAGGTTGTTGTCACTCCTCCAAAAATCATGGTTATGGCTGGAATAGTGTCGCCCCAAGAACGTTGGAGGGTACACAAGGCCCTTTACGGTTTCCAATCGTCACCTGCTGATTGGTCAGCCTACCGTGATGGTGTGTTTGAACGGTTCAGTTGGAGTTGGAAGGGACAGGATTACTGGTTGGCTAGAACCCCGGAAGTGAACTTGTGGAAAATCATGAAGAAATCCAAGGGTGATGCTTCGGAGTGTTGCGGACACTTGATAGTGTATGTGGATGACCTTATGGCAGTTGCCTCTCCGGAGGTCAGAGAGGGATTCCTGGAACGATTGCAAAAGGAATGGAATACCTCGAAACCGGAAACGGTAGGAACTGAAGGTTGGACACGGTTTGCGGGGGTTGAGCTGAAGTGGGATCCTAGCGGGGGTCTTAGGATAACCCAACAGTCATACACCAAGGAACTCCTCGAAAGGCATCAGGTCAGTCAAGGTAGGTGGTCACCAATGTCAAAGATGGAACTTCCAGCAGAGGAAGAAGAGGGGATCACGGCCGAACTGATACGGAAGGCTCAGGCCATCACGGGAGAGCTGTTGTGGCTA
>VSDK01013404.1:83116-97436 GCA_009767595.1 Symbiodinium kawagutii
GGGTACTACAAAGTACTACCAGGTACTACAAGGTACTACAAAGTACTACAAGGTACTACAAGGCACTACAAGTCACTACAGGGCACTACAAGGTACTACAAGGTACGACAAGGTACTACAAGGTACTACAAGGTACTACAAGGCACTACAAGGTACTACAAGGTACGACAAGGTACTACAAAATACCACAAAGTACTACAAGGTACGACAAGGTACTACAAGGTACTACAAGGTATTACATCGTACTACAAGGTACTACAGGGTACTACAAAGTACTCCCAGGTACTACAAGGTACTACAGGGTACTACAAAGTACTCCCAGGTACTACAAGGTACTACATCGTACTGCAAGGTACTACAACGTACTACAAAGTGCTGCAAGGTACTACAAGGTACTACAAAGTACTACACGGTACTACAAGGTACTACAAGGTACTACAAGGTACTTTGAGGTACTACAAGGTACTACAAGCTACTACAAGCTACTACAAGCTACAACAAGGTACTACAAGGTACTACAAGGTACTACAAGGTACGACAAGGTATTACAAGGTACTACAAGGTATTACATCGTACTACAAGGTACTACACGGTACTACAAGGTAGTACAAGGTACTACAAGGTACTACAAGGTACTACAAGGTACTGCAAGGTACTACAAAAGTCAAGATCCAAGACTTGTCCAAGATCACTAGAAACAGCCCTGCCAATGCGGAAAGCGATCCCAGAGCAACTCCATGTGCACCAAATGCCATGCCTGCCACACAAAGTCATGACCCAAGACTTCGCCAGGATCACTTGAAACAGCCCTGCCAGTGCGGAAAGCGATCCCGGAGCAACGCGAACGCGTACGATCCCCGCGCAGGGCCACGAAAAAGCGATCCTAGAGCAGGTCAAGATGCACCAAATGCTGCGCCTGCCATGCGAACACCTCCGAGGATAAAGCGACGGTAAAGCGACGATAAAGCGATCAGGACGTCCGGACCGACCCACAAAACAGCGACCCATGGAGCACGACGCCACGAGAATTCACACTGTTTCGTGACCTTGCCATCTCTCAAATTCGCACCGCGCTTGAGTTTTAGCGATCCAACACGTACGATCTCCGCACAGGGCCACGAAATCTCTTCGCACAACTCCTCCCAAAGATCACTTGAGACAGCCCTGCCAATGCGGAAAGCGATCCCAGAGCAACTCCATGTGCACCAAATGCCACGCCTGCCACACAAAGTCATGATCCAAGACTTCGCCAGGAGAACTTGAAACAGCCCTGCCAATGCGGAAAGCGATCCCAGAGCAACGCCAACGCGTATCCGCCCCTCACAGTGCCACGAAAAAGCGATCCTAGAGCAGGTCAAGATGCACCAAACGCTGCGCCTGCCATGCGAACACTTCCGCGGATAAAGCGACGATAAAGCGACGATAAAGCGATGATAAAGCGATCAGGACGTCCGGACTGACCTACAAAACAGCGACCCATGAGCACGACGCCACGAGAATTCACACTGTTTCGTGACCTTGCCATCTCTCAAATTCGCACCGCGCTTGAGTTTTAGCGATCCAACACGTACGATCTCGCACAGGGCCACGAAATCTCTTCGCGCAACTCCTCCCAAAGATCACTTGAAACAGCCCTGCCAATGCGGAAAGCGATCCCAGAGCAACTCCATGTGCACCAAATGCCACGCCTACACAAAGTCATGATCCAAGACTTCGCCAGGATCACTTGAAACAGCCCTGCCAGCCAACGCGTATCCCCCCCGCACAGGGCCACGAAAAAGCGATCCTAGAGCAGGTCAAGATGCACCAAATGCTGCGCCTGCCATGCGAACACCTCCGAGGATAAAGCGACGGTAAAGCGACGATAAAGCGATCAGGACGTCCGGACCGACCCACAAAACAGCGGCCCATGGAGCACAATTCCACGAGAATTCACACTGTTTCGTGACCTTGCCATCTCTCAAATTCGCACCGCGCTTGAGTTTTAGCGATCCAACACGTACGATCTCCGCACAGGGCCACGAAATCTCTTCGCGCAACTCCTCCCAAAGATCACTTGAGACAGCCCTGCCAATGCGGAAAGCGATCCCAGAGCAACTCCATGCGCACCAAATGCCACGCCTGCCACACAAAGTGAGGTCAGGAGGTATGTAAGGTGAGGTATGTGAGGTGAGTTATGTGAGGTGAAATGTGTGAGGTGAGATATGTGAAGTAAGATATGTGAGGTAAGGTATGTAAGGTGAGGTATGTGAGGTGAGTTATGTGAGGTGAGTTGTGTGAGGTGAGATATGTGAAGTAAGATATGTGAGGTAAGATATGTGAGGTAAGGTATGTAAGGTGAGGTTGTGTGAGGTGAGATATGTGAGGTAAGATATGTGAAGTAAGGTATGTAAGGTGAGGTGTGTGAGGTGAGTTATGTGAGGTGAGGTGTGTGAGGTGAGATATGTGAGGTAAGATATGTGAGGTCAGGTATGTGAGGTGAGTTATGTGATGTGAGTTATGTGAGGTGAGATATGTGAGGCGAGATATGTGAGGTAAGGTATGTAAGGTGAGGTATGTGAGGTGAGGTATGCGAGGTGAGTTATGTGAGGTGAGTTATGTGAGGTGAGTTGTGTGAGGTGAGATATGTGAGCAAGGTATGTAAGGTGAGGTATGTTTTGGATCCGTAACTCGGAGTTTCTCTATGAAACTTCCTTTGGCAAGCAAAGCGTAGTATTAAAGGGGTATTGTTCACCGCTAAAACAATATAGATAGTATACTGCTTCTATTTTGCAATTCTACTTTTTCGTTTTCATATTGGGATCAATCTATGTTGCTACAGCCATGTTAATGTTGTTTGTAACATACGCTTGCTAAAAAACAATGAGCCTTTGGCTTCTAATGCTTGCTTGTCTCACTATAATGCTTAACGGTTAAGAAGCAACCATGTACTATTCCAACGGTCAGCAATGATAACGATAACAGAAGGAACTCATCTTTGAACTCCAACGATTAGCAGTGATGATTATTGATTACTGGTTAATTAACTATGCATTCAGTATATTGGTGAATAATTAAAGTTATATTGGTTAATAGTTAACATCAATGGTCAATCGAATTTTAACTATTAGAGAATAGTTAATTGCGTTATGTAACTATCGAGTTAAGTATCGAACTATCCATATAACTACTAGCTTTATCAAATGATTACAGGGTGGTACCCCCTGGTTAATTATAATTACTCATCATGGTTACTAGTAACAAACTACTTTCTTTCTTTACTGAGTGCAGAGATGTACTACACATGCTATTGAATGGGTGAGACCTAATTACATGCAAAGTCAGGGCCAAAGTTACTAGCAACAGCACCGATGATGGGGGCAATCAGTGGGGTAAGGGAATCAATCACAGCACCATCGTGATCCGTGTACTGCTCGCCCTCAGCATGATGTCGACTCCGAATGTGTTCATGGAAGGAGGCTGCAATCAACTGGCAAAGATGATGAGGATACCCCTTCAATTGAGCAGTTGCGTAGAAACGAGAGCCCGTTTTTCGACCAATTGGTAGCGGAGCTGGAAGATGGCGTTGAGATCGACAAGATTGCTCCAACTGCTGCATACGATGATCATCCCAGGTTGCGAGGAATGAGGCTGGCTTCGGGCTTACAGCTCCGAAATAACCTTGAAACAAGGTCACCAAGGAAAAGCCAGGCAGTTGTCGGAATGCCTGTGGTCCATAAAGTGGGGGCCTCTGGTTTCGGAGGTTCAGCGGGATGTTCCATTCCGCTCCAGGCCTGCATTCTCCATTGGCACATGATCATCAGGATGCTGTAGAACAATAACAAATTGGCGGCATAAAGTTGTCGTCCTTCTTGTAGGGTATAGTCCAAGCGAGCCCAGGCCAGACTCTTTCGCGGGCCACCGGCCATGTTTCGCAGGGTGGTCCGGCCATGAGGCCGTGGAAACCACCCCGCATGGCAAAGTCGCGCCTCTTCCAACGGATCAAGGGGTCAAAAGCATTGCATTGGACACGGTCAATGACAATGTCATTGCTGATGACCAAGGGAGAGAGGTCAGGTGACCAATCTCGGGCTTCTAGGCATGCTTGGAGATCACCCGGCCGTCGTTGTCCTGAATAAAGGTGAGTAAAGATAAGCTGCCGAAACCGTGGAAGCATGCGTGGATTGGGGACATACCCAGACGGGATGTGGTCAGCAAGGTGAAGGACACGTCCTTCTGCAGATGGTCGATCGTGAAGGGGTCGTCCATGAAGCCATGCGTCGTACTCGGTGGGGAGAAAGTACTGCACGGAGACCTGTTGAGCAACTTGAAGGATGGCACGATAAAGTTGCGAAGCCAACACAGGGCGGAGTCGTCTCGTGAACCATCGAGCGGCAAGGTCAGCAGCCCAGTTGCGGAGGTGCTGCTGGATGTCCTCAAGCTCCAGGTGGGTCTGAAAGCAGACAGTGCGGATCTTCTCAATCCAGTCTGCATCATCAGGGAGGGGTTCCAAGATCTCCAGGTCGTCCTCGAGGAACATCAAAGAATCCAAGAAAGCAAGGTCATCGGGCAGCAATCGATCCACATGGTGATGGGTTCGGAGGCGAGGTCCTTCACTTTGTAAATAGGGGCACTGCGACCAAGGATCGGACTGTCTCCAAGCTCGGCTGTTGCGACCAGGGGGAGGAAGGTTCCTCGAGCTTGCAACTCTTCCATGCAGGCAGGGTTGTTGCGAAGGTGGTCACTCAGTCGAACATGGTTCAGAAAAAGGCGTCCGCATGAGTCACAGGTGGGTCCGTCTGCTAAATATCTGGCAAAGGCTCTGCGGCAATGTTTGCAAAAGCAGTGAACCGCCCAAGCAGATCGACTGTTGCCGGCACTGCAAACAGGCATGTTGTGCTTGAAGTGCGTCACTCATACGCTGAGGTGTTGCTGCTGGCAGGACATGTTGGTCAATCAAGAAGCCTTCAAAGACACCATGCCAGACTGATACCTCCGTATCAATGGAAAGCTGAAGCAAAGTCTTGGCCCGGGTTTTGAGAAGTAGCCCTTTCCAAACTCCAGGGTGGGCACGGGCAAGGTCAACCCAATAGCGTGGCTGGTCTGCAGGCGATGGTCTCATAGGCAAGGGGCCGACCTGAGTCCATAGCCAGTGAAGGTCTGCGCGAACTTGCTGATGCCATGATACTTCTGCGCCAATCAAGGCCTAGAGTACAGGGGGTCCATGTGCAAGGAGGCTTCTGTAGTAAGTCAGACGTGCAATGCGGAGCATGTCAATGGGGAGGGGTGACCCAATGTATGCACACACACAGCGGTCCGACCATGTCTGCAATGTCTCGTGAGCAATGTCAGCGGCAAGCAGACGACGAAGAAGGCCCATGATCCCCTGAGAAAAGGACCTCCATTCCTTATCATGGATGGGTGTCCAGGTGCCAGCTCCAAAGAAGGCAACACTGAGGACACAGCTGCAAAAGATTTGGAAACGCTTCTTCAAGGCCAGTTTAGGCTGCTGATAGATTGCCCTGCGGTGTTTCTGAAACGCCTGTCTGGCCATGGCAATCCGGATTCTAAGTTCAAAGCCGATCTTGCCGGTCATGTGTAGGAGAGTGCCCAGGTGGCGGTAGCTCTTGACTACCTTGATCTCGCAATCGTTGAGGTCTGTTTTGATCTGCAGCGTCGATTGATCTTCATGGAAAAGTTGGCGTCGAGATTGAACAGAATTGCGCCCTCACAGATTGATCAAGGCTTCAGTCTTTCCAGGCCCGTAGTTCAAGACAAGGCCCCGTGAGCTGAGGGTGTCGACGACAATCTGGATCAAGCATTCGAGTGCTTGTCGGAGGCCAGAAGGGGTATCATGTTGCGTGGCAAAGGCAAGATCATCAGCCCAGGTAGCCGCCAGAAATTCAACACTGGCTTCTGTGCCTGATGCGGCGTCTGGGCCAATCTGCTGATTCCATCCAATCTCCAACATGATGCCTGCTGTCTTCGCCTCTGCACTGATCACATCAAGCAGGTCAAGGACAACCATATAGAATAAGAGATCAGCCCATCCATCCCCTGGGCGGGTCCCACACAAGGTCCCGGTAAGTGAACCAGCGTTGCGAATGTGGAACCATGTGTTCCGGTGGAACGATTGGGCTTGGCAAAGCGCATGGGGATCCATGTCATATCGTTGTGCTGCGGCCTCTTGACCATGTAGAAGTTTGTACAAGTCCAACAGGGTGTTGTCAGGAAGGCGCAATGCAGCAAGGACACGACAAAGTTCGGCTTCATTGCATGTTGGGCCAATGCTCAACTGGCGCAGAAGTCTGTAGTAGGCGCTCTTGATGTCGACAAAGAAAAGGCCCACAGACTTTCCAGCAGAGGCACAAGCTGTGAAGCGAATTCCACAGGATGTCCTGGAAAACCACCACAGTGAAGACCTTTGGCATTGGCCGTGAAGGATGGCAAAGGTTCTTGGCGATACACCGTGTGGAAGGCTTTGGCAACCTGCGACGAGACCAGTATGCCTCGATAAGAGGCTGCTTGCGTCGTTGGACCACGGCCTTTGTAAACTTCACAGAAGATCCCTCCCTTAAATTGTACTGGCTCCGCTTGGTACACCATGGGGTCCAACATGATATCCGTCATGTTCTTCTCCAAGGTCTGCATTGGCATCAAGGAAAGCAATGCACAGATCCTGTCCTCGAAAAGTCTGTACGCGAAGTATGAGGTCATTCCACCATGCTCGTTTGGTGGCTTCAGGGTGTCCTTTATGAAAAGCATGTCCAACCACTACAAGGTATCTCAGGGTATCCGTAGCCATAACCCGGAGAATCAAGCAGCGAGCATCTGCAAAAAGAACAGTAATGGTGGACTTGTCGAAGAAGATTGGTCGGGTACCAATGTGTCCAATCGGTTCCAGCAAGTTGAAAGCGCAGGCAACTCCCCCATGTCCTGCGTCAGAAGCCGTAATCACGAAGCAGAAACCATCCATAGTCCAGAGGCGTTGCTCCGGGAAACGGGCCTCTTGGAGTCCAGCAATATGGACACGCTGGCGGTGAAGTTGGGCACGGTAATAAGCGAGCTTTCCAGTGAAGCTCTCTGAGTCATCTGAAGATGCTCTACGACCTGAAAGGGACTGAACATTGTGGGTGATCAGGCAGATATCACACTTAGTGACTGCTTGCGCACCTTGATCAACGATCTCATTACCATAACCAAACGTCCAGTCTTCTTCGGGGAGCAAAGGACGAAGTGTGGCTCGATGCGGAATTTGGAGATGTTGGTCAACAATCGAAGTCCAGACTTGGGTCGCTTGCTGCATTTCAAGGAGAAGCCACAAATCCCGCATGGCATTATTCTCCAACAACATGGAAAAGTCGTAGGGGCAAGCAAGAGAGCGAAGTCGGCCATTGGCTGTAGTCCAAGCCAACGTATCAGCAAGTTCGTTGAGTGGCTCGTTTGAGTGACCTGCAACATGTTGATGGTACACATTGGTGATCCGGAATCTCGATTCCACGCATTGCATAAGGTTCCGGACATTATGGACCAAAGGAAATGCAGGCGTGTAACTGTTGTATCCTCCAACACCTCCGCCAACAGACGTGTTGTCATAGCGAAAGACGACAGCATCAGCAGGGGCTTGAAGGGCAAATGCCGCAGCCCATTGAAGTGCGGCAGCTTCTGCGTTGGTAGAGGAGTTGGTTTCGGCCCCAAAAAAATCCATCATCATCAGCTGCAAGGCATAGATGTCCAGCTCCCCAGGCTAGAAATTCCAAATCATCTGCAGCATCAAAAGGCGTTGCGCCATAAGCGGCAACCCAGGCCCATGCGGCGGTGTCGATCTTATCCAGGAAGGAACCGTCGGTGTAGATGAACAGCGTCCGAGCTTCATCTGTATGGTGTCCTCTCCTCGTACTGAACCAGGTGGTAGTTGATGGGTGCAAAACCAGGTCATCTGGTAGGTCAAGCCGACAAGAACACAAAGGCCAAGGCTGCAGGACACGGTCAAATTGTTCAGGTCGTCCTCGAAGGCAAACGGGATGACATTCTGAGGCACCTTCACGATGTGCAGGAAAGATGTGGTTGGCAAGGCAGAGAACTTGTCGTTGGCGAACAGAATGGCTGTGCGGACACGTGTCAGCAACATCACCATGGGGGTCATCATCTTCATCAGGAGCGTCAGGTGAAGAAGGGTGGGGGCAAGAAGATTCAACATGATCAATCTGGATTGGCCCTGACCTGTATGCTAATCCTAAAGAGTCGGCTATGCTGATCTCAATCTTGGCAGGCGATGCTACTACCGGCTTGTGCTGCACCCTACAATTCAAAGTGGGAGCAACAAAATTGGTGAAACTCTGAGATTCCACGCCGCTTGGCAACAAAACAATTGCTTCAGGGCGATCTGTACTGTTGGAATCATTCGGGTTGTAGCCAGAGCACTCAGTATCCGGTGTTGATGGCCACTGGTGTTCAGATGACTCCACTGTCTCTCCCCATGACGTGGACGTTCTGTCACTCTCAGCAGCATCTTCAAAAACCTCCCCATCCGCTGGACTTCCATCGCTCCTGTCTTTGGGTTCAATTTCAAGAAAGACATAACCACCATGGAGGTAGATCTGGCCTGCTGCATTGTCCGGGAGCAGGTCGCCGTTGATTGTGAGCCAGATGTCCTCGGTCTCAGCGAGTTCTGTCAGCTCAAGCTGAGTCAGTGCATCTTCCTTTCGAAATGGCACTCGGGATGCCCATGCCATGACCAAGTGCTCCTGAACAACGGAGTTGGAGTCCAAGTGCCGTACTTCTAACACCATGCTCCTCCAGGTCGTGAACAATATAGATAGTATACTGCTTCTATTTTGCAATTCTACTTTTTCGTTTTCATATTGGGATCAATCTATGTTGCTACAACCATGCTAATGTTCTAAAATAAGAAATGCTAATACCTGTTTATATCATACGCTTGCTAAAAAACAATGAGCCTGTGGCTTCTAATGGTTGCTTGTCTCACTACAATGCTAAACGGTTAAGAAGCAACCATGTACTATTCCAACGGTCAACAATGATAACGATGACAGAAGGCATTCACCTTTGAACTCCAACGATTAGCAGTTATGATTATTGATTACTGGTTAATTAACTATTCATTCAGTATATTGGTGAATAGTTAAAAATTATATTGGTTAATAGTTAACATCAATGGTCAATCTAACTTTAACTGTTAGCGAATCGTTAACTGCGTTATGTAACTATTAAGTGAACTATCCAACTATCCATATAATTATTAGCTTTATCAAATGATCACAGGGTGGTACCCCCTGGTTAGTTATAATTACTCATCATGGTTACTAGTAACTCACTACTATTGTTGTTAAAATAGCAACCGCCATATGAATGTCAACTATTAACCACTATAACTATAACTATTAACCAATTAACTAGTTTAACCATTACTATTGACCAGTTTAAAACTTAGTATTAACCTACAGTTTATCTAATTAGTTAATAAACCTGACCCAATAGTTCCAATGCCATCATAGTTAGAACTATTAACCCATCAACTATATCATAGCTGCAACTATAGTTACAAATTAACTACTTACATTAGCCATTCATTTGCTAACATACATTAGCTTAGTTGCCTTCATTAGTTAGCATTCATTAGCTAACATAGTTCTAGCTAATTAATATTACTAAACAGATTAGCCATTGTCAACCACTATTAACCTAATCCATTCTTAAGCATTATTAACCCAGCTTCTGGTGAATATCAACCCAGCTTATGACCATTGACCAACTAGTGAACCGACTCTTGTTGCTTGTTGCTCATTATACCCTACTCTTGTTGAACCAAAAACCTTGTTGCCACAAATAGTTCACTTAATAAACAATACCTAAGAAGGTATTTGTGGCTGATTATAACCTTGTTGCTTATTAAAAATTCACAAAAAAAACATTAATAAGCCACAAATACCATTATCAACCACTATTAACAATCAGCTGGTTACTTAAATGGGTCATCAACCGCTAGTTGGTTATTATAAAACTAGTTTAACCATTACCGGTGGTTGATATAGCCAGTTAAAATGGATCATTAACCACTAGCAGTTTAACCACTGGCTTATCAACTAGTTATCAACCATTAACTAGTGATCCACTAGTTAACTTAATTAGTAATTACTATTAACCGCTGCTGCGTTCTGCCTTTCTTCCCAGCGTCGAACTGCGCCTTTCGGACGCGCGCCATGACGACGGCGGTGGGGTCGCGTACGTCGCCGCTCAGCTCGAAGGTGTTGCCGCCGCCGCTGAGACCCATGACCTGCTCGCACCGGGGCGGTGGGGCGCCGGGGCGGGTGCCCCCGGCCCCACTAAGGGAGGCCGTAACGGAGAGCCCCTGGGGGAGGGTTGGGAGGAGGATGTGATGGATGAGTGGATGGTGAAGATTGTCTTGATTTGATTTTGATTGAGACTTTCAGGAGATAATTTGGATGAGTTATTCTAGGTGTGATGCTGGTGGTGATGGTCTTGTTTTTGGTGGATCAGTGTTGGCTGGTTCTTGGTCACCAGTGGTTGGTTAGTGAAAAGGAGTCAGGTCAGAAGCATTGCTGGAAACCAGTGATGCTTCAACATTCGTTAGAACCAGGACCATGCAACATTGGCGAACTGGAAGGGCGGGTGTGGAAGTATGTCGACTTGGACTGGTGATCCCTCTTAGCATCAACCAGCTCATTCAATTCACCATCATGAGTCGTTAAGAGCTGTTCGCCACATGCAAAATCGTCTCTACCATCAACCGCCAGCACAATGTTGGCAATCACTCGTCATAAACATGATCATTTGCATCGACAGCCGTGATCATCATCACAAATCGTTTATGGTCTGCAACCTACCGTGAGCGAGCAGCTTAATGGCAAGCAACCATATGAACCCTTGTTCTTCACCAATATCTGCATATTATCTATGTTGACCATTTTTTCCATTATTGAGGTAAGCATTGTCGTTGTCGACGACAACCATCCATCATCAAACCACTGTTCTTCACATCAATCCGATTGCCAAACATCGACGGAGCATAGTGAGTGTACGATGACCTTCATGATGACCCGCAATTATCTGGACAGTGATTGGGTCAGAACGGTCCAACATCCGTGATTGTTGAACATGATGTTTCCCTGCTAGTCTTCCTGACAATCAACTCTTCCAGACTATTATCTTGCAATAAGAGTGGATAACCAATAGATGAACTAGTCACCACTATCAGTGGTAATCGCCACCAGTAGCCCACAAATCTCTTGTGAAAGTTTGGCAACGTTAGGAGTTCATGGTGGACAACGATGGTGGTTCATGATGCCTGGCAAGCAACGATCATCAACAACAGTGTGGGAATGTAGGTTCATGCTGATTAATGATGCATGATGATGACTGACGATAATTCATAGTTGCTCATGTTACAGTTGTGAACCGCGGTGGAACAATGCGAATTGCGAACGATGCTAAGCATGATCAACCATAAATTAACCAATCAACTCACCATCAATTAAGGGTCAATCATCAATTCACGATCAACCACCAGCATTCAACACGAAACAAATCGCATGAACCAACAACCAACATCACCAACTGAAGCATCCAAACATGACAATCTCAACTCTCACCATCTTCACGGTTGGCATCCCACCAACCAACGGCGTTGTTTCAACCATCCACCGGCGGAGTGGCGGGGGGCCCCCCCCTTGTACGCCAACTGGGGCTCCAAATCGCGCAGAACTTTCTCGCAACGATCCTCCAACTTATTGACCTGGCGTGAAGATTGGAACTTCACGGTGATAACTAAGTTGTTACAATTCAATTCAGGCAAATATAATGGAATAATGATCACTGATTAATGCTTAATGATTAATGGTTATTGTTTAATGGTTATTGTTTAATGGTTATTGTTTAATGGTTACCAACGGTTAGTGGTTATTTAATGGTTAATGGTTACAATTCAGGTTCAGCGTGAAGATATTGCCTGAATAAGTGGTCAATGGTATTGCCTTATCAACTTATCAATAGTTGGTATTGATTGGCCTTGGTTGAATGAATTAGTTGCAAAATTGCCAATAATCACTAAGTCAACTTGAATCGGCAAATAAGTGGTCAAAATAACAGTGGTTACTAAGTTTAACCGTGGTTTCCAATGATTAATGGTTATTGTTTAATGGTTCATGGTTACCAATGGTTATTGGTTACCACAGTTAACATAATAAGTGGTCAATGGTTATTATTTGATAACTTCTCACTAACCATTGTGAAAGTAACATTGCTAAGTGGTAACCTTCACAATGGTCAATGGTTACTAAGTTTAACACCATCACGTTGATAACTGGTTGTGGGAAATGGTTAATTCACAATGGTTGATGGCTAATTAAAACTGGTTATGGTTACTGGCTAGTAGTGGTTAATTGCTATTAATCATCACTAAATGGTTAATTGTTCATGATATCAAGCATGTGAAGCTAGAAAGAAATAACGGTTGCTGGTATATAATGATGGAAAGTAGCGGCCAATGGTTGCTGATTAATAATAGCTATGGCTCTGATTGAAAGAACAATTGCCAATTAACAATGGTTGATGCTTACTGATTATTCATGATGGTTATGGCGGTCATTGACGATTAATGGGGGAAAAAAAAAGCATATGGGTACATGATGCTTTATGATTTTTAATAATGGTGAAGTGCTGATGAACAGGTGGTCAATGGTGAAGGTGGTTCATGGTGGTTAGTTGATGATTAAATTGATCAATTGATGATTAACCATCATCAGTTCCCATGAACCACCTTCACCATTTACAACTAACCAGTTGTTGATAAATCAACTAACCAGTTGTTGATTACTGGCGGTTTATGATGATGGTGAACTGGTGGATATTTGATGGCTGATGGTGGTTCAAGGTGCTTGAAGAGTCAGTGATGAGAACGAGCCTAACAGGGATCCCTGGCTCGATTGATATTGGGATAGTCGTCGTAATCATGCCTCCCTTCATGGAAAAACTATGTGGAAAACAGATGTTATCAAATTCTGGGATCAGGAGCCCTTTCTTGTCCATCATGTCCATCTTCATGGATCCAAGACTTAACCAGCTCTTGTTACCATCAAACTTTTGGCTCAGAATTAAGCCTTGCCAAGTCTCACCTTTCTTGTCCATCACCATCATGATCCCACCCGGCCCAACATACCCATACCAACCAACCATGACCAATGTCATTAACCGTCATGAAACCATCAATTCACCATGGGCCAAACCATTAAAACGAACCAAATCGTCAACATCGACCACCTAACTGAGCACCACCAAGGTCAACGAATCACCCATGAACCCACTCTACCAGCCATGACCTCCCTTGTGGGCCCCATGGATGCGTCACCAACTCATGAAACCACCGGCTTTTCCACGGCCACCACCATCCCGGGGAGCGAGTCGACAAGGTGCTCGTACGAAGCGGTCAATCTCAGCGGTGACGTTCAGCTTCTCCTTGTCCTCTGCGGCCACGTGGTTGATGAGGTAATGATGAGCTGGTTAATCATGGCTGGTAATAATGGCTTATAGCTGCTTGACAATGGTGACATGAGCTGGGTAATAGCCTAATAGCTGGTAACATGAGCTGGGTAATGATGACTTGTGATGTCATATAGCTGGTTCATTATGGTGGGTTAAGCGGTGAGTTAGCTGGTAAGGTGGTTGGTTAAGCTGCTTACAATGGATGATCATCCCACCTAGTAGCTGGGTACTACGGGTGGAAAATGATTTTTTGTGGGTTGTACCATAAACAGGTTGGTAGCCATGGCAAACAGCCAATCAATGGGATGATCATCCAAGTAATCGGTTCATGGGGATGGTTTATTCATCTAACGGATGGGTGATATCCCCACCCTTGTTATCCATGGTTCCAAAAACTGTCCATATTTACAATGTTTCGAGAAGGTAACTGGCAGATCATGTTGAGTGTGATCGGGCCGCGTGGAGGCTTCCAATAAGGGATAGGTGCCGATAATACTTTGACTTCCTCCAGTATCAAACCGAAAATGGTTTTGTACGGCAATTTTTCACCCAGTGGCCACTAGTGCTCATTCTGGCGTGCTTTGAAGTCATTCTCTGTGAGGCGGACGGCTAAGGCAATTCTGACCCGGCCGTAAATGCACCCACCTGTGCCGAGCCAGGCATAGCCGGCGCAATGCCTTCGGCCACGAAGCTCCATCGTCTTGCTTCCGTCCAGGATGCGATCGAGCCAAGGCCGGCGCACCACCATGATGCTGTCGCCTATCTGCGGCTTTGCCGAACTTTGCGATGTGGCGGGTTCGCTTCTCGAAGGTTTACTTAG
>VSDK01013404.1:97474-152474 GCA_009767595.1 Symbiodinium kawagutii
GGTTCAGCTTCACGAAGTTTACCTGAGGATTGACAAGCAAAAGTCCAGAGGTATTTGCGCGGAAGATGATCATGGCTTTAAACCATCAATGAAATAACCAATAGTGATTCATTGATGGTTTAGAATGGTTAATGGTTGAATAGTGATTAATAATGGTTAAACATGTCGAGCTGAAGTGATTGCCGTCGTATTTTTTTAGGGGCGGACAATTCTTTAGGGCTGAATGATCATGGCTGATCACAACTCACTCACGCATTGCCATTGATGACTGATCACTGGTTGATGATTGGCGATGGATCAAACAGGCCAAATCATCAATGAAATCAACAACCTTAAAGGCTGCAGTTTATCAATGTCTTTCGTGGCAAAACCAATTTTCCAACTAGCCAAACGGCAGAACGATTCATGGCACCAACAAAGCCGTACACTGTTCGTATTCTGCTGATGACTTCAGCTGTGATGTCTGCACTCATGTTTCCAAGACATGGAGCTGCACCAATCACTATTGCGCTGATGCTGCATGTTCGAAATCATGTTTCCAAATCATTCTGTTACAAAATTCTGAATGGCGCGGTTACCCACCCACCTTTCTGCGGGGTCATGCAACGAGCAATGTCACCCTCACAAAAGATCATCATCAACCTCTGAAACAACCATCGCGTAACCACCAACTATCAGAAATCTCCATGACTAGCCATCATATTATCAACCAACCTGGTTAACCATCATTCACCATCATTAACAATCATTCACCATCATTAACCATCATTTACTATCATTCACCATCAACAACCATCATGAGCTTTCATTCACCATAGTTGATAGTTGCAAAACCCGTCATTCTGTCAGCCATGGTTGCCTATCAAAACCATCACATAGCCACAAACCACCCTGACCAGCCATCATATCATCAACCACCTTTGTCAACCATCAACCATCATCAACCATCACTGATCATCAAAGCGATCATTGCCCATCAAAACCATCATTCATGAGCTATCATTCACCATAGCTGATAGTGGCAAAACCCATCATATTCTCAGCCATGATCACCTATCAAAACCATCACCGGCCAACCTTCACCGGTCGCCAACTGCCCGCTTTCCGCCACGTCGTCCTCGCGCCGCCTCCGATGCTTTCTCCGCCGGCGCCGGCGGCTGGGGCTGTAGCTCTCAGATCTGCGTGGTGCTGATGGCTGGGTGATGACTAGCTGTGGTGAACGGCTACGGTTTACAATCGTTAGTGGCGGCTGATGATGGCATTGAACCATGTTTTTCGGTGGTGGTTGATGTTATGACTAGCTATGGTTATGGTGGTTGATGATGGCTGACGGTTGATGATGGCATTGAACCATGGTGATGGTCATGGTGGTGCGCCGTCCGTGGTGGTACTGTTTTCCTGCATTCTCAGTAGAGCGATTTCTTTCGAAACGTGTGTTTTTGCAATGTTGTTGTACGTGTTTTCATGGAACCTCACTATAATCCCAGGACTTGGGTCCTCCAGCGCTGTTGGGTCGCAAAACTGGTTTAATGACTAGCTATGGTTTGGAGTGGTTTGTGCTGGTTAATGGGTACTAGTTGTTATGAACGGCTGTGGTTTTTGATAGGTAAAGCAGTTCATAGCCATGGTTGATAATGGTTTATCAAATGATTGACGATGTTTCGTTGAATGGTTATTTGATGGTCCATGGTGGTGAAATGTGGTGGTAATGATCAAGCCTGGGCAGTAAGTAATTTTTACTTTTGAATAATCTTCATGGTTGTTGATTAATAGCTAATTTGTGGGGGCTCATGGTGGTTTGCACTGGTTCATGTCGAAACCTGATATCTACTGGGCGAATAAAAGCAGTTGATGCATATGGGTTGACAATGCTGTAACTGAAGTTCCCTGATGATTCATAACGGCTAATATTTTGTGATCTCTCGGAAGTTCACTAAAGCTAGTGAGGAGGGGGAGCTATGGCTGATTTATGGAGGGCAAACCGCGGCTGATTTGTGGAGGTTATGTTTGTCTGGTTTCATATTTAATTCTTGATGGTGGGTCATGACTGAACATCGTGGGACGATGCGTGGGTCAATGGTGTGGATTATGATGTTCAGGAATGGGTTTACATGTTGACATGATGAAACATACCCTAGACATGAGTCATTAAAGGCAACAAACATAATAATCAACTAGCAAAACAGGCTTTTACAGAAATGACGGGTTTACATTTTTTAGCAATCACACTTCATTCTTGTTGAAACCCTTCATATCATGAGAAAATCTACATCAAGAGATTGGCCATGTGGAGGGAAAACCGAACACGACTCCATGCTAAAGCTGGGGACCTATCCCAATCTGTTGGGCCGAAAGTCTTGAACACAGCTGGTGCCCTGGCGGCGTATGGCGCGAACACGGGCAGCACCTTGTTGATGATTTTGTTGCTGCAAAGTTCTGGAGGCACATTCAAGAAAATGTGCACCTCTGTCAATCCTGTTGGTTCTCTGCCACGCCTTCCTGATGGTAGTGGGTGTTCGTGTCCACGTCGGTGTCAATGTCGTCCACTGGCGGTCCTGCTGGCAGTTGCAAAAGAGGTCCGCATCACGATCCACTTTATGATTCATGCTGTGCTGGTGGTGGCGGTGACGTTCTTGGCGGTGGCATGTTGCCTCTCTTCATTTTCTTGAACGAAAGAAGTAATGCCCGTACATCTTCCTAGCGTAGTTGCGCAAAACTTTTCTGTCTGGAGGTGTTTCTCCCGATGTCAAATGCCAAATGTGCTCGCTGACTTGTGAGCCTTCCGGACGCACCGGGGTGGTCGTATCCATGGGGAAGCTCTGCGGTGGCAGGTTCCCCAGCTGCTGTAAGCTATTTGCAATCCGCGGAGCGCCTCTCTGCCAGGCGCAAGTTGGATAACAAGCTCTTTCAGCCATATACAAAAAGGGTATGCAGCATTATCCCCTATTATCGCCTATAACCCCTATCAGTTGTCATCCACTATTAGCCACAAAGTGGGAAATTCATGCATTGATGGTGAAACCCCATGTATTAATCCCTATCACTAACCGTTAATATTACCAGTAACCATCAATCTGTATAATATATCATGATATTAACCATGATGGTCAGACTGTTAGACCTCATTAACTATATAGCTGGTATATCCCTTATTGTTGGTCCTTGTTACCACTATCCCTATTGTTGGTGGTTTTCCCCTATTAACCATATGAATCCATATTAGCCATATAATTGGTCTTTGTCCCTGATAATTGTTACTTCTTTTCCCTTTTATTAACGACATATTAATTCATCCAAATATTAAACCAAGTTCTATAGCTATTGTTTTTATGAGCTATCATCCTTCTGAATCCCCTATTAAAGCTATTATTAGCTTCTTATGGTAGTTGTTTAACCATCCATTATTGATTTTTGTTGAAAACCATTATTAACAACTATTAAGCCATTATAACCATCAACCATCATCCATATCATTAACCAGCGATTATTGGTGAGTTAACTGCTTGACCCATAGCCAGATATCTGGCATGTTCCCTATGATTGTTGGTTGTAACCCACTATTATCAACCATTCACCAGCTAGTTAACCATTCTCGCATCAACTATTACCATCAACTATTAGGGTATATATCCCTTACAGTTGTGACTTATCATCCCCTATTATCAACCAGCTAAACCAGCTATAGTTGGTTGGTTCACCAACCTATAACTGTTGATGGTGGTTATCCCTCTACTTGTTAATTCTAGTATTCTTTTATCAACCATTAACTGCAGGTTATCATCATTTATCAACCTATTTCCATCCAACCCCCTATCTGTTTCAAAGCATTAACCATCAGCCATTAAGCCATTATTAATCCATTATCAATCACTATTATCCCTGACAGTTGTGAATTATCATCCCCTACCATCAACCAGCAAAACCAGCTAATGTTGGTTGGTTAAACCCCTAAAAACCAGCTATTATTGGTTGGCTAAAAATTATGATCAGCTATTATTAAGATCATTAACCAGCAAATTAATTGACCAGCAAAATCAACCAGCAAAACCAGCTATTCATCAACCATTAACTATTCTCATCCTCTACTATCAACCATTAACCAGCAACCATTAACCATTAACCAACCATTAACCAGCTATAGTTGTTTGGTTACACCCCTAAAAACCAGCTATTATTAAGACCATAAACCAGCTAGTTCACTATGGTTGTTGGTTGTCATCTACTATCATTGACCATTAACCAGTTAGTTCACCATGGTTCACTATGGTTGTTGGTTGCTTCACCAGCATCCAACCTGCTGCGTTGCGCTTCTCCCGCGCGGCCTCGAGGATCGCCTTCTGCGGCGCTTCCCGTGGCGTCGGCCACGGTGATGCCGCCTGCGGCGCCGGCGGCGCCGCCGCGGCGTGGGCGGTACCGAGGGGGTGGGGCCCTGGGGGTGGGTGGTGGATGGGGTTGGAGGGTGGTGAGGGTGGAGGTAAGGTGAGGGTGGAGGGATTTGTGTTGATGAATGGTTGGGGAAATTGATGGTGAGTGGATTTAAGGCTTGATATTGATGGTGATTAGGCTTCAAGGGAGATTTAAGCTGATGAAAGTGGAGGATGATGATGATGATGGTGATGATGATGATGATGATGATGATGATGATGATGATGATGATGAACGTGGAGACAAGCAGCCGAACTATGATTTTTGTAGTTGGCCAGTTTGTCAAGAAAGGTTCCCTTGCGAATCTTTTGGCGGCACGGTCTGCAGTTTCATCGACGCCAGGAGAAGTCGAATACGTAGGCCTGACCGTGTAGATAGCTTCCTGATGAATTGCGGGCCCCGCTAGCTTAAGCCTCCGTCAACTACTGGCAGAACACTATTGGCGAATGCCTCCGTCAACTGCAATGGTACAAGCGACACGGTGTAGAGCAACGGCTGCATCCCAAAACGAAATTTGGAAGCATTGTCAGGTCTGGGGGCAAGGCAGTTCCCCGTCCGCAGCGCCATCCAAAGCTTCGACACCTGCCAACGCACGCACAATCGACCTGGAATTGGCCTCGGCCATGGGGACTGGCCTCTTCCTCTGCCCACTCCGCACACTCTCGGGCGTCATGAGCTTTCTTCTTGGCATCCATCATCTGCGCATGAACCCCAGTGGGCTGCTGACGTCAGGACCGGGACGAGACAGCGTCAAGATGCATGTGTTCAAGCCCTGAAAGTCACACCACGTTCCCAAAAGCCACATCACTTCAACCGAGTTGAAACCACACACCCCAGACCTCCCAGGTATGTGGTAGTAAAAGCAGCCTAGCTTTTCACCAACATGTAGCCTTAACCAACTATCACGTTAAAACCCCATAGTATTGTTGGTCACCGCCTTCTTGTCACTCACTCATCTGCAATTGTCCTGCCCAATGGTAATGACCTTAAACATGAACTCATCGACTCTCATTAATCCGCTCACGGTCTACCATCAATAATCACCAGCCATGAGCATTCACAATCATCAAGGACGAGCCATGAACAAGTGGTTTCGGTTGACTGATGTCAATCCAACCACGGGCGCACTTGCCCCTGCAATGGAAGCACCCAGCAATTCACATCCAATCGCTTTAATGGTTAACCAAGCTAATAAGCAAACAGGGTTCTCAACGGTACCGGCTTACTGTTGATCATTGTTCGTACTTCAGTTGCAGCCTCGCCAAAAGTTTGGCCATTATCCAGCAGCCATGATAAACCGGCATTGAAGGCATTCCGAACAATTATGAACCATAGCCTCCCGTCTTCGCCCACCATTTACCATCACCATCACCATCACCATCATCATCATCATCATCGTCATCATCGTCATCATCGTCATCATCGTCATCATCGCCATCATCGTCATCATCGTCATCATCGTCATCATCGTCATCATCGTCATCATCGTCATCATCGTCATCATCGTCATCATCGTCATCATCATCATCATCATCATCATCATCATCATCATCATCATCATCCCATGCGTCATCGGTGATCATTGACCGTGTCGCAACTAGCCCAGGTTCACTATGAGCCCCATCCTGTGGCATAGCATCTAGAAATAGGCTGGCTATTAGACCATGGTTGTCATCCATTGCTTATCCAAAGCAGTAGTGGCGTTAGCATCATCGAGGGCCCTTAAGCAGGATGAGGAACTATCAACGATTATCAGCCATTCATAGACAACTACTAAATAAGGATCATTGAGAACCAGTATCTGGCCACCATTCATCACAGCAAACAGTATTAAGCACTATCAACATCCTATTCACCAGTACTGACCTCAAACCTGCAGTATTGACATCGCTCACTAGTGCTGCTTGCCAGCAACCTTGATTGACCATTCGCAACCCTTATGTCAATATGAAGTAACCATGAACTATCCACTGTTAACTATGAATCTTGAGCAATTCCTCAACATGATGGGAATGATTCACCATTCGTTTACATGCTCAAGTGAATTTACCGGAAGTGAAACATTAGCCACAACAATTTGTTGATCATTCAGAACATGCAACATATTTTTCTAACATTCGTAAGCATGAATCTTTGATCAACTAAGCATTCATTAGCTGGCTGAGCATTGATCATCAGCCGTGACCATCACAAATAGTTTAAGCATCGACTAATCATCACTTAATTGTCAATTCACCATCAAATAACCATCAATCAACGGATTAAATGGGTGCCAACATTATGAACTCCTAACATGGCCATTTGCAATCGAAATCTATTATACACCAATGAATCTTAGGGTACCACTATTTTGGTACATGGCTGTGGGTCAAAACCCTGTGCCCTGGTTCCCCATCATTAACCATTGTTTTCCCTGTAGTCTGTTGGTTATTATCCCCTATTGCTGTTGGTTAACATTGACCCATATCCACATAGCCAAGTTACCATCCAGTTGAACCAAGTTACATGGCCACCATTGCGGTCAACATCATTCATGATCAACCAGCGATTGGAACTTTATCTGCCCAGTTTTTCTGGTACCGATCGGAACCATTAAACGGACAGGGCAAATAACCATTAAGGTCACCTAGGAATCAGTAATGATCAACCACCTAGGTACCAGCTGGGAACCATCAAGGTCACGATCAGCAATGATCAGCCAAGCAATGAAAAACCAGGTGGGTAGTTGGGATGATCAATCATGAACATCTTAACATCCCAACATCTTAACCAGGTGGTCATTTAACCAGGTGGGTGATTTACATCTTATGGTAGTTTAACCAGGTGGGTGATTTACATCTTGGCTGGTGTGTCATGTGACCATGTGAAACATCACCCAATGGTTATCCTGAATGATCACCCTAAACATCTCCCAACATGATAGTACTAGTTAGGATGATCAACCAATACACATGATACACTAGTACGCATAAATACCAACCAGGGTTAACAC
Organism: Symbiodinium kawagutii; assembly: GCA_009767595.1. NCBI lineage: Eukaryota > Dinophyceae > Suessiales > Symbiodiniaceae > Symbiodinium > Symbiodinium kawagutii. The sequence continues at coordinate 104,892 of VSDK01013404.1, forward strand.
CTTAAATATAATGTTAAGGTGTATTGTGGTTCACCCAGGGATGGCCTTAACACCATCATTAATCCTTTACATTGAACCATTTTCACCCAGCGTTAACCCTCTGAACATCGCCATGCAGAATGATCCCGCTGGACATTACCGTCCTCTGATCCTTTGGAACCACCCTCGTCCTCACATGGCTAAGGTAAGGAATGATGGGGTTAGCCGTGGCTAGTGATGCTCAATGACGACTTATCATTGTTTAGCGATAGTGATGATTAGTAATGATTTATCACGAGTTCATGGTTTAGGATGATTTTTGTGGCTAAGGATGAGGTTAGTTGTGGTTCATGATGGTATATTGCTGATTCATAATGGTCAAAATGATGCTTCACGATAATTAGAGATGCTCACAGGTTAACTTCGGTTTATTCAGGGTTGGCTTGAACCATTGTTTAGCATAGACATCCTGAAATTGGTTAATCAAATTGTCAGAAAGTCTATAGTGGTTAATGATGGTTTGATGATGAGTAGTGAATCATAATGGGTTGATGGATAAAGTACTGAATGGTGGGCTCCAATGGTAAATAACGGTTTAAGGATGGTCAATGATGAGTAGTAGTGGTGCATAATCGGTTGACTATGATTGTCGTGGCTAATGATGGGCTTAATAGTGCTTAATGATGGTTATCATGATTGATGGTTGAATGACTGGTGACAATAAGCAATGACGCAAGACGATCAATGATGGCCCCTGATGATTGGAAATTGCGAGTTCTGGTTGATAATGGCCAACAAACACCAAACGCCGTTGATCCCCGTGAGGGAAAAACAACCAACGCCGGCCAACAACAGCGTGGTTTTCGATTGTTGATAGAACGATTCAGTGGGATACATTATGTACCAGTAACCTCTGTAGAGCTAAGCTGGAGCTAAACATCACCGGTTTTCTATCGGCAAACCATTGGTGGATTTTCCACTTCCAGGTTAGCTTGCCAGAGTCGAAAAAAGAAACGTTTTTTTTTTACCATTCTTCCAGGTTAGCTTGCCAGAGTCGAAAAAATACATTTTTTCCCATTGACTATCATCAACCATGATTGTTGGCTATCATCCCCAGTCTCAACAATTACACACCATCGTCAATCGTTGGATCTACCATGCCTACAGCTGTTTAAAGGGTAACAGCTGCCTTTGCAATGATCCTTACTAAGCGCTATTAACCATTATAAACCATCGTTAACCATTTCGGATCATTATTAGCCATTCCTAATCACAATTAACCATTGCTAATTAATCCTTATTAACCATTACTCATCATTTTTAATAATTATTAGTCATTATTGTCAACCATTGAACCATTCTTGTTGACTATAGTGGTTGACTTTAAGCAGAATTCCCCCCTTTGTTGTTGACCATGATGGTTGACGATAGCCATTGTTAAATGCGATGATCATCAGTAACCAGATTTCTCATCATTCACCCCTATGCTTAATTACGATTAACGACAACCAACCGTTACTAACCATTGTCAACTGCAATGATGATTATAAACCATAATTATTGACCATCATCACTAATCGTTATTTTCGAAAATCATGATTTTAACCATATCAGTCATTGTTAGCAATGACTATAGGATTATGATGGTTGTAATTATCCGTGATTAATCATTATGGTGAAATATTATAAGTTGTAATTATCCGTTATATACCATAATAATCATTGTTATTTTAAAAGTTATTTCATAAGGATAATATGATCATCAATATGATAAATTATTATTATAATAATACCTTATGGTGACAATATTACCTTAGTCATTCATTATGGTTATAATCACCGTTGTGAATGGTTGTAATTATCCGTTATGACCATTGTTGACCCTGCGCATTCTCGAGACGTCAGTCGCCCTCCGTCCTTGCCGGACTTTCTTGGTCGCTTTTTTCGATCCTGAAGCACTGCAGACGCGACACCGATCGGTGACGAAATGGTGGCTGATGGTTGGGGTATGTCGGGAAAAAAGATTAAACCAACGTGTCACAACCAGGTATTTTTCACCAGGTATTTAGAAGGTGTCTATACCTGGTCTGATGGTTTATAGACAGTTCTAGAGACAACCAAGCAGGTTTAATTTTTCACCTGTATAGAACTGTTTGCAACTATTAAGCCTGCCACTTTAAACCAGGTAGTTTCGGCCGAAAAAATGTTGGTTAACCAAGAACATTCCTGGATTATTTTTTGGTGAAGATCATCATTTAGCTGACCACTTTTTTGTCTTTTTTCTACAAACTTATTCTTGGTACAAGGTCTTGTCGCTTCACGGTCCGAGGTAGGAGAGCAAATAACCAGCAAAGTTCATGACAGGTACATGCGAACAACAATGGACAATAAGTGATGAGATGATAATAAGTGCTAAGTACGAATGGACAATACCGGACGAAACAATGATGAACCATCAGTATCAAGAACAATGGATAATGTACAGTAAGACGATGATAACTGATACAGCAGTTGCAGTTTCAGCAGTGAAACGGACATGCGCCAGGATGGCTGAGCCCCCAAAAAGGTAGACACAAATATCTTCTTCTTGCTCATTCAGTTGCAAAATCTGTGGCTCGTATTCAGTTGGTGACCCCATGGCTCGCCTCATGCCACATTCAGAAGATTGATCCATACACTTTCATGAACTAACGACTCTACATAAAAATGATGTGTAGAGAAGTTGGTGGATGGTCACCACCATACGCACCAATAGGTTGCTTGGCCTCGATCCATTTCCAGGGAACCAGAGGAGGTCCAAGCATCCATCATCCATCATTTTCGACGATTCACAAGTGTTAGATCCTGGTCTCGTTCATTAGGCTTATTCTTGGTCACCCATCAAGTTCACTAGGCTTATTCTTGGTCACCCATCATCAAGCCTGATGAAACTTTAATCGACCCAAAAAACGAAACACACAAAAACCTTCCTTCGTTCTTGTTACTTGGCTATGACTCGGTATCAACCATTATCAGCCATCCGTAGCCAATGTGATTAGACTGTCATACCAACGATTGTTTCAAAACCATCCTCCAGCTCAACACGAACCATAGTCACCAATCATGAACCGCTACAGCAACCATTGACTGATGCCTGCTGACTCTGCTGACTGGTTTAAAGCCACAGATGAATCAAACAACAAAGGTAATCAATCAGCCATCAGTTCATAATCAGTTGAGTCAAGCTGACTGATTTGAAACCAAATTGACCTTGTTACACATTTTCAACTGATTCACCATTAACACAACACATTTGCAGTTATGACATCAACCAACCAATGAGCTGGTCGTCCATTGCTTAAACAAACCATCACCAACTAACGGAACAACCATCACCAACCAACACCAGTTTCACCATTCTTTTTGCTTGTGATCCCCATGATTGACCATGATTATCCACTATTAGACATAATGAACCATCATCAACCATTATCAACCATTACTAATCATCATTAACCACTATTAACCAAGGTTAACCACAGAAACTCCGTGCTTTCCCAATAAAAAAACACCACCACCCAAACCTCAGCGAACTGCAGCCTTCCCGTGCTCGGGTTCGGCCTCGTTGGTCTTTATGCTCTTGTCCTGGTTGCTGGCTGACACGCTGGAGGCAGGTGCTGAAATATGGGGTGCACCGTGGTGATGATGGGTGGTGGTCAAATGTGGTTGGTCATACTGGTTTTATCCTCGAAACGAGGTTGATCACATGGATCACCTGTTGTGACGGATTAAGGATGGCTCTTAGTAAGTACCGGTTGAACAACCACCTGTTAACGAGGGTTCAATGATGGTTTACACTGTAATCTAATGATGCTGATGGTTTGGTTGATCCGTGCGCCTCTTTTCGACTTCTCTTTTTCTCATCTTCTTTACTTTTCTCCTGCAGCGTTGCTGGGACGAAACTGCAGCTGGTGCAAAAAAAACAAGCCATGGTGCCAGCATGCTTGAAACCCATGATGCTCAACCGATGCCCGAAGACAGGACAAGAACTCTGCGGTGCGGCTTCTCAAAACAGGCGACCCCAAAGTTGTGGTTGCTTTACTACTTATAAACAGCCTGATATTGGATGATATTGGATGATCTGGGGGTACCCCTCTGACTTGAGAAAGTCCCATGTGAGGTCCCCAGCTGTTTCGGTAAAGCCCGGGGTTAGCATCGCCTCGCGCCCTGCCATCGCCTCATCGTCCTCAGCTTCGGTGGACTTGGACTTCTTCTCATCGTCCTATGGAGTCACGGCAGCTGCTGGACGCAGCTATGGTTGGGAACTACCCTAAGGGGGTTTTACCATGGATAAAATGGTAACTGTGGTTACTAACAGGGTACTAAATGGGATGATCGTCCAAGTATCCCTGCTTGGTTGATATCCTCACCAGTTCGTTGGGAAGGTCAAGCGCGAGTCAATGGCACTTTGCAGGGGCAGTTATGGTGATTATTCCCAATTTTGCAGGCATTGATGGGCTTATGACAGTCATTTTTCAATCATGACCCGTCCATATGATGCACTTGTTGGTCAAATTAAGTGATTGTAATCAACCACAGTGATAATCTACTATAGTCTAAGAGATCATGCCATACCATCCTCTTAACCAGCAATAACTATCACTGATCGTCTACGAACGTTTTGGTTGGACCCCTTCTTGGATGATCAATCTTGTTTAGCAACTCTTTGGTAACCATGGTTAGTAACTACCTTTTTTCTGGGTTACACCATTGATAAATGGGTGTTTCTCAAAACAGGGGCCCCCCCAAATCATCCAAGACTAGCCATCTAGAATAATCAACTATCCATTTTTGGGGTCCCCTATGTTGAGAAACAACCCAATAGGTTATAACCATGTATAACCATGGTTCCTACCCACTCAATGGGATGATCCAAGTAGGCCACCGTTCATTGTTGAGACCGGGTCCATGGCTGCAGTCCTTGGTGTCTTGGGATTTCTTTTCCTTGGCCTTCCAAATAGAGCCGTCCACATGGACGGCAGTGCCATGATGATCGCCTGTGGTAGATGTATTTCTTAAGAACTTAGAAGGCAGTACATCGATCTACAATTGTGAACATGTTGTTGTGCAAATGTGTAAATCAAGAATGTCAACATGTGCAAAGAGGTATGCATGAATCTCTACATATCTGCGCATCAGAGTGTGCCATTCTTTTTGGCGCCCGCATAAAAATTGTTTGTTCAGCAAATGTGGTGAAATACCATGATGGGGAGTCGAGGCGATGAAAGCATCTAATGCATCTCCATATTCGTGGTTTATCCCAGAGATATTTTAGGTACCCCAAACCAAGCAAAACCACATTAACATTGAATCAAAAACAATAGGGGCATGACATCCGTGATGTTGATCTGGTTGGTAGTTTCAACCAGTATGCAAAATATGCTTGTCAACCAGACATTTGTTAAACATTTCCAGGGAAAAATGTGCAAAACCACCAACCAATGATTGTCCGATCATCAAATTTAGCTTTGACACGGAGGACATCCAACTGGTGAATGACCGGCAAGTAATCATTTTGACTGGTGACAAGTTCCCCGACACGTAGAACCACCACGTAAAACCACCACAAGCCTCCTTCCAACTAGCATCTGGTTAGAACCCTCCTAGTAGCCCCTTAGCTCCCCATTCAAATGCCCTTTAAAAGGCTACATGGGTACCCCTGGCGAAGCTCATCGCTCCCCTTCAAGCAGCCCGTCCGCAATTGACGTGTGCCTACAAGGCAAAGTCGAAGTAACTTTTGTAAAGTCCAATTAGGAGTGGCGCTTATCAGACCAAAACAGGTTACCACAATTACTGACAACAAAGCCACAGCTCCTGCAAGCCATTCGTCACAGTAGCACGTCCAATACGTGGGCTCCTTGGTCAGACCCGGAGAGATACGCCAAACGGCCCCGGGACGCCACCCCACAGGGCCGTCCCATTGAAAGTGAAGACCAAGCACGGAAATGCTCCTCCCGAATTGGGCCCGCTACGTGGTCCCGGTCTGGCACAGGGCCATGGCATTGGTCGGGAAATTGGTCACCAACCCCATCTTGTTCATGAACCATAGGGGGTCACGTGCGACTGCCAGTTGACAACTGAGAGCAACTTCAAGATATTCCCAGCGCAAAATGCAACTGAAATCGACTTAAACCCAGCAAGTCTGGTTAATCCTTCCAACTTTGCTCGCCGTGATTGCACAAGGCGTACCTTGAGCATGTTTGACATGGTACCACCTCGTTGTGCAGGAAATCGCCCACCGTCCAGTTTCTTACGGTGCCCTGTAAAAAGAACGTATTAAAACCACCAGGCCCAACTCTACGGACCAAACAGGGCGTTTATAACCCCATTTCTTGATTTTTTTGACGTCTTTGGCCCGTATCAGCCATGAGCCGCCAACAAGCACCAACAGTCTCAATAACCAACACTGGTCAACCACTACCATCAGTATCAAATAAGAAAATATAGCAATCAACAATAGCTGTGTAATCGGCAGCCGGAAGTATTGAGCATGGTTGGTCAACCATCATTATTGACCATCCTATAGTTTTAGATTCCAATCATTGACTATGTGACATTATCATGGGCAAAAATGAATATCACCACGTTGGTAAGAAACAATGGTTGTTTACCATTTCCATGGTCATTATCACGAACAACAATTGGCACCAAAAAGTCGTATCTTTAAGAACCGTTACAATTTACAACTGCGGGCAGCTAACGATTGAAAGCCATCATCACACCCATCGATTATCAAACGTCTTCTCCATCGTTGACGCTTTCAATTCCTTAACTACTATAATCCCCAATGTCAAGCCACCAGCTAGATATCAATTTTGAATATTACTTTGGATGGTAAACATTACTAGTTGATGTTTAGTTGCTTGCTAACCATCACTAACCAGTATCAACCACTTTAGCCCATTGTTCAATATCATTCACCATTCCTAACCATCATTAACAATGAGTCACGACCGATCATTCATCATTACAAACCATCATGAACCATGATAGCTGATCACCAACCATTGCTTACCCTTATGAACCCTTATTAACCATTATCAACCCATCATTAACCATTGTTCACCATCATTAGCCCCTATTCACCATTCTTAACCATTTCTACCCCATCATTCATCTATTCTGAACCACCACTTATCCACTACTAATCCCTATCAACCCAGTATGCCCCGTGGTTGGTTCCACCATCCTCCACGACAACGTCACGGAATCTCACCACCTTGGGCTTCGCTTCTTCCACCTCGGTGCTGCTGACCCGAAGTCGGTGATAAAAGGTGAGCGGGTGAAGCCAGGGTTTGAACAAGGATGTTCATTAAGCGAGGGTAATGGTTGATTATTGAATAATGGTTCAACCATACCAGGGTATATGTATTGAACAATGCTTGGTAATGGTTGAGCTTGGTAATATGAAAAATGCTTGAATAATGGTTGATAAGGGTTTATATAAAGGGGAAGTCAAGGTATTTATCGTTGGCTATGATTATTGACTATGGTTAATAAAGGTTGAACGTGACTGGAGCCAGGGTCAATGATCATTTGTACTGGTTAGTAGGGGTTTGATGATGATTAATCATGGTCAAGGATAGTATTAGTAACTAATCATAGTTTGTAACTACAGTAGAGTAAAAATGAATAATTTACAATAACAAGCATAGTAATAGTCACTAACTAGTACTTATAACCATGAACTATTACTATGAAGAGCTAATCATGGTTCATAACAATCATGAATACTCACAATAATTGATCATAATAGTCGGTGATGGTCAATATTGGCTGATTTTAATAGCTCATAAATTATGGATTTTCTACTCTACCAATGGATCTTTTCAATTTTGCATCATTGTTGGGAGCCATTTTGGTTAGCTATTGGGAATGGGTAACCTGGGCTTCTAATAATGGATTAAACTGGCTAATATGATGGTTCACCATAACTGGATTATCCCTGCCATCATGGTGATCCATATTGTTTAACCGATGGCAGGGATAAAGCTTCAATCTCAGTGCTGTGGATGACCGTCATTGACACCTGTCCATGGAGTCCACGACTGAAATCTACCACCTGCAAGGTGGGCCCCCTAGTTATAACTTGGTTTATAAGGCCATTTAACTATAGTTGTATCTACCATAACTGGTAGTTACCCTAGTTTAAACCAAACTTATAGCTGCTTAGGGGCCCACCTTGAACCACATGCTTGCACTGCTGCGCACCTGGTAGCTTCAACATCTCCCCAGTGACAAGAGGTGCCCCATGGCCATGGGTACACTGTGCCCGTTGGTGATGGCCGCCACAAGTATTCCAAAAGAACGACGAAATCTCCGATGTACGAGAGGCTAGCCATTCTGAATCCCCAAGGCTACGAAATATGCTCGGTACTGGCACGAAATCATCAATAAACATTCATCTTTCACCATCATCTCGTCGGATTTTTGGTCTCAACAGATTTCACGTTAACTTGCCATCACTGAACAACCATTGGCTATTCAACCCCCATCATGCATCAAACAAAAATCAGACAATTTCACAATCATTGAACCATTTTTAACCTTACCATGCAAAGACTGGCCATGATGCAGCAATCTCCCAACCATGATTTCACTTTCAATTAGCAATCATTTTACGGACATTGGCAATTGTGAGCCACCATTGCATCTTCAATCAGATTTCCGCGAACATGATTTGATGAAGAACGGCTTTGTGATCATTATGAATTATGATTCGCCATTATTCCGTCATCACAGTCATCGTTCACGTATGTTGCTGACCGCCATCGAATCGTAAGCGGACATAGTTTGATAATGGTCGACATTAGCAGCTCGAACATGGTCAGCCATCACTATTTTTGGTCCCTGTCAATGTTCAAAACAAGCCGCCACAAAAAAAGTAGGCTATCATCAACATCATCCAACATCTATGAATCGTTCAAGTTCAATCCATCAACTATCACGACCAACATCAAACGTAATTGTCCGTGATTTCACCAAGATAAAAATATTCTCCACACTTCCTCAGCCTTTAGCTATCTCCAATCTTCAGCCATCCCTCAGCCGCTATGAACCTAGCATCAGCAATAGCGACGACAGGATATCGTTGACTACTATAGACTGTCATCAAGGCTGCATCAAGAATGGGTTCAGGTCTCAACTTTCCAAGATGAAGCACAGCACTGGTGAGTGCTTTAAGTTGTTGTTAGCACGATGGTTATGTTTGAATCGTTGTTGGCGCTACATGCTGGCATTGCAATTTTGCTTCGATTTTCTACGTACAAGTATAGAGGTAGGTTATGTACTGTACAACATCCGGTATGTATACATAAAGACATGCATATATTTGTACGTGCATACGAAATACATACATTTACATACGCATTTAAGATGCTTTGGGCACGTAGTGTCAACAATTCAGATCGAGAAACGGCAACAAGTCTTATAAAATAGTATAGTTGCAAACCTGTTCCCCCAATACTGTGACCGATGCCGAGTAAGCACCTGTTGTTCATCATCCCGCGTGGTCAAGCATTACGAACCTTTATCATTTACCATGATCGTTCTTAAGCATTTGTTTAATTAAAACAATTCTTAACCCCTCCCCACCACCATGTTTAACAAATCGTCAAGACCATGAGCTATTCTTATTGATATTCATGAGCAGCTACGAAGCATTGTCAACAATGGTCAAGTGTTGTTATCACCCATCACGGACCATTATCATTAACAAACCCATCAATGATTATTATATATTATTATTATTATTATTATTATTATTATTATTATTATTATTATTATTATTATTAATCACATTTTTTTCAAAATGCGTGAGAATCATCATTATTTGCCATCATAAATGTATCATACATTGTTATGCATTGTTATGGAAAATATCATTGTTATGGAGCATGTTTTTTTCGTTGCTGTGACTAACCATAATCCTCGTCAATAGCCAGGTTGGCCATTAAACCAACCTTCAAAACTTGCTCACTACCATTAAATCATAACCAACCATTCATTCACCATCCTCCTCAACCACCATGGGCCATTGGCAACCTGTTTATTCGCTGCCGTCACAACTTCATCAACAGTGAAGCCGTCCATGAACCATCAGTTCACTCAGCCCGAAAGCATCCTTCGACCCTGGGACCATCGCTTTAGATGTGCAATTTGGGTTAGTTCTCTGAGACTTTTCATCATGAAAAGTAAATTCCCTCAAGATATAGCCATGATAAACTAACCCTAGAAGTTGGGTAAACCAAACCTTAGAACCCTGGTGAATGTCACCTTTTACCTTCACAGTGGGGACCTACAATGGCTACAGCTGAGTTGCAGCGATCTGCTCCAGAAACTGGATGACGAAACTGACGCCGCGGGGCCCGTGGTGCTGGCGGTGTTTCATTGTTGGGCAGCTGTAGTGATGTGGGAGTACCTCACGTGCCCTGGCTTTGAACTCATCCCAAGAATGATCAGAATGGTGGAATTGTGTTCGTTTAGTAATTTTTTGGATGGTTGGTAGCATCACTAACCATCATTAATCATCATAGACCATCTTAACCATCATAAACCATCATTGACCATTATACCATCATAAACCATCACAACCATTTACCACCATCTACCAAGGGCTCTCACCATCCAAATGGTCGGTCGGATCTCCAGCAAGAAGTTCATCTTTCAACCATGACCATTTTCACGATATCATGAATGCCTCGGGTGGACGTTTCAATCAAGGGCTAGTGGCAAGCTCAAATGGTGAACGGTTGAACGGCCAGTATCATGGTATTGATGATGGCAGGTAAGGGCTTAAGAGAACTGCATCTACGGAATGCATGACGTCGTGAAAATCGGTCTCTAACCCTATATTTTGAAAACATCGGTGACTGCAAGTAAATACATACATAATTGAACAAGTAGATTCTCCCCATACAGGTCGATTTACTAAGGTTCAGCGCGCGACATACCAATTAACCAGTCATACAGTAAATGGCACCTTGACTAAAGCTTTGCAAATACAGTTTGTGGGCAAAGATAAATGGGTATAGTGACCCTGGAGTAGATTGAATCTCAGATTGGACGATTCCCAATCGGTAAATGATATAACTATTGAACATCATTCATGATATTATAGGAAAATAGGGGAGATTCAATTATATTCATATTAATGATATCAGATTGGACCATTCCCATCGAAGATATTCTATCTACTCCAGGGTCTATATATCTGTACTTGACCGGTGGTATGCCTGCAAGAGATGCATGGTTGGGTAATCTTGTGTCGATCACGGTTTTGAGGACAAAAAACCAGTCCATGGTCGATAATTCTGAAGGTCATCTGGTTGGTGGTTGAATCGCACCTATGAATTTACCATTCGACAATCATTTGCATTTTTTTTTTTGAATGTTCTGTTTTGTAACTCAATGGTGACTGACCGAGCTGCCCAGCCAGTTTTCAAGAAACAATTAGCCATCGATCAACAAACCCACAACCAAATTTTGGAGATCGTTGCTCTTAGGAACGCCCTTATCATGTCGAATGTTCTGAAAATGATGGCCTTCCAAGTACGCATGAGTTTCCCAAAAGATCGTTGGATTTTCCCAATTATCTGCGAATACGAGGGGAAATAGACAACATCAATCAAACCACCAGGCAACAATTGTCCAACCATTGCTATCACACCATTCATGGGATCACCATCCCAAATATAAGTGGGAAAATAACACATCTGAATCAAACCACCAAGAGTTATAGTTGTTCAACCAGTCTTCTTGGTTTGTTCCCTTAGTATTACCTGTTACTAATCTTGGTAGCCTTGAGATCCGTGCTAAAAGCCTAACTTTGAATGACTATATGGTAGATCAATCATATCCCAAAAAACAAAAAATAAGGTTGTAGCTGGAATCCATCCAGTGTCTGTAATTTGGTTGCAATGGCTACTCATGATCATCATTACCCATCATGACCATACCATCCTTTGTTTTCAAGGATACTAGTGGTTGATCAACAACTCCATAATCTTTTGATCCCCTAGTATTACCTATCTTATACAAGGTGGGCCCCCTAAGTTAGCTAAGTTGGCTCATAACTAGGGTAACTACTAGTTGTGGTAGATATAACCATAGTTAAATGGCTTAGTAACCAACTTATAACGTTTGGGGGGCCCACCTTGTATCATATGGGTTGATACTGATGCTTATGCAGTTGTTAATTTCACACAACTCTGCTCAGAGGTACAGCTGCCTTGGCAGCTCTTCCGGGGACAAGTCGTCCTCCTGGCGCCAATGATTCACGCCACGAGGGCCTTCAATGTGGTCTTACTGAGCTACTTTGGTTTATACAAAGTGGCACCCCCTTGGTTAGATCCCTTGGTTTCCAAGTCACCGAAGTATAATTATATCTTCTGGAATTGGTAGTTGCGGTAGTTACCCTGGTTATGAACCAATTTAGCTAAGTAGGGGGTTCTACTCTGCAACCCAACTGGAAACTGTTAGGCAAATGATGGATATCATTAGCTAGTTAAATGGCTTGATATCCAACTTGTAAGTCAAGGGTACCACTCTGTTCAATGATACACCGAGGAACGTCTACGAACGTTTCCGTGTGAACTCAAACAAATGATGAAGATTGCGGAATGGTTGCCACCCACCTGCCAAACTATTGTAGATTAGTCAGGTTTGCTTATTGTTTACCAAATCAACTGTGGCGCCACAAAGCCGAAGATGATACACGATCGTTCTCCCAGGTCTTTCGCCACACCTTTTTTTCGCACGTATCAACTGATCAAACATTTATGACCAATCAAAGACTTCTCTGACATGATGATTTTTGACCAATCGCCGAGCGATATGAACAATCCTGTTGGTGAAGACTCACCAGCACTGGGTGATTAATCAATGATGAGGATGAAACCCATCAGACCTTTTGGAACACCGACCTATATTTAACTGTGGTTTCATCAAATGGCAATCACTGATGGCCAAGAAACATGATAGCAAGGATCCGCCAAGTGTTTACATTCACAAAATCTTGTCTTTTGCTGTAAGCAATTTTATATTGTTGCGGGCCAATCCTTCGCCGCTGTCTCAGTCTCAAAGTCACCCAAGATGGATTGCGCGGCATATTCTGGCAAGTTGGATTTGAGCCCAAGCTCCTTGCACCTCTTGACAGCAGCCTGCGCTTGCTTCATCGGAGGGCTGTTCACAAATTAATGGTAACGTCGGTAGGCACGTTCGTGCACACGGAAACGCTACGCCCGTACTGGCCTGCGTATGTGTCTCCGAGCTGGGCCCAAACCATGGCACTGGTCGGGTAACAGGCCGTGAGTCCGAAGTCCTCTGAATTCTGCTGTCACACGGTCATCGGGTTGCGGCCGGCAGTTTCCTGCACCCATGATGGCCCATGCCCCTCATTGAGGCTTGAGAACATCCTGGCAGGCCCTCATGATGCCCCTCAGGTCGAACACCTCAGGGAACCCCGTGATGTGCTCATTCAGGATCTCATCTCCCATATCCTTGGCCTCATGGATCATCACATTTAGCTGGCCATAGCTCTCAACCAGCCAGTGCCTCATTCCTTAGTTTTCACACCCTCATGTCATAAGCTTCATGGTGTGGTAATGAACCCCTGATGCCATGAGACCCCTCAGACCATGAACCCCTCATGCCATGAGACTCCTCAGACCATGAACCCCTCACCCTCGGCCATTGCGTCACCTTATTCAAATTGCATGTTTTTGATTTCCGCTCACTTTAGGTCACCTCATTTAAACAATTTGTTTCCGGTTTCCGTCCATTTTAGGTCACCACTAAATATGTATATATAAATTGCATGTTTCCGATTTCCGTCCATTTTAGGACGGCATCAGGTTTTTTTTCAGGAAAAGCGCGACCCAGCACAGAGAACTCAGGTGTTTTGGTGCCAGCCAGAGTTGATTTCGTTAGTGCACAGAATTCACATACCTGCTGGAATGGACAGATCTGACGATAGAGCTGTGTTATCTATGCTTGGTGGTTCTGCCTGATTGCCAAACGGCATGGACAACCTTTAATTTTAGTACTGCCAGCTATCAACCATTGCCCAGCCATGATTGATGTTTGGCCGATCATTCTGACTTGCCAATGGTCCATTTCCTCACTAAAATTCTTTGACCCTTGTTTTCCACCATAGGTGATATGACCGTCTCGTGGTGAGAAATCACTGTTACCAACTATTGGCAGTAAACTCTTCCTTGATAACAAGTGGTAATGACACAGGTGTTGCTAACCGGTGTTAATCACCATTGTTACTTAGACGAGTCATGATCATTGTTATGTTAGGCAGCCGTGGCTACTAAGGGTTACCAGTTGCAACTAAATTTGCGAAGCATTGTACTAACCATGGTTGCTACCCCTGGCAACCAATCAACCTTTATTTTCCAAACATTGTTATCTGGTTAGTGGTCCTAAACCCATGAGGAAGATATTGGTCAATCAGCCGGCCATTCCAAGCACTAGGGAACATTTAAAATGTTTAAGATTCCCGTCCAACCATTCTTATCAAGCCATGGATTGTTAAGCAGCTATAAACCAGCTATAACCACTACTGACCATAGTTAACCATGGAAAATTGCAGCTCACCGGCTATTAACCAGCTATCAAGCCATGTAGTGGCGATCGTTAAGCAGCATGGTTTACCTTTCGGCTTGCCGCCGCCAGCAGTATCCCATCCACGCCAGCGGCTCCTTTGGAATCTTGTCTGCCAAATCTGAGTCCTGCAAAGGCAATTGCGGTTGCAGCGGAGTGGTTGCCGTTGTCGTTGTTATGGTTGTTGCTGCTGTTACCCGTTAATACTGCTTAGTTGATGGTCAAAGAATGGTTGTAATGGTCGGTTCATGGGTAATAATGGTTCATTGATGGTTGCTTCTCCTAGGTTCATCATGTTTACAAAAATGGTATAAATTGCTTAATCATGTTAATAGAATACTATTGTTCCATGATGGTATACTATTGTTTCGTCATGTTAACCATTGATCCTGTTGCTTCTCAAACGGTCAATTACGGCATTCGTTTCTTAGCTTCGTTTACAGCTTGCCGTTGCCACCTGGACGTTGCGCCACGTGTACGGGCAATCTCTAGGCTAGTCTGCATCCTGCATAGCGTTTGGCCTTGGTTGAGATTGGCTTGGAAGGCACTGATGCTCTCCCCCAACGGTATGCGGCTGGTGGGCGGCTTGATGATCATCCCATGGCACATGGTAAGGATGGTTGGTTTTTTCATGCATCAGCCCCGCGAAAATGGCTTCGTTGCACTCGCCATGGTTACTTACCTTGGTTGCTAAAAGTTTAATTTTTACTGGCTATATGGTAAGTCAATCAAATCCTAAAAAGGCTAAAAATCTAAGGTAGTGGCTGGGTTCGCAACCCACTTCCCAGCTGTGAGGTGTTTACATTCACCATGCGTCCTCAGCACTTGCATTCGTCCTTTATCCAAGTTTGGAGTTGTTCATCGCCGCCAGTAGCCACCGATCAATCACCCTTCAAAAACATCATTCACCACCACTGAACAACCATCATCAACCATCATCCAACGAACCACAAAAACCACCATTTCAGCATCATTCACCACCACTTAACCCACCTTATGGCTAGCTTCTCCAGTCAACCCACCTGGTTGGGGCTTGGTCCGTTGCTTGTCGCGCCTCCTTCAGCAACTTCGTCCCGTGCTTCCGCAGCGTTTCCACGACCTTCAGCAGCTCGTCGCGCTGCTCCTGGGGACGTCGCAACCCGCCCCGTGGGAACCGCGGTTCCATGCGCCATAGAAAGCCGTGGGTTTGGTGCTGGTGGTCATGGTGGCTGGTGGATGGTCAGGGTTCATAGCGATGGTGCTTCATGATGCGACTAGTGGTTGATGCTTCGCTTGATAGTTGTGGTTGATGATGAAGGAGAATTCATTGAACAACGAATTTCTGAAGCTTGCCATGGTGGTGGTTGGTACCTATGGAGAATTCAACGGTGAACAACAAACCGCTAAGGTGTTATAGCCAACGATTTCGGTGATGGTTAGCCAAACAATCATCAATGTACAAGCTGTGATACAACCACTGCCGGGTGATTTAGCGATGCTTTAACGGTCATTGAGTTGTCATAAGCGTCATATATTGGGATGCCAGAACCAGTAGAATCAGCCGTAAATTAATCGACCACGAACCGAAGATAATCAACCATTGAAGCCACGATGAAGAATTGCCAAAGCAAGCATTATACTAATGCACCGATAACCAGCCATTCTTGTGACCAAGACGATGCCGGCAATAATCAATCAATTAGATCAACTGTTTGAATACACAGCGAACACGGCCAACCGATCATGAATGATTGAAATGATGAAGAGATAGTCAACCGTCTTGAACCAATATCCAGCTGACAAAAATTGAATATTCAAAGGGAGCAAGACAACAAATGATTGAATCAATCGGAAAAGGAATTAATCGACATTCAGCCGTTTTCCAAGCAAGAACGCAAACAATCATCAGCAATCAAAATAATCAAACGACAGTCAGGCACTTGTAAACCAGTAAACCAAGCAAAGCGCAGCAGTTAACTACCATTGTGGCCAACCATGCCAATAAATTTTTTTGTCAACCATTGAAATACCGATTGCCGACCGACATACCAATCAAAAGCCGACCATAATCAAACGTTAAACTCAACCATCCTCATCAACCACTACGACTGATGATTAGCGGTTTCACCACTATGAAAACAAACAGGGAAGCAATCATATATTGAGCAATCATCAGCAAACAACCAGTATAACCACCCATGACAACACATGGTTTGATCAACCAATGCAATGCTTAAGCCATAGAATACACCTACACCTACCACAGCCGAGAAGTATAACCAACCATATCGCGAAGAATAGTATGATACTCACATGTTTGTACTTGTCAATTTAAAAGGAAAACATATAGTCTAATTGTTAAGAGGTTAGTGTGATGGCCATGGTTGTTACACGCTTGTTGACAAACCACGAAGCGGTAAGTTGACCGACATCACATTTAAGGATCCAAGAAAACTTCATCACAGTTCACCGATCTTAAAATGATTAACCTAACCCCTAATGGCCAATGTAATCATGTAATCTCATTAACGTAACCCATTCAATTAGGTTACATTGGCCATTAGGGATTAATCATGTAAGAGATTATCTAGTTTAACCATGTTTAACCCCTTCAGTTGCCATTATGAAACCATAAATGTGCAACTATCAACGCCTCAATAGCACTGGTAAACCCACCACGAGCCCCTGAAAATGCATAGCGGGTTTGCTATTGCCATGTTTGATTGGCAGGGGGTAAACAATAACGAACAATTCTGACATGACAATGCATGGTCTAATCAACCAGAAAAAAAACTCATCAACACTAATACACAAAACATGCTGATTAAAAATCAACAATAACAATAAATAAATCTTTTGAAACATACACTGGTGGCTTTCAGATCCCTTGCTAAAAGTCCAACTTTTAGTGCTTATATGGCAAATCAATCACATCCCAAAAAACCTAAAAAGCAAGCCGGTAGTAGCTATAATCCATCCAGTTAACCAGCTATTAATCAACCATTAGCTGATGATAAGTCATAGAAACACAGAGCCATTCAGGCATATGAACCCTCTTGTGGGCCCCTTACTTCCCATCGCTTCCATGAAGGGTCCTCTCAGCGGATCGCCTGCCATCACCGCGCTTAGGCGCGCCTTGACGTCGTTCATCAAGGTGGACAAACTCTCTTCCCAAGGATCCTTCGCGTGCCGTGCCGTGCGTGGTGGGTCAAGGGTTGATGGTGAAGGCATGGGTTGATGAAGGTCACCGGGGTTTGCATGGGCTTCATGTGGGTTTATGGTCGTTAATGGCTGGGTTTCATATCTGTTTATGGTCGTGAATGGCTGTTTTAGCTGATGAGTTGATGGTGAAGTGATGGTTGATGTTGGTGAAGTGATGGTTTTGTTGATCGGTGATTGTGGTTCACTTGTGGCTGCTGAGTGAACAAATGATCGGAGTTGACTGCGATGGTAATGGTGAGCTGACTTGCGTGGTAGATGGCTAGTTCCTTGTTCACTGTGGTTCATCATGATTACTCATTGGGTAATCTAATGATTAATGATGGTTAACGATGATTCTGATCAGTCACAGGGGATGATTCTGATCAGTCACAGGGGAGTAATTCATCCCTGCTCGCAACGTTGCATTTCAATGAATGGGTTGCTATGCCTGCTACCTATGGTACCAGCTACCGCATCATAGTAAGTCAAAACATGCCACATCATGTTGTCATTCTTTTATCTTCATGAGTTGGGGTACTGGGTAGGTATGCCTGTTCTCGTTGTTGGCTCTCATTGTGTGCATGTTTCTTTCCTCTTCAGCATCTTGTTTGTCTCAGGACTTCCTGACACCGGTCCTTGACAAGCGCTCCAGGTCACCCATCAAAATCCCACTTGCTTTGACCCATCCATGCCAAACCTGTGAACGTACAGTGGTTAAACCCTTCTAGAACTTATAGCCAACCTACTTGTAAACCAACTTTGCATACTGGCAAACACCTTGCATTAATGAACATTCCGCAGCACCCGCCAACCGTTGATGATCAGTACTGCTTATGATCAGCCGCTTCTGTGTCAGTACGACCAACGATGACAACCAACCTTGGCCCAACAAAAAGATCAAGCGGTAGATTTCCAGTTGTTCATTGTTGGCCATGATCCGCTGATCAACTATGATCAACTGCAATTAACAAACAACCATGACTTTGATTACCGGCTTAATTGATATGGTTGGTGTTAATCGACCGGCTTAATTAACAAGCAGTATGATCAACTTTGATTAATAGACAAACGTATTTTCGTCTTTTAACCCCCACTATTTTATCGGGTTGGTAGTTACAGCGCGTCCAAAGAATTAATTTGTTGGTCATTGACATCCCCCATCCGAAACCGGTATGGTTGACTGTATCAACATTTTCGACCCCGGCAACCGGTGATGCGTGTTACTATGATGGCTATTTAGTTTAATGAGCTTAAGCCTCAAATAGCCACCATTAAGCCATAAATTTAGCATCATTCAGCCATAAACTTACCATCATTAAGCCATAAATCAATCATCATCAAGCCATAAATAGCCATTATCAAGCCATCATTAGCCACTATTGACTCATAAATGTACTGTACCATTCTTAATCCATCAATAGCAAATATGAACCCATACATAATCATGATCAAGATCCTTAACTCGCCATGGCTTATCACCACGGGTGAACCACCATGGTGCCATACTTCCACCATGCTTAACGTGTCATTTCCCCAAGCACCATGCTGAACGGTGGTCCCCAGGCGAGCCATCACCGCGGGCCCCCTTCTCCTCCTTGTGCCCAGCTTTCCGTAACGCGGAGCTGATTGCAGCGGCGTCCTGGCGAAGTGGGGCCGGGGGTGGGTGGCGGACCAAGGATGAGGTGTCTTGCTTCGTGGTTCAAGCAACCAGTGGCCATAGTGCCCCATGAGTGGCTTAACCAATGGAAGGTGTGGTAGTTCGTGGTTCAACCAACTTAACCAATGAACTACTTGAACCGAAAATAACACACCTGTAACTGTTGTTTAATCAACTACTTGGTGTGTTACTTCGTGGTTGAAGCATCAAGCAATTGTTGGTTGCACCAACTAATGCAATGAACTATAAGGGTGCACTTGAGTAATGACACTTACTTGATTGATGAACCATGAACCATCACTCACCATGAACTACTTAACCATGAGCCATTTGATTAATCTGGTTGAACCATGAAGGGAACCAACTTGATAACATTGGTCCAAGAAAGTCGGTAACTCTCATTACAGGATAAAGTTGGCTCTTGAACCATCATTGACCCATGAAGTTGGTTGAAGTGTCATTAATCATAAGGACGTTCACTGAACCAGCAAGTAACTGTCATTAATCAACTTCATGGTTCATGACCATTAGTCAATGTTGGTTCGTGGTCGTTTTTGGCAACCATGATGTAACCATCATCAATCATCATTGACCATCATTCAGCACTTAATGATGGGTTGCTTTATTGGCGACTGATGGTTTATAAGTGGCTATTGATGATTAATGATAGTTACATGATGGTTCACTGCTGGTCAATGATCATGAATATGGACTCAGTTATTGGTGAAGGAATTAGTTAAGAGTGTCGAATCACGCCTCACCATGGTCGATTGGAAATCAGAGGCTGTCAATACTTGGTGGCGCAAATAGATCCCTTACTAAAAGTCTAACTTTTAGTGGCTATAAGGTAAATCAATCATATCCCAAAAAGTCTAAAAAACTAAGGTGGTAGCTATAATGCACCAAGAATAGTAGGTCACCCATGCAAACCACTGTTGCATTTGAGAGAAGTTCCTTATCAGCTATACCCATTCTGGAGTAGAATATCAACATTCACCATCCCAGCCACATGGTTCAAGTGTTGAGCAAAAGGAGTCAGGACAACGATAGTTCACTAATCACAGGTTGTTGTGTTGATCACAGTTGTGGCTTAACAACTTCGCAGCAAGGTTGGACGCCTCACCGAATGAATCACGGACAAACAGACCGACAGTGAAGATGTGTTGGTCATGTCTTGTAGTGCACAACTGTTGGCTACTATAACCTAAGTTTACTAACGGGGGGGCATCATCATGTAGCAGCCAATCATGAACCACCAGTGAGTCATCTCTGACCAACCATTCACCAACCACCGTGAACAACCTATTCACTACCATTGACTGCCAATTCTCTCAATTAGCATCATTTAACCATCACCAATCGTTGACCATCAAGTATCCCCTCTGGTAAACCAACCTGGAAACTAGGAATCACCTTTCTTTTTCAGGATTTTCCACTTCCAGCTTAATCTACCCGGGGGTAAGCATCCATCAGGAGGTGAAAACTGACATAATTAACACCCATCACTTAACACCTATCAACTGGCTGCGGGTCACTTCACCCTGCACCCCTGGTGTGCCATCAGTAACCATCGTATTCCAACGCTGTTGGTAACAAAGAAACATAGAACTTATGGTTAGTTGGTGTATCCTCCATCATTGCTCATTGTCGCCCCCTACTATTCACCATTGACCAGCTGGTGGTTTCTCAAAATAGGGGTACCCCCAAATCATCCAGTATTAACCATTTATAGTAATAAACCAACCATTTTTGGGGTACCCCTATGGCTTGAGAAACCCCCAGCTAGTTGACCATTGACGATTGATCCTTGAAACTTTGACCCAGCTCGCCAGCTGACCAAGCATGATCAATTCACCAAACCAACCATCAGTTAACCAGCCATGGCTAGTCACTAACCATCAACTAACCAACGTTAATCCTATCATTAACCATTCTCAACCACCACTATTACCATGATCATGGTTATTGATCCTATAATTGTGAACCCTATTATGGGTGGTTATAGGCGCGGTTCCTGTTAGAAGTGGTTTTTATTGGCCATGGCTGATAATAATTGATTACTATTAGCAACCATTAGTAGTGGTTACTGTTGGTTATTGCTGATGATAAACCAAAGTATTACCGAATTTATCATGGTGAGTAGCGATTACTAACCCTACAAGCTGATTGACCCTCATTACCAACCACTGTAGCTGCTAGCCACTATCATTATGAACTATCATCGACCTTATCATCACCATTAAGGAACCACCAATATCAACTAACCCACCAGCATTACCCTCTGATTGACCGTTTTCAACTGCTATCATTCACTTTTATCATGATTATTAAGCCTATTAGTCATTACCATCATAATGATTGGCTAACGTTACTATAATGACCGATATTATCAACTATTATCATTAAGGGCCCTGAACGGTCATTAATAAGTAATTACCAACCAACCAAGTGACCATTATGATAAACTGGTTATCATTCCTGTTACCAGCTCCACTATCAGTTAGTAGGGTTGGTAATGGTCATGGTGATATACTATGATAGTTGGCAATTCCATTGGAATATCAAATCAACCAACTAACTCCATCATGGTTCAGAGATAAGTTACTAATGTGATAGTGATGACCTGAAATATCACGGTCAACCACTATTGTTGACCATTATTAACAAGTACTATTATTGACAAATTACTAACTCCACTATTAGCTAACAGTATTGTAGTGGTCAATGATAAGCATGATTACACATAATTATCAATAAGTACTATGCTAAACCAATATTGACCACTAATATGAGTTAACAGCTATTGTTAACAACCTTACTGATTAACCACTATCATTAACCACTACTAACCATTACCAACCATTGGCTGATAACTACTATTGACAACCAGTAATATGAGTTAACAGCTATTGTTAACAACCACTATTATAAACCATTATTGACTATTGAGCACTATCAGCCAGTAGTTATTGATAAAAGTAGTCAACCAATAGTTCTATAAACTGACTATTGTACTACAATCATGGCTATCAACTCCTCTATCAGCCATGATTTTCATGGTCAAGCCAATGGTTAAGCTAACCATGACGGTTATGATGGTTAGTGATGGTTGGCCGTCATGGTTATGGCTATTGATGGTTCGTAGTACATCACCAACCATCACTAAGCATGGTCAAAGATGATAGTCATGGTTAGTGAATCATCTTTGACCAGCCATCAGGTTGTGGGTCAAAACCCTGTACCCCTGCGTCCCACATCATTAACCAGCTCGTTTTCCTTACTATTGGTTGGTCATTATCCCCCATGAAATTGGTTGGTAAATATTGACCCATTGCCATCACTAAGCATGACGAAAACCATAACCATCACTGGTGACAAGTCAGGTTGAGCCATAACCATCACCATGACTATCATATGGTTAAGCCAATGGTTAGTTAAGTTGTTGGTCATCTAACCATGACGAAAACCATAACCAACAGCCATGCACCACATGTAGTCAACCATGATAGTAGTCAGCCATGATAGTAGTCAACCACTAGTAGTTGATACCACTATATATCAGGTGGTTTCACAAAATCGGGGACCCTCCAAATCATTTAATATCAATCATTCATAATAATGAACCATCCATTTTTGGGGTTCCCTATTTTGGGAAACTACCATCATGGTCATCAACTCCACTATCATCCATGCACCCGCCCAACTGCCCAGGCGGTTTGCACCTGTTGAGCCTGGGCTGCATCGCTTTGCCGCCCCCAGGCGCGCAGACGCTCCTGATGCCGAACGCTGGTGGAGGGGCCAGGATGGGTGGGGTAGGGTGGGTTAGTGGGTGGGTTAGGTTAGGTGATGGTTAGGTGATGCTCAGGTTGGGGTAGGATAGTTGGGGTGGATAGGTTGGGTTTGATGATGGCAAGGTTTGGGGTAGGGCAGGTTAGGTGATGATTGGGTTAGGTTCGGTTGGTGTCATGATGGTATTTGACAGCTAGTGGTTGAATATAATTCATAGTAAGGTAAGGTATTTGATGATTCGGTTAGGGTAGGTATCTGGTTTTTCTGGGTAGGTTGATGGTTGGTTAGGTGAGTTTAAGGTGCTCAGTTAGGTCATGATGCTTCAGTTTCTCATGATGGTATTTGACGGTTAACGGTTCAGTGGATGAGTATAATTCATGGTTTGTCTTTACTGGACTGGTAGGTAAGTAAACTTACTCGGTCAATGAGAGGTGATGACGGTTGATGATGGTTTGTTCAATGTTGGATATCTGGTTAATGATGATTGATTGGTTGATGATTCGTGGGTTTTCTGTGGTTCATTCTTGGGTCGTGGTTTCTCAATGATGAATCACCGTTTGTGATATTTCACGATTGGTTACCCCTCTGATCTGATTCATGGCAAAACTTGGCTAAGGGTTGAAATAACCATGAGCTGAGCTAAGTGTTTACCATCAGAATCAACCATCAAGGGTTGGATCATAACTCATGGCTGGTTCATGGCTGCTTGGTGCTTGATCATTGCTCAAGAACTGGTTTGATGGTTTGTTGCTGGTTGATTGATGGTTCATTGACGGTTGACTGATGGTTGTTTGATGGTCCATTGTGGGCGGGTTGATGGCTAATGGATGATTCATGGATGGGTAGCTGACCGTGAATGGATGGTGAACGGATGGCTAAATCCATGGATGCCAGTGTATGATCATCGTCATCATCATCACCATCTCAGCCAACCCTCTGTTTCTGCAGGTTTCCTGTTCCGGAAAAAGTACCAATGACCAGCCATCTTGAATGCCTTGTTTGCAATTCAATTTCAGTCGGTTTGCAAATTAAGATGGGCCAAACGACTGAAGACGGGCAATGCAATAACCAATCTTAACCATGACTAGTGCCCGGTCAAATAGCCGTCCGTTAGTCAATAAACACATGAGTCACATGAGCCACTACCCCAAAAATATCCCATAGTCATGACAACCAAGGTTGTTCTTATTAGATCATGGGATCTCAACCGTATCAACTCACTAGCTAACCATACTAGAAAAAACTACCGGTCAACCAGTCAACCAGCTTCACCTACTTCACCACTGAACCACTAATCAGCTACCATCGAACCACCCATGGCACCCAACCCATGCCCCTGGGCCCCCACCGTTGCGGCGCCCCCGGCGCTCCTGGCGGCTCCAGCCCTCCAGGGCCGTTCTCAGGTTCTCGACGCACGAAGCGAGGCCATCCCAGGCGAGGACCTGCCATGGCACCGTGGGGGTGGCCATGCTTCAGGTTGGTGATGGATGTTGGTTGGTTGGTTGGTTGGTTGGTGAAGGTTGGTTGGTGATGGATGTTGGTTCATAGTGGATGGTAGGGGTGGTGGTTGGTGATGGATGTTGGTTGGTTGGTTGGTTGGTTGGTTGGTTGGTTGGTTGGTTGGTTGGTTGGTTGGTGAAGGTTGGTGAAGGTTGGTTGGTTGGTTAGTTGGTTGGTTGGTTGGTTGGTGAATGTTGCGTGGTGATGCTTGATTTGATGGCGAGTGATGATGGTTGGTGGCAGGTGATGAGGGTTGACCAAAACCAAATGTTTAATGATGGGTGATGGTAGGAAATGCCAGTTGATCAAAATTATGGGTGGTTTTGATGGGTAAGGACTAGAAACGAGCAGAACTCGTGTGCTTATGATGGTGCATGATGATTATAACGGCTCACTGGGGCCAACATCGTGCTCTCACCCAGCGATGATAGCAATGCTCATAGGAGAGGAGCTCAGGTTGCTTGGCCTTGTCCGCCTGCTTGTTCGCCTGGCTCGCCTTGTCCGCCTGTAGTTGTGAATGTTTCTGAATTCACAACTTGGCCGGCCTGTGGAACTGGCCTGATGACACAAATATTGCAGCTTGCCATTTGTGTCGTTGAGGAAGGTGTACTGGAAAGTCCTCCCTTGCCTCAATGTGGTCTCTTGCTTCGGGGCCTGCCACAGTGTCCTCTTTCCTGTTCAGGGTCACCTGCCACCACTGCCGGTTTGACAAGGCCTTAATTTCATAGCGATGAACAGCCCGGCTTCATTGCCAACTCCGGATCCTCAGTCCAGGGCCCATAATCACACTGAAGCCCTGTCTCCAGCTCGGCCCTTCGCTGCAACCGCCACCATGGGCGCCACATTCTTATCATAGATGCCACGGCTGTGGCGGTTGACTCACCCCTATAATCGCTTTGTCCACGCCTGAGGTATGGCTGAGTTCTCGAAACTGCGCTAGGCTAAGCCTGTCAATTCCTTCATCGAGCTCCTGGCCGCGATAGGTCGTTGCAGGTGGATCAGTGACAGGATGCTCAACTCCAAGGGCACCGAATGGCTGTGGCTGTGAATGAGATTAGGATCATGAGATGCGAAAGCAGCACTAGCTGCATCATTGGGTGCTATAATTAGTCATGACCCATGAGCCAAACCAACTACGCATTCAACAAACCACTCATATCCATCACTCAACCACCACTGAACGCCGTAAATGATCCATGATATCCATTACTTGACCAGTACTTAACCATCACTGAACCGGAAGGAAAAAAACAAACAACATCATCACTTAACCTCACCATCAGTGAATGAAGAAACCGCTTTTAACATCTTTTAACCATCCCACAACCATCACTTAAGCGTTGCTTTGCCAACACATCATGATCAATGAGCCACGAAAGCACTTATAATTACCCAAAACCATTACTTAGCCGTCAATGAACCAAACACATAGTCTTGACTAGTACTTTGCCATCGCCGAACCAACAATGAACAAACAAACAGCCTATAAGCATCCTAACTTAGCCGACAATGATCCAACAACTACTATTCACTAATACCTGACCAGTACGCAACTATCACCAAACACTCACTGAAAAAAACAACTAATAACATCTAATAACCATCACTTGACCATGACTTAACCACCCCATAACCATCACCTAGCTGTCATGGACCAACAACATACTATTGACCACTACTTGCCCAGTACTTAACTATCACGGAACACTGAACCAACAAAGAACCTTATAATCATCCCTTAAGCATCATTGAATTCCTGAGCCAAAACCTAACCATCACTGACCCAGCAAAACGTTCGAAACACTCGCAAGAAACCACAGCTTTGATCTGAGCCTCAACGGAATCCTCAGGCATCACAGCCTGGTCGGATGTGGGAAGATGTTGGTGTCGCCTTCCTTTCCTGGGATCCTTTGGGACAATCAGATGTAGCCAACACAACTTGGGAATGGCACCCAAGTAAAATGCTGCGATAGGGGCCCCGTACCAATGACTGGTTGCTTGCTATAAATGGTTAATATGGGATGATTCGGGGGTATGACTTGAGAAACCGTCACGTGGTCATAGTTTCAATGTTCCGTTCCTATCCTAGATGAAATTGCCAATGCTGGGGGATGAAATGAGAAGTCATTTTTCCGAAGTCCCAGTGGCGAACCTTTTAGTTGGATGTGCACCCAGTGGATCTTATTTAAAAATTAGGTTCATGCTTATCTGGTTGGTGGTTAAAACCCCTTTGAAACATATAATCAACCAACCAACGCTTTGCTAGTACTGAGGGAAAAAACATGTCAATCAAACCACCAAGCAATAGTTCCAAACCATTATTGTTAGTCCTATCCCCTATTATTAACCATGATTAGTGGTTACAACCCCCTATGAAAGCCTATAAAACATGTGAGTTCTTTCCCAACTGTAGGCAAGGCGACATCAGCATGAAGCGCTGTGCAATCCTTAGAGGTTGTAGCCTTCGCTCGCCACCATTTTCCACCATCATCATTGGTTGGTAACCATGGTCGTGCTCCCATTCGGTTGGTTGGTAAATGCATCATGGGTTGGAACCATGGTAATCATCATCCACCATTGAATCCATCGGTCAGCCTGTATTGATAACATGAAATCACCATCATTAAACTGATGGCTGTTGAGAGGAAAAAACATGGAGAACTGTCATCAACATCAATCATCAGCCACTACGAGAGGGCACCACTTACTGGTTGGTGAATACCCTGTGAAAAATATTGGTGAATCAACGAATCATCCCCATAAAGACTAGATTTGCTGCAGATTAATGTAGATCAACAATCCAATATCATAATCCCTATAATTGGCAACATACCATAAAAATCAACAATGATCAACCAAAGAAGCCTTGTGAAGCTTAGATGGATGCAGGATCAACCATCACCATCAAATCATCATGATTTGCCGGGGCAATCAAGCAGTAACTAACCATTGAATCAGCCATGAATTAATCATTGATCTAGCCACTGCCACAAGAACTTGCTTTATAAGGCCATTTAACTATAGTTATATCTACGACAAGTAGTAGTTACCCTAGTTATAAGCCCAACTTCTAGCTGCTGAATGGGGCCCACCTTGCAGTGGTCATCACTTGCCCAACCATTGGTCACCAAGTTGACCATCAACGCTGCTATTGCCACAGCAGCCCGGCCTGCCAGTGCTTCCACGCGGCCACAGCTTCCCATCATCTCTCTAAGCTGAGAAATGCGGGGAAAGTCAGCAGCGGCTTGGCGGTTTCAATCCCAGCCTGACTGGGTTTCAACCATCTAATGATCAGCTGGTTGGTAGAGGTTGATCGCCTAGTGAATTGGATGGTCGATTTGTTGAAATTCAGCTGGTTGACCACCTCATGAATCTAATTTGAATACTTGCCTGGTTGGTTATTTGACAAATGCTAGTCAACCGGCCATCACAAATACAGTCACCAACTAGAGTAGCTGGTTGATGCTTGGTATTGGTTTATGCTTGGATACTAGGACGATTACAAAGCATGATGGTAGCGCTTGATGGTAGCGCTTGATGGTGGTTGATGGCAGTTGAGGGTTGATCATGGTCAATCGTTGTAGTACTGATGCACAGCAAGCATAGCAAATATGTTGAACAAATCAATTTGTTGTTCAGGATGGTTGATACTGCTAATAGGGTCATAGTGGTTAATGATGATGAAGTAGTTTCACATGCAGACTGATGTTTCAGAAGGGGCAAATATGGGTAATGGTACGTAATGGTGCAATCGTAAAAACATGGAAGGCTGAAGATGCAATCAATTCAATGATGTGTCTTTTGTCGATAATGCTTGTGACAGTTGATGATGTTTACACAAATTCTTGACGATTGGTATTGACAAATACCAATGATGGCTACTGGCAGCTAACGATGGTTAACGCGTTAACAAAGCGTTCTTGCGCTTTGCAACAGGCAATGATGGTTCATGATGGTTAACTAGCATTTAGTTAGAACCCCCGAACCAACAGCTAGTTCATGATGCTTGGCACGGGTTTACCATTGGCCGCTCAGTTGTAATGAGGGGTGCGTGATGGTGATAAACCGTTCTTATTGATGGGTCGCCGAACAATGAATGACAAGACAGGGCAAATTATTGGTCACTTCGGTTGAGATTCTTGTTGCTTGATCATGGTTAACGAATGCCGAATTCTTGAAATCCGTGGGCCAGGACCATGATGGATGGCACTTGTCAGATTACTATGCTGATGAAAATAGCTGGATGACGGGTAGTGGTGGTAAATAATGCCTAATGACGGCAAGTGTGGCCAAGATAGGCAGTGCTGAATCATCATGGACATCGGTGTTCAACATGGTTCAGAGCAAAACAAGTTGCCTAGCAATGGTCAAAGGACGCACCCGTTCGCAGATGGTAACCATTGGTAGCCAGGGCTGAACGCTTTTGGCCATTGCTGGCTATCATGAACCAATTGCCAAGTATTCAGCACTATTGTGATACATAATGAGAGCTGATGTTTTGGGTAATTAACGTTATACTACTGTTGATGGAGGAAATCCTGCACCAGCTGGTTGGTTGTTTATCCCATGATTTATAGGGTTGAATCATCCCAGGTGGTGCAGGATTTCCTCCATCAACAGTATGATGCTTATGGATAACTCACTTTCATTATGTGGACGAAACCACCTGTCATTGTTTGTCATTGGCCTTTATTTGTTACCCATGGTCAACCATAACATGCGTCATGACCCATTCCCCGTTGCTGTGCAGGAGATGGGTTGCCGAGGGCTCACGATGGCTAATGGTTGATGGCTAGCCATTCTCAATCATGATGGTCAACAATTCTTAGTGATAGTAAATTGATGCTTCAATCAAGCCTAATGCTATTCAACAATACCAAATCATTCCTGATGAGTACTCATGCTTCAACCGGTTAATAGTAGGTACTCATCAGAGTCTTCATCATGAGTACTGATCTGAGTACTTGTATACAAAGGAAAGTACTGGCGGTTAATCTGCACGAATGCCGTCTTCACTTATGTCTTTTCATCTGAGTGATGACGGCAGTTCTAAGCAAACGCTGACGCTCGCGGCTAATCGCAGGCCATGAAACATGAAGAATGTTCACTTACACGCAGGAATTCATGAGAGATCCATATGAACAAACTGGCCCAATTTGGCGTTTTTTTAGCTGGTGATTTGCCATCAAATATTG
Source organism: Symbiodinium kawagutii (assembly GCA_009767595.1). Lineage (NCBI taxonomy): Eukaryota > Dinophyceae > Suessiales > Symbiodiniaceae > Symbiodinium > Symbiodinium kawagutii. The sequence continues at coordinate 134,841 of VSDK01013404.1, forward strand.
GGGGGTTATTGATATGGATCTCCCATGAATGATGTTTGATGATGATTCAACATGATCAATCATTCTCTGGATGATAAAGCGGAATGACTTTGATTTCCCAACATGTGAAGTCCAGCCCAAATAAATCAGAACCAATGTCAGCGAAACGATTCCAAACATGATCCCCTTCTAGACTAAGCACTTTTGGGAAGTGCTTCTTGCTACAGGGTCGACCCTACATTGATCACCACCACCAAAAACCCACGCAGCATCGCCGCCGCCACATTTTTGGGCAGTCGCAGTTGACTTCATTGACTTTGCTGATCTCCACAAGGTGGGCCCCCAGCCAGTTCGATGAGTTGGTTTATAACTGATCTAATTATAACTGATTGTTTCCCTATCATTAACCATTGTTTCCCTATGAAATTGTTGGTTACTATCCCCCATGAAATTGGTTGGTTAACTGCTTGACCCAACTCGCCACTTGGGTTAACAACCAGTTGCAGGGGTCACAACCCAACTTCTAATTGGTTGGGGGCCCAGCTTGAAGGTGGCCAACAGGATGGGCAGCAGCTAGATCTCCAGGTGCCATGGCCGCTGGTGTTTCGGCTTCCAGCCATGGCTCTTCTAAGACCTGGCGGTGTCATTGGTGGTGGCCTGCTATCGTTGATTATGGGGTAATCCCTATAGTGGTTAATCATTTATCACTAGTGATGATCATATTGCTATAGTGGTTCACTATAGGGTTACCCTATTAGCAACATTAATATTAGTAGTTATAAGGTAAATAAAGGATTGATTATTACTGTATTTCAACCTGCAATAGTCAATATCAATTATAGGGTAATTAAGATTGATTATTACTATTTTCATCGGGTAACTATAGTTGATGAATTATAGGCTGGGTGACTATAGTTGGGCTGACTGTAGTTATAGGCTATAGTTAAGCCATCTTTAATCATAACAATAGTAATAGGCTAACTGAAGCTGGGGAACTGTACTTGATGATTACTGTTCTTCCAACTATTATTAACTAGCTAGCGGTTACCTTATAACTATTATTAATAATTGGCTATTACTACTAACTAACCATTGATTAAATACAGTGGTATCAACTAGTTACAGGCTACTTACAATGGTTACCTGCCAATGCTTCCCCTTGCTGGTTACCTTGGTATAATAATTGATCATTACTACTAATGATTAACTGCCAATGGTTGCTAGTGGTTAAGCCTTGCTGGGTATTGATTAATGTTGCTGATTACTATTAATTATTACTAGCTAGTGGTTACCCTAAACCTATCATTGATGCTTGATTATGATCACCAGTTGATTAATGTTAGTTATTGCTAATAATCATCGCTTATTGCTAGTTGGTTGCTAGTTATAATGATTGTGATTGGTAATGAACTACCACTTAATGTTCACTGATACATAGCATTAATAATCACCTGCTGGTTCACTGTTAATTGCCACTAACATCAACTAGTGGTATTGATTACTACTAGAACAGGGTGCGGCGAAATTAGTAATCAATGGGATCACTGGTGAACATTAATAGTAAGTTAAAACTGTAAAAAACTGCAAATGTTGATTATTGATAATAACCACTAACTAGTAATCATCATCAACTAGTAATCAACTATTATGAATAATCTGCTACTTGATTATGATTACAATTAATTACTACTAGCTGATTCTGAATAACTATTGGTTTGGTTAATCACTGGTTAGTTCATTGCCAGTGCTTCCCCTTGGTATTAATGTTATTGACTATTACTAGTTATTACTGTTAGTTATTATTAGTTCATTAAAAATCAGCCAGTTGATTATGATTATTCCGCCAGTTGGTTCATTGCCAGTGCTTCCCCTTGAAGTTCATTACTAGCACTATACCACTGTAGTAATGAACTAACAATAACTAATGCTAATACTAATTGCCACTATACCACTTTCCCTTGCCAGTAAAACTGCTAATACTGTGAGAGCGTGGTTAAGCCGGTTCACTGCTGGTTCACTGCTTGATTGTTGCTAGTTGATCATTACTACCAGTGGTTAACTGCCAATGGTTACCTGCTTGTGGTTAACCCTTGCTGGCTATTCATTAGGGTTATTGATTATTACTCTTTAATAATTAGCTAACATCAATAATCATTAATGTGTTTAACACTAGTTGATTATTAATGTTAGCTATTGCTAGTTCACTGCCAGTGCTTCCCCTTGAGGTTCATTACTACTAGCTGTATTAATACTACTAGCTCTCCTACCCTTCCCCATCTGCCCCTCTCCGCCTTGGCGAAGGTCCTCCATGCGCAGCTCTGCTTCCGCAGTTTGGCCGCCAGCGTCGTGCGCTGCGCCGCGTGGGCCGTGGCCTCGCGCTGCAGCTGCTGCTCCAGCAGGGCACAGCGGCCGCGCAGCGCCGTGAGGCGCTGCTCCAGGGAGGCCGAAACGTGGTACGTGGCGTCCAGGTGACCTGGGACCGGGGGGGGGTGGCTGGGTGGGTGGGGGTGAAGGGGGTTATTCCACTTAGGGAATCCCTGAAAGACTTACTGGATCGAGAACTGCGCACAAGCTGCGGTTCTTTTTACTGCGCTAGGCTGCCAGCTGCTAAGTCTTGAGCCATGCACGCATGTGGTGCATGATGAACATGTTGTGAGTCAACTGAGAACAACTACAAGTGACATTGCGTAGGTACATGGGGAACATGGTTAAAAAGTAAACACAAACAGACACAAATTTTCTTTGTGCCGAAGCATGTCCCCAAAAACAAACTAACACTCCATGCGATAGCTGCGGACTTTTTGATCTGGCTGCAAAAACTGTAAATGCGTCTGGTGCATGAATTAAGTCATTGTATCCGTGAATCGGATCATGACTGCACTGTAGACTGAAGAAACCTTAACCGTGAATCGGTTTAAATCATCTGCTCACTCAATAGTAATAGTATCCGTCGTTTCCCCAGTATCCAGGATATCTTGGCTGCGTACCGCCATGACGGTAGAAGTCATCGTAATGAAATCTTCCAAACCTCCTTGGAGGTGGTGGTCGTGGCGGTTGCTGCTGTTGGTAATATTGTTGTTGAAGATGATAATATTGATGCTGTTGGACGTAGAACTGCCAGTGAGGGTCTTGCGACCAGTCGCGAATGCCTCCCTGGAAGTTGTGTTGGCCTTGGCCTTGTTGTCGTCGGTCTGATCTGTTGTGTGTGTATTGAGTTCGAGGTGGAGATCTTTGTCGCGCCGGAGGCGGCGGTTGAGGTGTGTTACCGAAATGCGGTAGAGTGCCTCTGCGTTGCCATCTGTTGGCGTCCGTTCTTGGTCTTCTGAATGACTGTGACGTTGACCGTGATCTTTGTGTTGAAGGTGTTGTAGGAGATGCTGCATCACGTCGAGGTGGATCTCGTACGTCTGGTCTGTCACCTGTGTCTGGTGGTGGTCCAACAGAACTTGGTGCACTTGAATGTCTGCTTGACCGTGAATCGGTCCTGTCACGTCTTGTTCCTCTTCTTCGGTGAGCCGGTGGCGGCTGAGATGGTGACCTTGGACCTCTCCTTTCAGGAGGTGGTGGTTGCGATGGTGTTCTTGGGCCTCTGGCCGGTGTTGGACTCCTCGATCGCAACGTTGCTCTTGGAGGTCGATCTCTTGGAGGTCGATCTTGATATCTCTCTTGTTCATAGCCGTAGTCGGCTTGCCAGTAATTCTGCTGTCTCTCCAAGTAGTTCTGAAAGTCACGTCCACGTTTGTAGGCCCCAGCGTCACTTCTAGTACGCTGATTCTTCAGAGGGCGCAAACGGACGCAAACCTGCAGTGGAGAATGCCCGTCCTTGTCCAACAAACGGACTCCAATATCCTGAGGAATGGCATATTTTGGCCTTTCGGCGTCGTTGAGAATATATTCGTCATCCATCACCGTCAGACGGTGTCCCTTGTCTTCTGCTCGCTCTTTTTGGATGACTCCTTGTTTTCCATAACAGAGAGATATCAGTACCATGCAATCGCAATCGTACTTCTTCTCTCCTGTCTGGCATTTTAGCCATTCTACGGCTTGAGTGGATGTACAAATGTTATATGTAATGCGTTTGTCCAAAGTCGTATCATCGACTGCACATTGGTCATTGACATGCTGAATAATTGATGCAATGCGCTCAACAAAAGCTGATGTGCGATAATCTGAGTGCTGATCTTTTGAAAAGGTTCTCTGCACAAACTGGTTGCCGTCGCCGGCAATAAAGTCCACCTGATCATTCAATGCCTCAATCACACTGCTGGTAAACTGATCTACCGTCTGCTGAAAACGATGAGTGAAGGCATCTGAATTTGCGTGAAACATCATGATCCGTACTTCGGATAGATGACACTTATGGACTGCTTTGTCGTCTGCATTCTGCACAGGGATATTTCTTTTTGGAACTGTGATAGAATCGTCGGGACATGTAACAATATAAGGTAGGAGATCATTGTCTGTTGTGGCTATTGGAGCCGGATGTTTCTTAATACCGCGAGGGCGGTTTGTCTGAATGTGCCCCTCAGGGTCATACTTGTCACCGAATACGATTCTGAATGTTGCCGTATGCAAAGTCCATCCGTAATTATCGGATTCATGAGAGTTGTGGCGCACTAGTTCTACCTTACTGCCTTTTGCCTTTGAACCACGCACGAAGCAAGCCATGGGCACGTTTCCAAGTCGATGTGCACATGTAATGCCGAAGCATTCATTGGCTTGAGCTAAGTTCTCATATTTCTCGATATGGGCGGATTCATTAAGGCAAATGATGTGAGCTGGATTACGAAAAATAAGGTTACCTAGTGGCCGTTTTTCGGCGTCTGTCCTGAGTGTTTTATGGATCTTCTGTTTTCCTGCTAAAACCGGTTCTCGGTTGAGGTTGCCAAAATTGAGGACCATAATGTTCAATTGAAGTGTGTCACGTTGAGTCTCAATTCCGTTAATCGGATTCGCCTCGCGTTTTTCTGGGTCCATTTGGTACCTGCCAAGGAAAAACGAGGACATGAGCTCAAGTGCATTCTCCTGTTCCTCATATGGCATTTCGACGTTGTCGTCGGGCCACCCACAGAGCATAATCTCTGATCGATAAATTGGCAATGCATTCTGTGGGTCTTGTGCATTCAAATGTTCCTCCTGAGTTGGGACTCGGTTGTCATCTGTGGAATAAGAATATTCTGTTGCGTCGTATGACGGGATGTTGCCTGCAAAGAAATTATCAACAGCACGCTTTCCTGTAGTGCCGTAGTCGGCAAACTGTTCTTCCAGGCAACGAACATACTCTGCTCTGAACTCTGCTGCTTCAGAAGGCTGCCATCCGAAATGTCGGATATCCTTCAGTTTTTCTTTCATTTTTCTAATCTCCTGCTCAGGAATGACCGGTGCAGGCGGTCGCTGCGAAATGGTGTGATCAAGAAACTGTGAACCACAGTTGCAAGTGTATTCTTTCATGCATGCGAAACATACGAACAAGCCGCAATTACGGCAAAATTGAACTCCTTCTCTAAGTTCACACTTTTCGCAATAAACCTGTTCTTTCTGTCTGGTATAATTATATCTGCGTTCAAAGTGTCCTCCGGGTACGGAGATTCCTTTTTCTGCTGCCTTCGATGGACGCGATGCTGAGCTGCTTGATGAAAACTCAGGTCTTGGCTCTGCCTTTGCCTGAGCTCGTCTTGCGTCTTCAAAGATCTGTTTCGCAGCCGGATTCGGCTCTTTCTTCCTCCATGTCATGGAGGGCGATCTTGACCTATCCTGTTCCTTTTTGCTTCTACCTGGAACTGGTGGAACTGGATCTTTTCGATCCGCAGGTGTAGGTCGAGCGCGCTTTGGTGCTTCTCCAGAGCCGGATGCGGCTGATTCAAACTTCTTTTCATCTCCTCTGGAAGAACGGAGTTGGGCAAGGAGAGTGCTGATGATCTCATCCATTGCCTGTTCTTTTGACGCTGGGTCGGTCTTCAGCTCTGCCTCAAGTTTGTTCATGACCAGCGTCCACTTCTCTTCTGATTTATCATTAAGCCATGCGTCGATTTCATCCCTGCACTTCATGATGGGTCCTAAGGTTCTGGCAAGGAGATCTGATGTGGTCTTTGGATTCTTCCGCGAAGACGGAGCTGTTGGTATCTTGACGCTGTGATCTTCGTCAGGCTCTTCCTTCAGGACGGTGTTCTCCACCTTCGTCCTGGGCTCTGCGTCAGTTCTGCCGAGTAAAGCGGCATAAATTGGTGCCCGAGTGGCCTCTGCCCTGAACCGTTTTTCGGTTTCGGCAAGCTTCTGAAAATTTGACATGTTCTTTGACTGCTCTTCCTGCTGCAAGTCCCAGAGGGTCTGTGCAAACATGAGATTAGTAAGTGGTCGATGAATGTCATCGCCACGTTTCCAGTTCTGCCACTCGGCCAAAATTGAATTATCTGGAGGTGTGTGCCAATAACACGTGGTGAAATCCCAAATGGCTGCAAATTCCGAAGGCGGAATAGTTTCTTGGGTCAAAATGTATTGATTTTTGGACTTCATTGATCTGTAACTTTCAAGAATGGAAGGTAAAACTATAATCAAGACTTCTGTGGTGTCACGCAAGTGCGGACCGCGAAGAGATCTCTCATCAAGGAAGTGCGTGTCCTTTCGGACGGACCTTGGTCCACCTGGAATGAGTCCTTTTTCCAAGATTCCTTTGAGAGCTCGATGTGTTGTGCCGTGGACGGCAAATGCTTCTCTGTCAAGTCGTTGAGAGCGGTTGGTTTCTGATGGTGCAACGTATGCAACCTTGGTCGTTGAGATCTCGGTGGAATGGCCGGATACGGCCCTCAGGAAAACCATATCGATCGGAAGGTCCATGGCCTCATTCAAAAGCTCGAAGGCTTGAGGATCCTGAGGGTCCGGCATGGTGTACCATTGTTCTGGGAGTTGCCCTTTCTCCCACTTTTCACAGAAACCAATCTCCAGACGTCCCTTCTCATTGTACAAAACCGCATGTACGGTTCCAATCCATGTTGAAATCGCAAAATTACTCCCAAACTGTTCTTTGTTCAAGGCCGTAAATTGAATTGGGAGTAACTCGTCTGGGATCTTCTTTCCGATGACGGAATTAGCATGTTGGATCACTGCATTCTTGCAATTATTGTAATGCATTGAAAAACGATCTCCTTCAAAAAATTCTGGAATGGATAATGATCCATCGCTGTGGAGATAGTCCGTATGTCGGAAGCACCATGCGAAAAACTTGGACATTTTGATGAAATATTCATTGGTCTGCATTCTGCCAATATCATCCATACCGTTAATACCGGTATCACCTGCGAGTGCACAACGAAAACATGTTGCAAATTGAGTACTAATACGTCGGCTATGGTCTTTCTTTCGTCCATCGAAAATTTCCTTCATACCATAAGTTCTCTGTGCACGTTCTTTTTCCTGTTTTCCTTGGCCTTTTCCCTGTGACCGGGTTGACGCTTCTCTTCTTGCTGAGCCGCTGGCGGCTGAGAAGGTTGTGTTCTGGCTTCCACGATCGATCAAGATACCCGTTCCGCGGGTGACTGATCCCGGTCCAGCTGCTGCTGCACGTTCTCGGGTATTTTGCCAAGTTGGTGTTGGTCGCCGTAGTCGGCGGTCATCGGGAGAATAGTCTGGTCGATAGTCCGTTGACGGACGATAGGGTCGATAAGAGCCCTTGCCTTTCTGGCCATAGCTGCCTATTGGACCGCGAGGACGGTCATATCCTTTGCCATAGCTGGGTTTGCCCATCCACGGGCAAGCAAGTGTCGAAATGAACTTGCAGACACAAATTTTCTTGAGACAACAATTATTCTTGACTATAAAACATTGCATAAATGTGTTCACTGACATCTTCATTAAGAAATTCTGTGATCAAATGTGGTTCCTGCAAATGCTGGATAATCCAAGCTGTGGCAAATGCCTTGTGTTTCAGGAGTGCGCGAAATGGAGGATGCATGTCAACACGATCAAGCTGGCCTGTACTAATGCTGTGAATAAGTTGATCTGGCTTAGCTGTGTGTTTAGTTAAGGCATCTGCCAAACAAAACTCAGACGAAACATGACTCAAATCTTCTAACTGACCCGTGTTAGATTCATGCCTCAACATCTGAATAAGATGATGCGTCTCCTTCTGTTCCGGCAAGTGCGTGGTTTGAGCCGTCGTCACGAGATTGTTGGCATCCGTGCGCATATGAATTTTGAGGATCTCTCCTGAAACATCTGCCCAAAGTGCTCTCATAAAAAGGCAACTGCCAAAACATTTCATTAAAGCATTCAATTCAGCCACAGTGGTACTTTGTGTAGTGGTGGTTATCTTATGCGATTCGTAGTCAATGATTGATCCTCTAGTATTACCACTGGGTGTCTTGGCTGATTGATAACCGGTGGAACGGTTTAGAACCCTATCTTCAGCAAGAAAAATGACATGTGCTCTCTGGCTAGACTTGTCTGCGTTGTTACGATAAGATGCATCTGGAATACCAAGTATCCGATGATTGCCGTTGAGCGGCCAGAAACGAGCATCAATATAATTTGACTTGAGGGTTCGAACTGTCTTGTTGATTTCTCTCACATCACCGATAGTCGGTTTAGAAGCTGCTGAAGCGCATCTGGAAAATTTGTAACATAGATGTACCTGTGTCCTGCTTTGTAACCAATTTAATTGTCCAAGTACTGACCGAAAGGCGGTGTGCATAGCAGGGGTACAGCTTATGTTATCTTTCAATGTCTTGTCAACCTTGATCTCTTCTACGGCGTCTACAGCTAACTTCTGGTCGACAGAAATGTATGGGCCATACTTCTCGTGATTCTTCCAACGGATGCGTTGACCAACGAACATTACATCGTTCGTATCCTCTGACCCAACCTGAAAGTCCTTACGGATTCTTGACATAACACGTTGTTGAAATTCTTGGTCTCCAGCCATAAAAAGATCATCAACATGCAAACATACAAAGCCGTGTACGGCTCTTCCCTGAGCATTGTTCCTAGCAACAGGATCCATCAAGTGCTGAAGTGCCTGCTCCAGGGTTTGTTGCTCATGGTGTATGCTGTTGGGATCAATGGATGGAGGTTTTCCCTTGTTGGGTTTGTTTTTGTCATAGAGGATGTAGGTGCAACGATCGGCGCGAGTTGGAACTAGATCATAACCAAGAAGGGCCTTATCAACAATCTGCCACCATCTACGGGGTGCATCATTTAGTCCGTAGGCGGACTTCTTCATACGGGCCCCGATGTATGGTGGATAACCGTATTCCGGTGGAATTTGACGAATGATGTCACGGGACTCATCGTAGATTTCACCTTGCAAGAATGCCGTCTTCAAATCCATATGGTATAAGTTCCATTGTTTATTCGCTGCAAGTTGGACACAACAACGGAAACCGGATCTTGAAGCGGCCGGTGAATCGGTCTGTTGGGAATTCTTTTGTTTATCCTGGAATCCCTTGAGAACCCAGCGGGCCTTACACTTCTGGAAGTTGCCATCTTTATCTTTCTTCACAGTAAGAACCCAACGACCATAAACAAAGTTTTTAACATGAGTCTTCCGCATGTCAACAAGATCAAAAACATCATTGTCAATCCACGATTTGCATTCTGCCTTTTTGGCCTCAAGAAACTGCTTTGCTAGTTGACGTTTCTCTTGTTGCGTTGCTTCCTTTCTTTTCTTGCCTACTAGCAAAGAGCCGTAATCGGCTACCTGATACAAGGTCAAAAATGATTTGTCATCATCATCGATTCCGTTGTACTCCTCAATGATGTCTGACTTTGTTTTTCTTCTTGTTGGTTTGTACATGTTGGTTCGCCGAATGGCGAAGCTTGAAAGGTAATCTGTTGATGAGTGAACTTGTTTCATTGGTATGGCACTGCCGTCAATGTACCGTGGAACGGTAAACGATCCTGTGTTGCTACATATCTTTTGCTCTACTGTAAGTGAGCTCCAATGATCTTCATCAATACACAGGTCATTGTAGTCCAGGGTACCGTCAGTGTCATCATCATCCTCACTTTCCTCTTCTTCCTCCTCATATGGAACTGTTTCAATCTGAGATTGCTGTGAAGGATGTGAGTTGTGCGAAAGCTGAGGAGAAGGTTGTGAAGGTTGAGGTGAGGTTTTTGGTGAAGCCTTGGGACGAGGTCTTTGTTGCAAAGGCTTCGGTTGCTGAGGTCTGTGAGGTTTTGCTGATTGAGAGGGTGGTGCCGGTGTATCTTCATCCGCAAAAGGTAAAACTGGTCCTGAGGGTGCTGCATCTGGGTCTTGATATTCATCATCATCATCAGCAAGTGGACCAAAAGGATTGTCGTCCTTGAAGCCGAAAGGGTTTTGAGGTTGCGACGAAGATTGCGAGACCGGAACATCACCCCCCAAATGGTTGCTAGGATGTGACCCGGAGACGGGTGGAGAAGACGAAGCAGGCATTTGCTGCGGTCGAGCTTTGGAACGTGGTGGTGACTGAGGTGGCGAAGGGTAGGGTTGGTCAGGTTCATCACGTTTGGGGGCATGTTGCATTGGTGAATCAGGTATGTTCGGTGGAACGACAGTTGTTGGAATAGGTTGGAAGGGTACAAGGTGTGGCATAAAAGGTACAACAGGTGCATCAGGTGCAACTGGAATTAATTCTGGACTCGACGGTGTCGGGTCGTGCGGCTGGTGTGGATCAGCCGGAGGATTGAATGGAACAATGGGTGCTGGTGCATGTGGAGGACTAGGTGGTCCCGGATCAGGTGGTTGTGGAAAATCCGGTGGAGGATTGTCCTGTGGCATTTGGTCATCATGCGGCTGTTCAGGATCGTCGGGTGGAACAGGCGGCATGTTCTGATCGGGATCTAGTCCAGGTGGTGGTGCTACATTTGCAATTGGTTCTGGATTGTCTGCTGGAGTAGGCACTTCACCACTACTATTCCAGAAAAATATGGCACTCCATTGTTTTGGTATCAACTGCGTCAAATCTGTTTGTGGATGCTGCAGCAAATATACTTGTGTGTGATCCTTCTTACGCCACATTAAAAGAACTCCATGTTTACGACCATACTGCAATCTCAAAGGTGACAACGTTCCACGAAGAATGATTGCATTTTCAAATGGCATCTGTGGAATAAACCGTTGTCGAATGGCCGACACATCACTATGAAGCTCAAGTTGGAGTGGGTCGTAAAGGTATCCTGTGGCAAGTGAGTTGATGTACACTAAAGTACGTCTGATGTGGTGTTGCTTAACAGAAATAGATGTTTCTTTCGATGTCGAAGTATAAACCGGTGCCTCATCACGCTCGAGGATCTTTTTCAAGTCCAAAAGTTCGGACATCTGGAAGCTCTGCTCGAGAAGATCGACCAACAGACCGGTCTGGGAAGTGACTAAGCCCTTGAGATTACCTAGAGGCAAAAGTGTTCTAATTAAAGTGCTGCAAAATCTGTATGGGTAAATCTGGGCAAGTTTAGTTCTACTTCCGTGTCCTGGTGCATTTCCTTCTAAAGGCTGGTGATAATGAACCGGTGAACGGTTGTTGGTCGAATGGGTGGTTTCACCCCCGAGCTTCTTATTCGGGCAGCGCTTAAAAACTGGCGACATAATATCGTCGGAGAAGCTGTGCAACAGCGATGTTGGTTTATTATAGTAGTAACCATTAGGGTCCTTCATGCCGTATGCACACATATCAAGAGTACCATATGTCACATTTCCAAACATCAGGAGTTCTGTAAGTGCTCTAGTGTACCATATCTGTGAAGTCTGAGGATTTTCTAAAATGAAATGTCGTCCATGGGAAAGTTGGTACTTGGCAACCCTGGCACAGAACTCAATCATTGGCAAATATTTTCGTCTCTTTTCTTCAACTGAATACCAATCATTGATGTTCTGCATTATTGACCAAGGACCACAAACAGGAGCCATGAAAACGACTTCAGGACGTTGTTCCTCAATGATCTTCATACACTGTGCTCTTCCTTCACTCGTCAAGAGGTCATAACCTGTCCTAAGATCAATGGGTTGTCCTACTCTCAAACCGTTCATGGCTGCAACTTGACTCAAGCGAGCTGATCCTGAAAATAGTTCAAGAAAGTCGATCTTACCCCGCATGACGGGTTGCCAGGTGTAACTTCCGTACACATATGTTTCTGGACCTGTCTGCATTGCATCGGCTTCTTGAATTAAAACTGCAGGATCTACTGTGCTCGCCGCAAGTACGGCTGGATCAATTGGCACATCAACATCTTCAATTGGATTGTGATCCTTGCGTATCTTGCTGATGTTGACCTTGAGAATCCGTGTTCCTAAATCTATGCCTACCATAGATCCGTCTACGGATACTAATTTGCCTTTGATCCATGTGCCAGAATGTGAACCATCTGATTTGATTTTTGATTTATCCTCAGTCCAATAAAACACCTTGTCTCCCGGAAAGAATGGTCCTTCACTAAATTGTAATCTAGATGCTATATCCTTTTTGATGTCATCGGATTGTTTGGCTTCTAAATATTTCTTTTGTGCCAAATGACGAAGTGCACTCAGTCGGTGTTCAGGTTCAGGTGCCTCGGATGTGAGCTGGTTCGGCTCCATGGTTTCTGGAGAAGTTATGTCTGCCGGTCGACGGCCAAATGCTAACTCTAAAGGTGTTACTCCTCCAAATGTAACCATGCTGTTACGTGCAAGTGCAGCTTGTCGGACAACTTGACGATAAGTTACATTGGAAAGAATTGGATCTTCCTTAAGAGCATGTAGCATTAGGGTCAACTGTTTCTTGAACATTCTGATAGCGGCTTCTGCTCTATTTGGCCACGGAGTACCAGGTCCTAATCCGATAGTTCGGATGTTGTGCCGATTGTAGAACGATTCCATTGCCTGTGTCATGAATGCTTGATCTCCAACAATGTACTTTGGATTCAGTTGATAAGTTTCAAAATAATCAAGCAACAATGACATGGTCTCTGCATCTGTTCTTGATTGCACAACATATGCCGTGGAAAGTGACGTTGCACCGTCAAAGATTAAAAGGAACTGAAGTGTTGATCTATCATCAAGTTTGATCTCTCCATGATCAATGAATGAAAGTTCACCAAACACTTCACTGCGAATTCCTGAAACCTTTGATCTTGAAGGTGCAATCTTTGACTTCTGACATGTATCACACTGTTTCGTAATCAAGTCATACTTGTCGTAAATTTCCTTCGGCAATTTGAGTGCTGACGTTCTTCGTCTGAATTGCTCTGTGGACATATGATAATGTTTGAGATGAAGTTTCAGTAGTTCTGTTGGCGATTGAAGTTTATCATGAATACGTTGCAATGCCAATGGTAACTTCATCTTTGGTGCAGGTTCCTTTTTCTCTTCGATCTTGACTTCAACCTTGGGTTCATCCTTAACCGGTGGTTCTTCAGAGTGTTCTTCACGTTCACCATCAACCGGTTCTGGAGGTTCTATTGGATCCGGAAAAAGTTCTTGTTCTTCTGGAGGAGGATCCATCGGCTGAGGTCCAGGCGGTTCACCCAGAGGTGCATCAGGTTGAGCAAAGACTCTGGTCCGTCGCAGTCGCTTGCCGGCATCGGCACCACTACTACTGCTTGATGTTGACTTCTCTTTTGATTCTTCCTTTGAATCTGTCTTCGATGTGGATGTCACAGGACTCTTCTTGGATGTCGATGATTTACTTCCTGACTTGTTACATCCATCAGCGTAAGTATGTGGTCGGTGCTTTCCTAAACATGCTGGGCAAGTGACCGCAAAGACGGTAGCGAAACTATGATTTGGCTTCTTCACTGAAAGTGCTAAGGACATGATATCGAGTACCGGGTGGTTAGATGTGCTAACCGCAAGGGCGGCTCTCTTCATACCAAACAATGGGCATGTCAAGAACTCACCTACCGGAGTATGCTCGATATTCATCCTCAAGTTCCGCATCTGCTCAACACTAAAAAGAATTGGAACCTGGCCCTTGTCAAGAATATCCACAGATGTAGTGATCCATCCGGTGGCGGATTGATCATTCCTAAGATGAATAATTAGTCGCTCAGTGACATGTGATTGCTCTCCGTCGGCGAAGGAAAAATGGCTGCGACAGGGTTCAGTTGAAAATGCGATACATGATGATCTTGGGTGTCTTCGACATGCAGTGACAAGCCGGTCTACGGCGTAACGTGAACCCATGGCACGTGTACATCCTGAGTCAAGAATAACAAACGTGGGGTTCAACTTCAAATCAACATATTCGCAAAGGAGACATTGTTCAACTGAACTATCGACATTGAGTAAGGCAGTATCCGGTATATCGGATGATTCTTCACCTTCTTCATCGAATGCGTAGAAACTGTGATGTGATGTTGTGAATGACAAGAGTGGCATGAACACACACGTAAGAAAAATGTTCCACACGAGAAAAATGAAACCACCAACGGTGGTGGTGCAAAATGCACAAATCTTCTGATACAATGAGCCGGTAAAACGGCTAGACATTTCCTGTTTCTGATTTTCATCTTGGTCTGACCGAACCTCTACGAAGTAATTCCAACTCCAAGATTGGTCTTCATTCCAATTTCCAAAATATGAATCATCATAATGATGCCATTCTGACCAACCGTCATCGGTGTACCAGGTATCCTCGTTAGAGGCGGCGGATGTTTGCTGAACCTGTAGGTCAGGTTGCTGTGTAGCGGAGGAGCTCGTTGCTACGTTGGCAATCTGAGGCTGCATTGGTTTACCTTTGCCTTCCTTGCCTTTTCCCTTGAATGCTTCTTTTCCTCCTTTGTTGAATGGATTGTATGGCTGATATCCTTTGTTTCCGCCTTTCTTGCCTCCTTTCTTTCCTTTTCCTCCTTTATTTCCATACAAGGCATCTGATTGCCATTGCCATTCTTGGTCATACGAGGATCCTGTATGCGATTGGTCGTCACCATAGTGTGCTGCTGAGCCTTTGCCTTTTGACCTCGGTCTGAAACCTGGTCTCTTTCCTTTTCCTTTTCCTCTGGATTTACCTTTTCCTTTGCCCTTGTTTCGTCTGAAGCTACGTCCCTTCACCCGGCGTCGGGTGTACGAGTTGGTCCTTGCCATGTACACCCAGAAATCATCTTCGGCATAAAGAGATACAAAGCCCTCTTCGCCGGTGTCGGCGTCCTGTACCCAATACCCATCTTCATTATCGAGGTCTCCCTCGTCCAGAACAATGAAGGTGCTCCTCCGGTTATGCCGGAGTAATGGGTCAGCGACGCCCGTGCGTGTTGTTGCAAATAGCTCCATAAGAAGCTGTTTCACCTGGAGATATGTATAAGCCTGCATATCTATCTGGCGAAGAGACATGCTTGAGACGAACCTCTCTCTCTGTTGCTCGTTCAGTTCCGCAAAGGCGAGAAAGAGTAGGGCTATCAGGTTGTCCGTGAGCGGAAAATTGTTGTTGTGTTGGTCTCTCAAACCTTGGATGTGTTGGTTCCTCAAAGTTTCTGCCATCTCTAGTCGACGTTCAACATCTGCTTCTGCCGCTATGGCGGCAAGTTGTTGTGCTGTCAGGATGTTGTTGAAGTCTGGACTAGTAATTGGAGGAACTTGTGTCACATCTAAAAGATCGTTCCATGCTACCCTCAATCGACGGAGTGTGATTTCAAACTTGCCTATCCAATGTACAAGCTCTAGATGTCCGCGGTAAAGTCGAAAGAAGGTAAGAAAACGATAAAGGAACACATGGTTTGTTCCTTTCACGAAAAATGGCCGCAAAGTGTCTTTGAAGTATGTGATGCCGTTGTCGGCATTTCTCAGTTGAACATTATCTAGCATGTTTTTGTAGAATGCGGCGGCACCAACAAGGGAGTTCTTGAGGCTAGGTCCATGTCGCTCCGGTGGCAGAGCTGTGATGCCAAGCCAATCATCAATGAGGTCCTCATACTCGAACCATGACGATTGACCGTCAAACGTAGGTGGCATCTTGGGCGTCATGCGAACCCCGTGTGGTGCTGATTCCTCTGCCGCAAGTGCGGCTTCAATTGGATCTGTTTCGTGGTCATTGGGGATGAGCTCATCGTCCGATCCATCCATATTGTAGATTTGTACCATGGCGCTACAAAGCTACGTTGCCCGCAATCCGTTAGTCGGATAAGGCTTTCACGGTAGTCTAATCCGAGAACGGATAGGAGCACAAGCTCCGCTACCACTTGAAGGGGGTTATTCCACTTAGGGAATCCCTGAAAGACTTACTGGATCGAGAACTGCGCACAAGCTGCGGTTCTTTTACTGCGCAGGCCAGCTGCTAAGTCTTGAGCCATGCACGCATGTGGTGCATGATGAACATGTTGTGAGTCAACTGAGAACAACTACAAGTGACATTGCGTAGGTACATGGGGAACATGGTTAAAAAGTAAACACAGGGGGTGGCCGGGACCTGGGGAGGGGTGGTATAGGAGGTGGGGGCTGGGTGGACCTGGGGTGGGATGTGGGAAGGGATGGTGCTGGGAGGTGGTGGAGTTGCTGACCTGGAGGGGAAGGATATGAGATGTAGGTGGGATATATGGTACTGGGATATGGGAAGGATATGATGTTGGATGTGGGAGATGTGGTGGTGGATGTGGTTGGGTGAGATTCATGGCTTTGTGTGGTGGTGGGAGGTTATCTGGTTGATAAAGGTGTGGTTGATCTTGAAGGAGTGGAAGTGCTGACACATTGAACTGTGGATATGGTGAAGGTATATGGTGGATACAGTGGAGACTGGAATGATTTCATATGAAGTGGTGGGAAAAGTGGATGGGGCATTTGAATCTTGAGTTGATGTGCATACTTTGTCAAAGGTCCATCCGCATCCAATCCCACCGACTCACCCGACTCACCCGAAAGGTATCAAAACTATTATTGCTGTTATCAAACTCGAAGCTTAGGCAGCAAAGATAAGCTCCTTTTGCGCCCAGAAAGGAAGAAAGGTCAAACTAAAAAAGTTATCACACCTTTATTGTTGAAAATTACTTTGTTGGCCATCCCCTATTCATGCTTCATCTTGTACCCCTCAAATCTTGCACAACTTCCAAGCCATCATGGAGAAATCACCTACCAACCATCAACAAACATGACCTTCTATTATCAGTCATTAGTAATAGGCTTATAACCTGGTGCTACCTATCATCCCCTAAAATATAACCTGTTTATCCAAGCTGGTTGGTCCTGTTGTATAACCCATAGTCATTATTGTTATTACCCTCTATTTAGTCACTACTAATACCTACCTAACAATGGTTATTATTGTTATTCATGATTATTAGATAGTTATTAGTGACTGACCATTGATTTTTATTTCCTATTATCCTATTATCATCCATTATTAATCCTTCTTGTTGTTATCAACTAGCTGCTTCCCTTGTTGGTTCTCCCAAGTCTCTCTGCACTTGGTTAATACCTGTTGCTTATTAGCCTCTATTATCAGTCATTAGTAATAGGGTTATAACCATTGCAGTTGGTTGCTGGTTGTTGTTATCCCCTATAGTTGTTAATTAGTGATTAGGATAGCAACAGCTAATAGTTGTTATCCCCTAATAGTTATTCCCTATTTGGATTACTACTAGTTGGTTCGCCATCCAAATTCACCAAGTCTCTCTGTACTTCGTCCTTCTCCTTCTGCAATTCCAGCGCGGTGGTCCTCTGCCGCTGCTGCGCCCGGCGCAGCTCCGCGGCCACGGCGGGCGCCCCCGGCGGCGGGGGCC
>VSDK01013404.1:152500-200167 GCA_009767595.1 Symbiodinium kawagutii
CGGGGCCCGGCGGTGGATCAGCGCGTCGCGCTGCGCCTTGGCCACCTGGGTGTCCTACCAGCGGGGGTGAGGTGGGGCCTGGGCGGCATGGGGGGGTTAGGCCCTGGACGTTATTTGATTAGTGGCGGGGTCAACATGTCACAAAAACCAGCCACAAATGTAGGAGTTGTTTAGGAATTGTTGCTGGTGAATAGTTATTTGATTAGTAGTTGATTATTCAATTCCTAGCTAGTAGTTGGTTAATATCACTAGCAAGTGTAGTAGTCAACCAAGCAACCCGCTTTTTAGAGATTCCTTCTGGAAGAAAATTATGTTTGTCAACATCACTCAACCCAAATATTAGTCTAAACATCTGTTATCCCAAAGTCATTGGAAAAATCCATGTCAATCAAAGCACCAAGTAGTTATCTTACCATTGCTGTTGGTGAATAACTATCCAAGGAGTAGTTAGTTTTTCCCAACTGGTCATTTGATATAAGAACCAGCTTCAGAAATTCAGCAAAAACGGTCAGCATTCATCTCCTATCAAAGTAGTAGTTGCTTCACTGGTAGTTGTTTAACCATTATTATTGGCTTGTTGGCTTTTGGATCCCTTGCCAAAAGTCAAACAGCTTTAGCGGCAAAAAATAGTAAACCAATCATATCCCAAAAAACCCACTGTAGCTAAGGTAGCTTTGATCCCCCCCGTGGATCATCACCAGGTCCTGCAACTGTTGCGCCAGCTGGGCATTCTGCCGATTCACCAGCTGCAAGTCATCCTGCAGAGCATCGAACTCGGACTGCAGCAGCTCGTGCCGTTCGCGGCTCACGTAGCTGCGCTCCTTCTGCTCGCTGCTGTGCAGCTCCGATTGACAGCGCTGCAGCTCCGACACCAGCGCTTCGGTTGCGACGCTTTCGGCGTCCCGGTGCTGCATGGCTTCTTGGAGACTCAGCATGCTCTCCTGGGTGGGTGAAGCTCCTGTAGATTTGGGGGGTGGGTGGGTGGTTTCTCCCCTAGATTTTTGGGGGTTTATAGTGATTCATGATGGTTGATAGAATGAGAAGAATGGCTGATGATTATTACTGGTTGGTGGGTGGTGCTCACCACCCCTTTGAATGAAAAATATGAGTCAACCCGTCATGGAAAAATATGAGTCAACCAACCATTTGTTAAGCCACTTAGGTTTGGGAAAATCTTTTGCAAAATGTCAATCAAACCATCCGACCAGTTTCCTGTTGCATCTCTGCTTGGGACTGATGACGCATGGCTTGCGTTTGCAGTGCAGCTTCGGCTTTGGCTGCATTCTGCCGATGGATTTGGACTTCTTGATTCGCTTTCCGAAGTTTCACCTGCAGATTTTGGATCACCTGCAGCGTTTGCAACGTCCCGTCGTTAGCGAACTCCGCCATGCCAGCACACAGCTGGGGAGGAGGGCTTGACTGAGGATCTATGGGCTAGCCTTGGTAGCAAATGAACGTACATGTTGTGGTGCAAGTGCTGCGCCTTTAAGCTACTGCATCTTCACTATTGTTCACGTCAGTGATCAACAGTCTGTATAGTTGGAAATGCTGCTGCTTAGAACTTACCAACTCATGATACCACTTTGGTAGTGATGAAAATAGACTGCTACTTCGACTTTGAAACTGTTTAAGAATGATATGGCTGTGGGTCAAAACGCTGTACCCCTGGTTCCCCATCATTAACCATTGATTTCCTTATTATTGTTGGTCATTATCCCCCATTATTGGTTTGCTAATATTGACTCATAGCCACATCCGTTCTTGCTGAGTCAGACTCTGCTTCAGGCACTAAATTCCCTTGAGACCAGTGTGGCGCGGCTTAGCCTGTCCCAACTCTCAAAGCCCTCCTGCTGTGCCATGATGCTGTGCTCTCCATGCTTCGTGACTCAGATTTACCAATGATTCGATGGCGCGTGCCTTGGCTGTCGGATCTTTGCCTTTCGGAAACCATGATATCGTTGCTGATCACTACTGATCATTGATACCTCTGAATCATTGGCGACAAGGGCTGTGTCACAGCATTGTCATTCTTATCATCATGTTTTTTTTGGCCAATATTATGTTGATAGCCCTGTCATCACACACTATGAACGATCATCTTTTGCTTTTGTTCATGGTGCCTTCTAATGCGCATCAACATGGTCGGGGACAGGTGCCCTCTCAAAATTTCTCGTCCATGACCGACTATTGTCAACCGTGGGATCGACACCGTTACCACCATTACCTGCCAACTTCTGACCATCAGTTGTTCACTCCCCAGGGAGCATCCGCAAGGCGTCAAGTAAGAATCAATGGATTCACTATCAGCTAGTCACCAATCAAGAATACATTTAGCATCAACTAGACATCATTTAGTCATGATCAGCCATTCTCAACTAGCCGCTGTCAGTCATCATTCATGAATCAACTATCACGAAGCATCTTTCAGTATCAAAAAGCAGCAGACCAGCGATCCAACTATCCACCCACCACATGCCCATGAGCCGTCGCTCTTCACCATAATGTACCATCATCAGTCCATGTCACTAACCCTTACCCAACCCTTACAAATCATCAGTAACTATTCCTCATTCACCATCATCATCCACCATTTGACCACCATATGAATATCATCAGTCACCGTCCACCATTATATATTCATCAAGAGCCATAAATTGATATCATCACTTCAGCATCAATGATTGGACCATTCCTGAAACCACCCTTTCACCTGGAAAATGATGGTTCACTGGTGAAGCCAATGGATGGTTCCACCCATCAAGCACCAACTCCGTGATTCTCAGCTTCGCATCATCTTCCTCGTGATTGGTTTGAACCACCCACACCCACCCATCAACCACCAATCAGCCACCATTCACTGGCGGTTAAAGATCATTATCAACAAAACCCTATGGTTATTAAACTCTCTAGTCAAGCACTAATGATCATTTTACTTCATCACCGTCAATGAAGCATCCCATGATTTGATTATTAACCACCACTATTCATCATTACTGACCATTAGCCATCAGTATTGCCCATCCATTAAACACCATTCACCAACATAGAGCACCATCAAACCATCCATTGAACTCAACCACACTATTCAGCAATATAACCATCATTAATCATTATTTCATCATCGTTTACCATATCAACCATCCACTAACCACCATCATTCACCATTGATTAACCACCATCATTAACCCCACCATTAGCCATCCACTAAACCAACCCTTAACCTCACCATTGTTAATAGTTATTAACCTTTCATCCTCATCAAATTAATCAAACCCGCACGCATCATCATGGTGATCATCCCATCATTAACCATCCATCATTGTTGCTTCTCATCCCCTATTGTTAGCTATTATGGCTTGGTTAACCATCCATCACTAGCCATCCATCAGCCACCAAGCCCCTCACCCCCCCACGACTTCCCCCCCGGCAGCTTCCCCTGCCCCGCCACGGCGACGCGTCGTTTTCGCTCACCGTGGCCCGGCGCGTGACCGAACTTCAAAGGGCGCAGCGCCCGCGCCCTGAGAACGCGCCACCTTTCCGGGGGGATGGGCAGGTGAAGCTGGGAACAGATGTGGCGCCAGTGGTACTACCTGGCTGAGCCAACCGAACAAATGGTGGTGGTTAGTAGATGGTTTAATAGGGTTACTTACCACCATCCTATAGCTTAGTAGCTGGTTAGTAGATGGTGGTAAGTAACCTATAATATGGTGGTACCACCTATTAACCGCCTACAAGGTGGGCCCCCAAACATTATAACTTGGTTTATTTTTGGCCATTTAACAAGCTAGTTATATCTACCGCAACTGCTAGTTACCCTAGCTATAACATAACGGCTATAGCAGGTGAACGGCGCCCACCTTGTATTAATCACCTGTTATCCACCTGTTAACCACTAACTAGTTTATGATAACTTTTATCAGCCATCCTAACAGGTGATCAACAGGTGGTTTATGGGTGGTTTATGTGGTTAGTACGTGGTTAATGGATGGTTGCTGGCAGAGATGAAGGTGTATAGGTGGATAGTTAACCATCCATTAACCATTTAAGAGGTGGATAGTAGGTGATCAATAGGTGATTGATAGGTGGCTAATCGGTGGTTAATGGATGGCTAATAGGTGGTTAGTAGGTGGCTGATGGGTGGTTAATGGATGGTTTTAATGAGGTTAATGATGGTCAATGATGGGAATAGTGGTTAATTGGTGGTTAATTCCATCATTCGGTGGCTAACGGATGGTTTATCGGTGGTTGCTGGCAAAGATTAAGGAGTGGTAGGTGGTTAATAGGTGGCTCATGGATGGTTAAGGCCACCAGGTCTAAGTGAGTTGTTGTGCTTAATGGATGGTTAATGGTGGTTTTGGAGTGGTACCTGGACGGCCCAAACGTTCTAAGCTGGTTGAGATTCGCCAGTTGTAAGTTTATCAATAAACCACTGCACTATAGACTATAGAAAATGAGTAGTTCTCTTGCATCTACCATTTGCCCAATAGTTACCCTAGTTATGTTCACCAACTTAGCGAAGGATTTGGGGGGATAACTCTGGCTTGAAAGGTAGAGAAAATGGTTTCGCCACGAGTTCGCCTTCGCAAAGTTCATGATGCTGGGAATGATGGAAGTGATGCGGCACCATGCTCAGGAAGATCGTCGGCTCCTCAGCTAGTGTTCTCATCCCTTGTTGTTGCCTTGGCTTCGGGCTGCTCATCGTGTTGGCCACCTTGTGAACCATGATGGAATCATTGATTCAGGCCGTCAAAAACACCGCGTTCAACCAATATCGCCTATGATTCAATGTCATTATCATCCGTGTTTGATGGTTGGTTGTTTGATAATTTTTGGTAATTTATCATCATCAACCACTATTGTCATACATTTACATTCTTAGCAACCATCATTGATATGTTGTTGATTCGTGTGATATGAGATAATGAGATCATCTGCATCGAGACAAAAGACTATGACTGTAATAATGATAAGAGGCTGATAGCCATTATCAGTAGCTATCGGTAAACAAATAGTGAATAACTGTGCTTGTAACTATCATTAATCATTACGTGCTCACCATGAATGACAACCAATAGCAAATCATGGGTTAGCATTCTGATTGACCATTAGTACTTCCTATCACTGCAACAAGCTATCCATTGAATCACATTCTCAAGAACGCAACAGGAGTTAACCAATAACCAAAAAAGGTACGAATTCACTTGGTTACCAGTAAACCAAATCATTTTGATGACATTATTGACCTTAATTAGTCATGAAGAACCAGCCAGGAGGATTGCAAGCACTAATCCCGGCTAAACAAGGCAGCCATTTACCATTATGGACGATTGTCAACGATGAACCCTTTATCCGTCAGCATCACATCATGTTTAGTCATTCATGAAAGGGCAACCATGACCTGATGAACACCTTTCAATTGTATGGACTTACCATTCATGAGCCCAGTTGCCAGTACTGAGTTTAATTAACCCTTCGCTAATTGGTGTTGCCATCATCCTTGTTGCCGTTGATGGTCAATCGATGAGTTGGTGGTCAATATAGGCGACGCCCAAAGCCTTGGTATGTTCATTACGCAATGCATGATTAAACAGGATGATAAGTAGGTGGTTCCCTGTACATCCGCAGTCTGGCAAGCATCTTCATCCAAACATTGCGTAGTCATAGCAGCGCTTTCCGCAGACTTCCAGGGAAAGTGCTGGTCGTTAGCCCTCCGCCGCAGTGGATCTGCCGCGGCGTTTTCCTCGCCTGTTCTATCACGTCCACCGTGCCGCACCGCGTTGGTGGCTCCTTGGATGCTGAAGACCTGTGGCCTTCCCTGGCGTGCTTGGTGCAGCCTTGGCACCGCGATGCAAGCCCCGTGTCCGAGGCAACGGAGGTGCGGGTGACACCTCCCAAATGACTTGAGAAAGCTCTGCTTCGCTGCTTGGAGGATCGATGGTTCACTAGTATTTCATGAGGATCCTCATGAGCAGCTAATCCTGATAAAACTAGTATTTCATGAGGATAACTAGCTGATAGCCAGTACTTGGTGAACTAGCAGCTTTAAACCATCATCAATCACTGATCGCTCATGAGCTTGGTTAGCTAGTTATTTCATGAGGATCGATACCATTGTCGAAATGATTTTTGCCGAGGAGGTGAGCAGCTTTTCACCATTAATCATTATTAGCCAGCCATTAGCCATGATAAACTATCATTAAATATAATTCACCAGCTATTAACCAGCTAATGAATCATCATTGATCAATGCATAGCCATCATAGATCGTCATTAGCTATCTAATCCACAATCGTCAGCCAGCCATCATGCATCAGAAACCAACTATGGACTATCATTAATCATACATCAGCCGGCAATCAACCAGCTACTAATCAACCAAGCCAACTATAAGCCATCAAATTTCCAGCTATTAGCCATCAATTCACCATCATTCACCAACTCTTCACACCCACTAGCCATCACTTAACCACCTAATTCACCATAGTGAACTAATCATTAGCCATCAAAAACCACAACTAACCAACTATCATCCATCACTAACCAGCTGTTGACATCTCTTAGCCATCACTTAACCACCGAACCATTCGCACCACCGTCGTTCTGCCATCCCTGGCACCTCAACTTGCAAGGCTTTCTGCCACTGGGGAGTCCCAGTGGACTGCCTTAGTGGGCGACACTTCACCAGGTACCGACGTGCCCTGCCTCTGATGGTGAGCCATGGCAACTTCATGGTGAACCACCACTAGTGGCAGGGCTGGATGGTACTTCATGATGCTTAACAACCATGGTTAATAACTATGGCAACTTCATGTTAATCAAGTTACCATGGCAACTTCATGTTTGAATGATGGGTTAATGTTAACTTGACCATGACAAATTAATGTTTGAACTATGACAATTTTGCAGTCAATGTTAATGTTGTTACATGCTAGTATGGATGACTGCCTATAAAAAATGATGGCAAATAATTATGCCAACTTAATGTTTAACACCTTAACAGTTAGTAACCATGGCAATCATGGTTAACGTTGTTGCATGATGGTTATACATGCTGATGAAAAAAATGGTGAGCTAGTTGACTCAGAATTTTTAGAGATTGGCTAGCGTTGGTTAAAATGACGCTGTAGTTGAGAGAAATAGCAAAGAAGGCATGGTCAGTGGGGGCAAATTCATGAATGATGAACTTATGGTTAGCGGGGAAAAAATGGTTCATGAATGGCTACTGATGGTAGAATGATGGTATGATGACTGTATAGTTCTTAATTGTTCGTTGATGGTTGATGTTGATGAGTAGTAGGCGATGGTCAATTACAGATTAATCCATGATTAACCGTGGTGAAGACTGGTTGCTGAATCGTCAATAATGACAAGTAAGTGCTTGCCGATTGTTCATCATGAACCTTACTGATGATTGACCATTGTTGAAAAGCGGGTGAATGACCGGAGATGATGGATCATGAGTATGAGGCATAGCCATGGCTCTAGCGATCGTGTAACCCATGATGAACTATACCATTCGTTAATGGCCCCTCGTGGTTGCTGCAAAAAGCCCCTCCTTCAAAGGGATAGCCTTGGATACACATGGCTCCACCAGCCAAGTTGATAAGCCATGCGGCTGCAGGGGTTGTAAAGCCTTTCTTGCGTCCACCCTACAAGGCGAGCCTTTCCAAGTGAGTACCTTCTGCAACCAGCACTTGCTGGATGTGGCGCATGACCTGCCTGTGTTGATATTCTTGGACTATGGGCAACCATACACCAGCATAACTATATATAACCCTTCCGGGTAACCCTTCCGTAAAGTGGAGATTTCCTCTCCGTGAAACATGATGATCAGCTGCAAGTTGCCATGTTCATGGCTCCCCAGAAAGTCTTGGTTCATGCTTCAACTGGTCACCCGGTAGGTGCTGGTAGCATTAGAACCGACCATCTGGAACCAACCAAATGACTTAAACAACCAGCATTGACCAGCATCAGTTATCATTCACCAGCATGATGAAACATCATTGAGCTACAATGTACCATGATCATTAACCCATCGTTCATCATCAATCATTATCCATATCATCAGGAAAATCGTGATCAATCACTCGTCATTCTTCATCATTTGACCCATCATTATGAATCATCAATCATCCATACTATCATCAGTTCTTATCATTTCTCCTTGACTATAGATGGTCATCAACGATTGCCAAGCACTGTTAAACATCAATCATAATCCGTGGTGATGGTCAAATCCCTAAAGAAACAATCATTCATAAACACCATTTATCAAAAACAACCATCATTAAACCATCCGATATATGAACTCTAGTCAATAGTTGTTGCTAATTCACGGTTATGATCATTAAACATGAATCCACTAGCTACTTCATTGTCAACCATTCTAAGTCATTAACCACTTCATTGGTAACATTGCTGATTAATCCATCAACAATTCATTAAAGTTCCTCATATCCATGAATCACTTCATTCCATGAACCTTCATTAATCTCCCAGAATGATCATCAAACATTAACCCATGAACCACTTCATTGTTCACCATTCTTGACCTCAGTGGCAAATATGGTAGTTTCTCAAAACAGGGATTCCCCAAATCATCTAGTTATGAACCATTTATTGCAATACATCAAGCATTTTTGGGGTCCTTTATCTTGAGAAACCGCCATATGCTTACTGATGAACATCCTAACCCCTGCGCAATATTAACCACTATGTAAGTCATTCAACTGATGAAATCACGATGACTAACGGTCAGATGATTTCAAAAATCCTACTGATAAACCATCATGAACCACATACACTCGGTATATCCCCTTTCATTCTTACTGTTGATCATCATCCGTTAAAAACAATTATTAGTAACCATCATTAATCATGATCAACTTAGTGGTTAATCTCCTTACTGATGGTCAATCTAGTAATATCATTTAACCATTGTTTTCCCACTACTATTGTTGGTGAACCTATCCCCCAACTGGTTGGTTCAAGCCTTGACCCATAGCCCTATGCTTATAATAAGCTGGTTAATAAGCCATTTAACCATGGTTAATTATATCTCTTCCATATCTAGTAGTTGGCTCACGGCTTATAAAAGACCGTGGGCCGAAGTGCTGCTTTTTTTTTGGAGGTGATAGAAGTACGTTCGTGTGTCTTTGTGTGGGATGTTGACGTTACGTGGGGGATGTTGATGTTACGTGCAGGATGTTGATGCTACGTGGAGGATGGGGTGAGTTGGGGTGGGTTGGGTTGGGGTGGGTTGGGTTGGGGTGGGATTGGGGTGGAGCATATTAGCGTTCGCGTGTATTTGCGTGGGATGTTGATGCTACATGGAGGATGGGGTGGGGTGGGGTGGGGTGGCGTGGGGCATGTTAAGGTTCGCGTGTACTTGTGCAGGATGTTGATGCTATGTGGAGGATGTTGATGCTACGTGGAGGATGTTGATGCTACGTGGGGACATGGTGAATCATGATCATGATAATCAAAGTGACTTTGAGGGTCGTTCCATGGTGGAATCCAATGATGATTTTTGATGTTTGACCATGGTGACTGTGAATGATAGTGTAGCCTGGTTTTTCACAGGTTTTGATGTTTGGTGATCATGATAATCAAAGTGACTTTGAGGGTTGTTTAGTGACGGGAACCAATGATGATTCGTGATGTTCGACCAATGAGGAAGTTGACGGTCACTATAAGGAAACGCAGTTGTTGCAAGACTTGATTGACCAGTGGCATTGGAGGCAACATGTGCTGGACCTAGTGCGAGCGTAAGACTCAGCAGACGGAAAAAGAAGCAACAAATGTGTGGTCCCAAAAGTAGTTCCGGGGTTTTGAAAAACACAAGAAACAATGAGAAACGTACTGGAATTACGATTCACAATGTAAATCCCACTGGAATTCGGCTCCAAAATGAAAGAAACAATCGTCTCTGTAAATCACAGTGGAATAGCATGCCCAAAGCACCCTTGATCCAATGCAATCGTCATTTCGACTCACGGTCTTCTATGAGCCGTGGACCTAGTAGTTACCCTACTCAACTCCAGTTATAAACCAACTTAGCTAAAGATTGGGGGCCCCTCCTTGTAGTAAACCAACCCTTTTTGGGGCTCCCTATGGCTTGAGAACACCTCCTAGGGACATGGATCCATATCTGACCGCAAATGAGTTGAACCTATGATGCAATCATCGTTGCCGCATGCCCGGGATGCCACACAGGGTGGTACCCCCAAACGTTATAAGTTGATTTAGATTCGCCTCCCAAGTATAGGACTATATCTTCTATAACGGATAGTTACCCAAACGTGAACTAACCTTTGTTAGTTTTAGGCAGTTATAACCCTTGTGGCAACTGGCAACTTCTAGCAATATCAGTTATAACTATGTGCAACTAGAAGGTACCACCTTGCAGCTAGTGGAGAGGCCGCCATCATGGCTCCAAGTGGCTGGGGGTTTAACTATATCTTCTATAACGGATAGTTACCCAAACGTGAACTAACCTTTGTTAGTTTTAGGCAGTTATAACCCTTGTGGCAACTGGCAACTTCTAGCAATATCAGTTATAACTATGTGCAACTAGAAGGTACCACCTTGCAGCTAGTGGAGAGGCCGCCATCATGGCTCCAAGTGGCTGGGCTTTCAGGTCATCAAAGAGTGCGCGGCGAAGCGCCTAGCGCAACTTGGATGTCGTGGTTGGCACCGGCCACCGGGGGGTGGTGGCGAAGGCATGGTACTTATGGCGGTTAGTTGTGGCATTTAGATGTGGTGAGTTGTAGGGATTAGAAGGGTGAATTTATGGTCTATCAGTGGCTGATTGATGGTCAATGGTGCTTAGTTGGAAGTAGTTTTAGTGGTGATGAAGCTGATAGAATTTATGATAGCCAAGGTGGTAATGATTTTTTGGTGATAGTGGTTCGCGAAATATTAGTTACAATGTGAAATTGACTCTCGTACTTGCAATGGTGACTAAACTGATGATATTCATGATGGTACCATTAACTTACAACGGTTTGTCCAATATCACTGGCACCATCAGTTTAGTCATGGTACTGATGATGGTACTGATGATATAACCATTAACTGATGATGGTACAATTCCAGGACTTATGACGGCACCAGTAAATTAAATTGCCTTCAATGGCCACCTGATGCCGCTCACCGTGGCAAATACCACAGTGAGTCACGGCCACAGCAACGGTTGATGGTGCTTTCTTAAAATGGGGGTATCCCCAAATCATCCAAGTCATCCATGATTTTCAATCATAAACGATCCATATGGCTTCCGAACGCCCCATGGTAGTTGGTGTATCCCCCATGATTCTTGGTTATACTCCCCTATTCTCTACCATTCACCAGCCACTTACCACCAAGCAACCAGCCAGGAACCAGCTGAACCCCGAACCGGCCATGGCACTGGTGGCCATAAATCGCACCTTGAGATGTTGAGAGACTTCGACGCGGTCGGCGTTGGACCTGCCGCAAAGTCGATGAGTTGGTAATGATTAAATTAGCGGTTAATAGTGACAAAGCTGGTGGTTAGGTGGTTAATGGTGACAAAGCTAGTGGCACTGAAGGTGAATGACTTCAAAACTAGTGGTTGATGATGATAAAAGCTAGTGTTGGATGATTTTTTTGATAAAATTAGTGGTTAGGTGGTAAAACTATTGATAAAGTCATTGATAATAAGAAACCTGTGGTGAAATTATTGATAAAAACTGATTTTACAAAGTGGTTAATTGATGGTGAATGTTAGAACCATTATTGACTGGTGAATGAGTAAAACAACCATTGCTGAAGATGAATGTTAGAACCACTGTTGACATGAAGGTCCCACCCAAACCATCACAAATCTTAATGGGAACATCAGCAAAACGTTGGAGCACAGCATTTATGGATGAATTACCCCATACAGTCATCATGGGGTCTTGAGTTTTCCAGTATCTTGATTTATCAAACTTATCCAAGTCAGCTAAACTGGCAAATGCTGCTGAAGGAACATCCAAAATAACATCTACATCCATCCTGGAGTGCTTGAATACCCCCAATGTTCAATCACCATGGGGTGGTTTCTTGAGTCATAGACAACGCCATTCCGCCGTTATGGCTATGTTACTCACTACAAATGGTGATTTGCGTGACTGGGGGTATGGCTTAAGAAACACCCATTGACCCACCTCCGAGACGCTCCTTGGGGGCCGCTCCTGGCCTCCCCTGGTGGGAGTCAGCATCTTTGACATAGCTATACTGTTAGTTGTGGTTGGTTTGTCAACATAATCTACTATACTATTCAACTATCACCAGATTAGCTTACCAAAGGGTATATGTCGTAGACATAGCTATCCTGTTAGTCAGCATGCCAATCAGAGGGGCCGCAGTGCAACTCCTTTTGCTACCGCCCAGAGCCATTGTCTCGCTCGAAACGGCTGCTGGGTGCGCAGTTGTGTTGCTCGCGCCGGAGTTGCTGAGAACAGCCATATGCAGCTTCACTAATGAACCATCCATTACTGACAGTGGCTTCTCATGATAGGGGCACTACTAAATCATCCATCAATAAACATTGATAGTGATAAACCATCCATTTTTTTTGGGTCCCCTAGTTTGGAAAACACCCATATTGCTGACTATGGTTCGACTGGGCACCATCAATCAATATGATCAATCAATATGGTTGACTATGTCAGTCTTACTAGTCAACCATTTGCAAGAACCGTTAATCATCATTTGGTTGATGATCCGTTGAATCAACCATCAGTTACAAATCACTATCTATTCGTCAACCATTAATCGTTGACGATGACAAATCTAACATCGCCCATGATCAAGCATGAATCTTCGACCGTTCAACGTCGCACCAATCAAACATCACAAAAAACCACCCAAGGTGCACAATCACTGATGACTGATGAATCACAAAGAATCACTCATGAATAGATCAGTTGTCTCAGTCATATGCTCTCAGCTACTGCCCTTACAACTGACCAGTTCCTAAAGAATAAAACAAACCACATGCAGTACAAGCTGGTCTACACTTTTTGGTCCTCCCAAGGAGAATCTGAACTGGTATCCCTTTGCCGTTCGGGAGTTGGGGTTCCTTTCAGGACAATCACCTGTCGTACTGTTGGTGAGTTCTTGCTGATGAACCAGTCGACTCTCAGTTGGTACAAGTTCACCGGGGGAATTTCGATGATCCCAACTGGTTGGTGGTTTCAACCCTTATGAAAATATTAGTCAACCAAACGTTTGTTAATAAGTACTAAGGAAAACAAAACATGTTTAAAACCACTAACCAGTGTAGTTGCTTAACCATTATATCCCCTATTATCAACCATATTAAAGTTTATCATTAAAAACCACCAACCAGCCAACTGTTTCACAAACGTCGAAGGTTTGATGAGTTAATTGGGTATGATTCCTCCCTGTGCTCGGCTCAAGCCGCCGTTAAAGCTGTCTGTTGCATGGTGCACATGGCAAAATCACCAACGGATGATGGCTGACGTGGATGGTGAACCGTTCATGTTGAATGCTTTAGTTCTGGTTGACAATTGTTCAACTGGTTAGCAACTAACCATTCCTTGACCATTGATCATCTGATGGTCACTTGATTGCAAACTATTCGCGGTTTCTACTTGGCCCTCTCATACCACTCCCATTCACACTCGCAACGTTTCAATCAACGCATCCTTTCAGCAACCGATTCAAAGCTAGGCGGTTCAGCTGATGCAAACTACGCAGCTCAAGACTGTGGTGATGATGCCTTGGTAACGTTGATCCCTTGTTCTTCAGTGGATATCCCTGGCAGATCCATCGAATCCCCCCAAACACAAAAATTTCCAAGCTTGTGGATAGCTGCAACCCAGTTTCAGATGCTTAAGAATGGATAACGTCTTCAGTTCGTGTTGGCTCTCCTAAGAATACTGACCAATGATTTGGGTTAACAATCAGGCTGTGGGTCAAAACCCCGTACCCCTGGTTCCCCTATCATTAACCATTGTTTTCCCTTATTATTGGTTGGTCATTATAAGCCACTATTGGTTGGTTAATATTGACCCATAGCCATTTGGGTTAACAATCAGAGTCAGAACCAAAACGAAGGATGTGTTGGACCCTTTCTGACCGGCAGCTCAGCGAAGGTAGCTGGCTGATGCCCGATGACTCGGTCGTTGCTTCAGCTATCATTGACCAATTGAAGAAGTGCTAAGCCTTATCATCCAATCATTGGCTGATGATCAATCATCTATCATTGGCAATCATCCATCATTGGCAATCATCCAGCGTTTTCCAACCATTTAATGACCCGCCAGCGAACAATGATGTGATGCTGCTATCCTCATAAAAAACCGCGTGTTCTCCGAGTTGCCAACTAGCCGAGGGTCACCAAGCAGCAAACCAAAGACTAAGCAAAATGTAACGTGGTGACTCCACCACGTGATGCTTCAACTAAACAAGTTTGAGGATGCTTAAACCAATATTCCGTTGGAACGGCAGAATTGAAAACAAATAAGCTACTTAATTATCGGCATTGCGGCATAACTGCTATTAAGTTTAAGTATCAGTTTAAGTGTTTTCTGGTATAACTATACTTAAAGGACGAATCTTAACCGACTTATAACTGGAGGGCAGCACTCTGTATGTCCGTGGTTCATCTGGTACTGATACCTTTACTCCCCCTTTAAAGGCCCTTTAATACGGGCGGCCCGCACGGACGGGTGCTGGAAGCTCGCCGCTACCGGGCTATGGGTCAAAACATGTCATTTCACCCTGTACCCATAGTTTTGTTCCGTAGGAAAACTATAGGAAAAACAATGGCTAACGGGTCAAAACATGTCATCAGTCATTGTTTTCCCTATAGTTGGTGAACTTATCCCCCATGATTGTCGGTTGGTTAAAGCCTTGACCCACAAGCACCGTTGTTCTTGGGCATGCGATATTCACCAAGCCCTGTGCTGCGAGCTTTCCGGAGGAAAGTGAGGGCGCAGCGGCGTGTTTCTCCGCCCAAGGACGGCGACGCTACGAAAACGCCATGGGATTCACATGGGAGCAACGACATCAAGCAGTTTGGCGGTTGAACCACCATGGTTAGTTAGTGGTTCATATAATGGTTAATAGTGGTTGGCAGTGATAATGGCTTCAACCGTTGATTGGAATAAAATGGGAATAGATCGTAAAACCATGATGGGAATAAGAATTGTTTCAGTAGTTGATGGGAAAAAAAACGCATGGCTGATATTCATTTACTCTATTCGTTCTATTACTCTAAAGTCGATATTGAACATTCCATTCATGGGAACATCTATTGATATAGTTGATGGGAACTTCTTATTGCTACTCTACTGGTTGATATTGAACATTCTATTCATGCATCTACTGGTGTCGAATTGATACCTAATATAGTTGACATTTTGTTCATGGCAAAAAACCGCTAGGTATCAATCATTGATGGTATCATTGAACAGCAACCAAGAACATCAACCATTTTAGCGGATATTTTCGCTGATGTTGACATCAATTGGATGCTTCAATCATGAACAGCAACCATCATCAGATACCTAAATTGATTCAATCATCATTTTGCCAGCAACTATCATCAATCAGCTTAAGCATGAAGCGGATCATTGACTTGGTCGGTTCCCCGATTTTGAATAAGGAAAGCTGTTCAAGATTGCGGGACATCACCTATTGGGTGTGCCATCATGGCAAACGACCCATCCGTTAGCAAACCAACTATACCAAATACTGGGACCAATGTTAAACTCACCAGCCAGCAATGTATCGTAAAACTGATGATTGGATGGTACCGATCTCCCGTGGCCAAATATCCAAACCATCATTGAGCATAGTTCAGCGTCAATGGAGCAAAGATTGTCCATCAACCACAAACCAACCATCATTGACCACCAATCAAGTAGCAAATAGTCATCATAAAATAATCACAAATCAACCACCATTTAACCATCAAGCAACCATCATTTAAACATCAAGTAGACACCAATTAGCCACCAAGTAGCCATCATTTAACCATCAAGCAGCCATAACTAATCTATCAAGTAGCCATCATATAACCATCAAGCAGCCATATCTAACCTATCAAGTAGCCATCATCTACTGTTCAAGTAACTATCATTTAACCACCAACTCGCCATCACTTAGGCAAATACTAGCAATCATTTAACCATCACTATACCATCATATACAACTCATCGAAGCTTTAGCACTCCTCAGTCTCTGCATCCCAATCTCACGGCGTCCAACTCGCAAGTGCGAGCTCATGGTTTTTTTCGGGCTGCAGGATGCGAAAATTCAGAGGTTCTCCAGCCAGAGTTGAGCAACAAGTGGGGGCAGATTGGTGAACCGAATCACTTGAACCAAATCTGGAGGCCTTGCTAAAGTTTAATTTTTTGTGGCTATATGGTAACTCAGACATATCCCAAAAGGCTAAACCATCTACGTTTGTCGCTGTAAGCCACCCAGAAATGCTTAGATCCCACCATGTGGTGAAGTTATGATTGATGCTTAACTGGTTGATGGATACAATACATTGCTAATTGGTGGTTGAATCGATGCTTGAGGGCCAATTCATACATGGTTATTGGTTCTGGTTGATCATCAGAGTAGCTCTGAAACCAGTTGCAAGCTGATCAATTCATGATTGCTCATACTTGATCCCAACCCTGGATAAGCTAATCCCCTGGTTGATTAACAAGGGGGATTCCCCAAGTTCGCCTTGGTTTCCCAGTAAAATGAGATCACCAATTCAATGGACCTAAAGCTGATACTGTGACAGTTATACAGAGTGGTACCCCCGCAGCTTAGCTAAGTTGATGATAGCTGGAGTAACTACCATTTTTTGGCAAATATAAGTGAAGGGAAATCAGTAACTTCATCATCCATTGACCAGCTAACGAACCATTGGTTCATTACTAGTCATTGTTAACCATTGACATGGGTGTTTCGCAAAATAGAGCACCCCAAAGTTATGGATGGTTTACAACTACAAATGGTTAATAAACTGGATGATAACTGGACGGTCCCCTATTTTGACAAACCACTTTATAGCTGGCGGGTATAAGTAGAGTAAATGGCGAATCTTAACCAACAAAAAAACCGGGGTACCACTAAGCGTATCCTTGGTGGCGCAAGTGGTAAATCCCTTGCTGAAAGTCTAACCTTTAGTGGCAACAAGTGGTAAATCAATCATATCAATCATATCCCAAAAGCGGAACAAAAGCTAGCCGGTGGTACCTGTAACCCACCCACATACATGGTTGTGGTGGCTGGCTACATGCTGGTTACATGCTTGGAAACTGATGGCTAGAATTCGAATCACCATTCATCATTAATGGTCAATCTAAGTTTGATCAATTATGAGGCCTTTGGAGCTACTGATGGTTGATGTTTTTCCCAAGCTATATGCAGTCCCACGTGGGCCACATGTGAGCAGCAAGCCTTAGAGGGTCTGGTATTGTCATATGGGCTGTGTTGGTTGATTAGGATCAAAAAATGCTAATTGCGAGTTCTTGTCTGTCATCAATCATTGATGAATCTGCGACTAGCCACCAGTGAACCATCAAACATGTCACAAAAGACTGCCGGATGCACCAAAGGTTCAATGACTGATCAATGCATTGAAACATACAAGTCAGTAATGATTATAACTAATAGTCAATTGAATCAATATTCAATGACAAATGAGGAATTATAGCTCATGAATCAATCGAAATGTTCGCAGCCACCAACCGGTAGTTTACCAGAGAGTAATGGATAGTAAATCAAAGCAACCCTGTGAACTCTGGCTGTATCAAGCTAGGGTTAATATAAGCAACCCAGTTAATCTAAGCAACCCTGCTGGGAAATGGTAAATCCTTAGGGCAAATCTACTGTCAACTCTGGCCGTATCAAACCTAAGCAGCGGACCCATGGAATCAGCAGCCAATGGTGAGAAAGTCAGCGATGCAGCAGCCCCAAATGAGCGCTTCTGTTGAGGCTGAAAATGATGGCTAATGACAAACGATCATCTGGTTGGTGGTTATTTAGTGGTCTATAGTGGTAGTTCTAATAGTTGTAATGGTTTGTGATGATTACTACTGGTTGGTGGTTTCAACCCCTTTCAAAAATATTGGTCAACCAACCATTTGTCAATCATTACTACATGTAGGGACAAAACATGTTTCAAACCACCAATCAGTCATGATGATGACGACCACGAGGATGATCAATCAATATTTTATGAATGGCTTAGCATAGGGGATTCAAACCAAAACATCTGATTAGGGAATAGCATCGTGCTTGATTAGGTGAATGATGGTCGGTGATACTCGTTCTTTCATATTTGGCAATGATGGTTCATTCACCATGGTCAATGATGGTTCATCAAGGTCAATTGTATAGATTAGCTTTACGTCGTGAATCATCTGGGTTCGCCATAGTGAATAAGGAATCATTTTCAGCCTTGCTGCATAAACGCGTGATGGTTAATAGGCAGGAAACACATGTTTAGTTGCCGCAGTTGATATGTAGTTGGAATGGTCATATTGTTGGGCAGGATTCTCTTTTGTGAATCTCTACGACTTGTTTATCAATGAATGCTGAGCATTGCCAACCACTATTGTCATCCATTCTCTCTGACAATGGATGATGATTAACACCTGCCAATCATTGTGAGACACTTGGTGGCTGTTAGATCCCTTGCTAAAAGTCCAACTTTTGGTGATTATATGGTAAATCAATCATATCCCAAAAAAGCGAACCAAAGCTAAGTTCATAGCTGCAACCCACCCAGTTGTGAGACAGAATTGGTCATTCTCCGCCAGGATTTATCGTTCAGACCCTTCCACCTTCAACCACGTAGCAGTGTGAAATCTACGGACCAACCCTTGTCCCACTAACCAACCACCAATCAGCCGGTGACCACAAATTCAGATTACCAACTGTCGATCCTCCAGCAGTAGCATAGCGATGAATAGTCCACCAATGGTTGATGGTTTCTTAGGGTTTCCCTAGAAATCGTGTTGATTTTCCACTGCTATGCTAGATTACCCCAGTGTACCCAGTATTAGCCCACATTAATCAACTACCAGTTGTTTGTCCATGATTCATCAAATAAGTGCTTGTTTTGTCGCCCTATCATCATTGGAAACACCGATTAGTCGTCCACCATTTCAGAGTAACAACGGTTCAACCAACCCGTGTAGCCAACCATGACGAGTTTCCTGATTGACGCTTCACCAGGCAAGTGAAGCAACCAACGCAGCAGTTCAAACCACCTACAGAGTGGTACACCTTGCTTGTAAGTTGGTTTATAAGCCACCCAAGTATACTTGTATCTTCTATAACTGCCAGTTAGGCTGGTGAACTAACCTAAGTTAGCTGACTTGGAGGTACCACCCAGTCGAAATTCGCCAACTTTCCACATCTTCAGCATTGCTGCGACCTGCCGGCCGTCCCTGGATTCGCCAAGGTTGAACCTTCGCATGGACCCCGCAACCCATTCGCAGCAGAAGATTGCTTCCGGCGCCGGTGAAAAACTCTGCAACAGGAGGCCCGGCTTATACAGGAAGCCAAGGAATGACAAGTCATGGCAAACCTGGTCGCTAACCCACTGCTTGTGTCACAATTCCCATGGTTTCGTGACGGGGTTAGTTCAGCTACCTTACAGGGCTTATAACTATGGTAATAACTTGTTGGCACAACTTGATCCCTTGCTAAAAATTCAACTTTTCGTGGCTTTATGGTAAGTATATGGTAAGTCAATCATATACAAAAGGGCTAAGAATCTAAGTTTGTGGCTGCAAGCCACCAAGCAAAATCGCTTATTTCAGAGTTTTCTGAGCATGGCAATCTTGTGTGGTAAGTTCCGTGACCAAAAATTATCAACCAACTATCACTAAGCAATAAACAACCAACTGTCACTAAGAAATGGACAATGCCTAGCACCAACCACAAAGAAACGCCTTATCGTTTGATCATGTTGGTTGCTAAGTAATCATTTTCAAATCTTAGCAACCAACTAATTGTTTTCTAGTGCCAATCAGAAGTTGCCATCGTCAACCAACTTGGTGTTACAGAAACCAAAGTGTAGCTATTGATAAAAACTGTCGAACAATAGTGATCATGTTATCAATCTTGATGATCAACAGAATTACCCTCTGGCAAAAAGAACATGGAAATCAAAAATGAGCAGGTTTAGTGGGGAAACCAACTATAAATTGTGGATTTTCTGCGCAAACCAGGGAAATGTTTATCGAAGGGTATGCTGACCATCATCAACCACTTTATTAGTCATTCTCCCCTTGCTACTTTTAACCATTGTTAACCAACCATATGAATCTACCATTATTGCTTGTGGTTGCTTATAAATCCCTATTAACCCTTATACAATTGACCCTTCTATAGTTGACCATTACAAACTGTCATAAACTATCATATCAACATTATTGACCACCAATTTACCCCTACAAAGCACCAAGGCCTATGGAGAATGACTCCATTGAATTCACAGTCATCCAAGGAGGTTTAACCGTTGTGGAGGCCACCCGTGCGTCGTTCATCGCCCTCTGCGCAGGGGAAGCAACTAGAAACCAGTTGCGAGTCTATTTGACCTGCGAAGCGTTTCAGATATTGTCATGACCTGGAATAGTGATAATAGTAGTAAGAAACCAATAGTAATAGTTCTTATCCACAAGTATTTGTTCATTATCCTAGGTTACAACATATGATATCTTATTACCTACAAACCTCTGTTACTAATCAACCGATATTTTTGACCTACGAACCTCTGTAAGTAATAACAGTTCATAATACTGTTCATGATCCTACTTAAGAGTACTATGAATTATTATTACTTACACATACTAAAAACTAAAACTATATCAGAAATGAACCAAGCAAGACTCATTTCTATCATGAAGCAACACTAATAGCAATAATCATCCGTCACGGCCAACAAAAACCTTCCACCACCAACACATCGCAGCAACTTTCACAGATCTGCGTTTCATGCCATTCTCAGAGGGATAACAATCGTGATAATGATCAGTAATAGTTAACAAGCTCTGGTTTGTCACATCATCATTGCAATGGCTTCTCAAGTGCTTGATGATTCTGGGAAACCTAGGACAATGGCATGAGAACAGCCAAACAACATAATGACAACAGTGATGATTGAAAATGAAAACAACAAGAAACACAAATAATGAGACTGATACTGGTACTGGCACTCGTGCACACGGCCATTGTCAAAAAACACAACCAAACAATTCTGATCCCAAAAACACATGGGACAATTGCTGCGGTGATGATCACGACCGGGTATAGTACAACTGGTCCAAGATTAAATCAATCTGGATACGCTGCTTTGTCCACAAAGGGTGACCCCTAAATTGGATCATCCAACACAAATAATCCTTGGATAATCCCCAATATCACACGGGTCCTCTAGTTGATTCAGGAATAGGACAAAGGACGACCCACATGGGTGTTTCTCTCTAAATCATCCAACATTGATTAACCACCTACGGTAATAGACCATTAATTTTTTCATAGCTGGTTTAGCTAACAGCAAACAAGCCCAGAAACACACTGGCAATGGCTCGCACTGGTTTCCTCGAACCCTTCTGTTGGATGGCTCGAGTGCTTTCCCATTCGATGGCATCTGCATGAGTCTGCCCGAAGCCAATTGATTTCACAAGGGCATAACTTGGTGGCTGATCTTGGTGGCTGAACTCGATCCCTTGCTGAAAGTTCGATTGTTAGCGGCCACATGGCAAATCAATTATATCATCGCAAAATCATCCACTATTTAACATTTACAATGGTAAACCAACCATTTTGGGGTTACCCTATTTTGAGAAACCATCATATAGCTATGGGTCAAAACCCTGTACCCCCGGTTCCCCTATCATTCACCATTGTTCCCCTTGCTATTGTTGGTCATTATCTCCCATTATTGGTTGCTTAATATTGACCCATAGCCACATGGCAAATCAATCATATCTCAAAAAGGCTTCAAATCTAAGGTTGTGGCTGGGTTCGCCACCTACAGATCCCTGGCTCAAACTCTGATTTTTAATGGGTACCCGGTGCCCGCCTGGGAACTCACATGGGCCCGGCCAAATAGCTATACCAATAAGAACCAGATCTTCCAACCTTTGCCTGCGAGGGTCTATGTTAGTTTCCAGGAGGAAAACTGCTCAGAAACACTCTACATCTAAGTCCATCGCTGCATCCGCCAGCCAAACAAACAGCTGGCAGCCAACAATGGCTGCGAATCGAGACCATGGTTTAGGCAAACGTTTTACCAAACATTTTGCCCATCAACCAGCCATTGACCTTGTGTCGAGGGCGCTGCTATAAATCTCAGGGCAACGCAGCCCGGCACGCGGTGGTAATAAATGTGATCCGCCATGGCCGTTGCGTTGTGCCACAATTTTGGCAGCACCATCTTCCACTTGAGCAGCGATCATGTTTTCCTTTTGGAATCAGCCTGGAGTAGATGCTGAATTTTGTCCATTTTCAATATGGCTGTGGGTCAAAACCCCGTGCCCCTGGTTCCCTATTATTGTTGGTGGTTATCCCCCATGAGTTGGTTGATTAATATTGACCCGTAGCCATATTTCAACTATTCACCTATTGGGGATGGTCAAGTTTGATATTCTACTCCAGGATCACTAGAGTTTAAGCCGCTGGCAATCATGGGCTAATTGGTAGAACGATCCAATGATGATGTTCTGTGCCAATCGCTGCACAAGCATCCGTTGTAGGCAAGCATCCTTTGGAAGGGGTGTGCTTGGAGTGGCAGGCAACCCCTGTTGACCCATGAAAGTATTACTGGTCTGTATCCCCTCACCCCCTTCAGCATGATTTTACCACCAGCCAACCATGCATTCCCTACCAATGAACCATCAGTGCCCCATCAAACAAGCATCAAGTAATCTTCCCCCGACCATCATTTAACCAATGATTACCCATGATTCAACCTCCAGTCAACTCCATTTTACACATCTCAGCAACCATCAAACCATCATTGAACTAATGATTTAACTTCTCAAATCCAATCAACACTATTGTGCAAATTTCATCAAACATCAAACCAATTTAACCAATCATTGACGCTGCTCTGACCAATCAAATCCAATCAGTAGCTGTTTACATGTTTCCTCAATCTTGAAACCATCATATACTCAACAATCAACCCTGATGTGGCCAATCAAATCCAATCAGCCGGTGCTTACATGTTCCATCAACCTTTAAACTATGATTTAAGTACCCAGTGCCCATGATTTCATCGATCAAATCCAATCAACACCATTTAAACCATCAAACCGTCCATCAACCAATGAATGCCCATGGTTTTACCTATCTCAACCAACCAGTCTTTTACACTTTTAACCAGCCATCAAACCATCATTTAAGCCATGATTACCCATCTTTTAACTAGTGATTGCCCTTGATTTAACCTATCAAATCTTGGTGGAGTTTAGATCCCTTGCTAAAAGTCTAACTTTTAGTGGCGAAAAATGGTAAATCAATCAGATCCCAAAAAGCTAAAAAGCTAAGTTCATAGCTGTAATCCACCCAGAAATCCACCTTTT
Source organism: Symbiodinium kawagutii (assembly GCA_009767595.1). Lineage (NCBI taxonomy): Eukaryota > Dinophyceae > Suessiales > Symbiodiniaceae > Symbiodinium > Symbiodinium kawagutii. The sequence continues at coordinate 176,083 of VSDK01013404.1, forward strand.
TTTACATTGTTCAGCCCAGGAAGCTGGTACTCTAACTTCACCCCCTGGCGGATCCTGACGTGGACCCAATCACTCAGGAGGTGCGAGTGGGAACTGTGAACTGCGCGCGGGTTCCCCAGAGGTCTCTGGCGGTGCGTCAAGTTGGACGTTCTGACGAGTGCTTGGTTGGTACAAGGTGGGCCCACCCAAGTGATATGGATATTGGCAAAAAGTAAACAACCAATAATGGGGGATAATCACCAATGGTTAATTGTAGGGGAACCAGGGGTACAGGGTTTTGACACATAGCCATATGCTGGCTAATCAGCGATTTAACAAGAGTTAAATCTACGACAACTAGTAGTTAGGCTAGTTATGTACTAACTTCTCTAAGAAGGACGCTAGTTATTACTTGGTTATCAATAACTTTGGAAACTGTGACTTCACACTGAATGGAAATATCACTACTTTAGTTTCTTTTAACAAATATTATCATCAAATTCACTATCACTGTCATCATTGCCATCAGTACTTTCATTACTGTGATACGATCACTTTGCGCTGTTTCTTATCTTTCAAACTGTTTCCCCCATTCAATATATGCCATGGTAGATGCTATCTATCGCCAAATCAATCAATCATCCTTGAAAATGGGGGAATACTTGAAACCACCAACAACTTGCAAATATGAATCAACCATTGATCATCCGATTAGGTAGGATTGAACCAGTACTGATCTTAGTTGCTAATATGGTGTTTCTCAAAATAAGAGACCCCAAACATGCATAAGGACCCCCAAATTTATGGCTGGTTTAATGCTAAAAAATATAAAACAAGGATGATAGGGGCGTACCCCTGTTTGGAGACACCACCATCCTAGTTGCGAATATGACTGCTTATCTTGGGAAAATAGGGGTGCCCCTGAATCATTTTGTAAAACCATTTATAGCAATAAACCCACCATTTTGGGGGTCCCATGCTTCGAGAAACCACCATATAGTTGGTTATGATCCAATCTTCTCTACCATCAACCAGCTAGATACCACTCCGTGATACTTTTTGATGAACTCACCATGCTTGCTTGTTGGTATATCCCCTATTGCTGGTCATTATCCATCATTATCCAGCCAATGAACCATTCTTTTTGCTTCCCCATTTTGAGAAACCACCATATGATTGCTGATCAATATTGAAGTAGCGGTGAGTCCTTGGATTACAACTGCTATTAAGCAATAACTAGTACTATTCACAGTAGACGAGAAATTTTGATCATAGTAATGGTGATCATAGTTTAAGCAATAAATAGTAGTAATAGTAATGGTGATCATAGAAATGGTGATCTATAGCCATTACAACTGGATCACAATAGAAACTGCAATGGGTTTTAACTGTGAATAGCGAGTCCTTGGATCACAATTGCTAATTCCAAAAAAATCACAATTACTATTCAACTATCATTACTGATACCAATAACTGCTCGCAAAACATGGACCATTTGATAACTTTGTTGGTAAGACCAAGAATGTAACTAGCTATTGACCAATAAAAACACTGATAATTGTTTGATTCAGCTATCATTACTGCTAAGACCAACAACAAACAACAACGAGCACCGTTGCGCATCTCACAACTGTCGTTCCAACCTCCTTGACGCTTCAACACGCTTCTTCTCAACAGCCTTTTGCAGCATCGATGCATCCTGAGCACGACCAGTGGCGGTCGCGTGTGCTGAACATGAGACTGTGAGGCAACAGCCTCGCCATGGCGAAAATCACCATGTCTGAATGGAAACCCGGGTAAACCAGCTATGGCTCAGATGAGTTAACCATCATAGATGATTTAATGGCTCGTGGTTGACGGTCAATTCATGGGGAGTGATGGTGAATGATAATGAATGAAGCGTTAATACTGGTTGAAAATTGCATTGCCAATGGAGAACATGGGTACAATCATGGTGTCGGTTTCTGACACTAGTACAAGGACTGAAAGAATTTGCGTATGACGGATCATGATGGATGATGGCAATAGTAAGCATTGCATCCCATAGTGACTGTTATTCAGCAGTATCAAGTCGAACCACTAACCACTGTTGGAAGAAATGAAGCACCATGATGTTTGAACTTGAAGACAATTTTTACATGCATCACTAATCAAGCTTAAACCAGTGTTGGTAGCTGCAACTACCGGTGAATCATTTGCAATGCGATCATGCAATTGCTTCACCGGCATAGAATGAATCCTTACTAGACAAGCACCAAATAACGATCAAATAAGAACAGCCAAATATCCATCTACCCTACGTCAACCACAAATTGACCATATGACCGTCCATTGACCAAAACTCAGCACCATGATCCTTGACATATCTTGGTTCAGGGAAGTTGCAGGGGAAGTTCATTGATGCCATTGGCTTTCCAAAGGGAGGCACGGCCATAACCACTCAAATGGAAGGCCTTGAGCAAGTAGTCAGCTCATCCGGATTGGTGTTTATATCTCTTGACAACGAACTATTTAGCAAAGCGCGAAAAAGACAACATCACAGGACCAATGGGATCTTAAATGAAACAAATTGGCAGCCAATGATCACTGCATGAATCTTTTCATAAATAGCGTGTCCGCTCTAGAGTGAAAATGACCGGGATTGCGGGGGCACACCAGACACAAGTATCACATTCGCAAATACTAATACTAAGTGATACTAACCATGATTAATGAGTCCGCCAGCTGGGGTTATACCAGTTGTTCGTGGGTTAGCATTATTTCTAACCACCTACGAAATGAGATGATCATTCAAGCAGTATAGGCACGGGTCAACACCCATCTGGGTCCATGGGGCAAGGATGGTGGCTTAGTTCCACTACGACAAGTTGGCCTATCAACCATGAATTAAGACCCATGATCAACTATTGCAAACAATTATCAGATAGATGCCAACGAATATCACAAATGGTAAATCGCTTGCAACAAAGAGACTTATGATAACTGCTATGTTGATGATGTATCATTGACAAAGGGTTTGCCCGAAAACTATCAATGATCATTGAGCACCATCATCAGGGTAAAGCATCAGTTGATGCCATATCAACCCTTATCCACCATCGGTAGCCAACAGGCAGTATTGGATTGTCAAACAAAATTAATCAACTGACTTAGAATTAGCGATATCGCTTGAGTGAGTTTTTACCAAACGGCAGTCGTTATAGACCGTTCTCATGCATAATCAAAAAGCATCAAGCAGCCAGCAAGCTAAAACGTCGAGTAATGGAAGCGCATAGTCAGATTCATTGAATAAAAACATATCTTAAACACCTATAGCAACCATTGCCATCATTCCCGCCATAGCCATCAACCTCCATCCACCACAACGCCTTTACCCTGGCGGCTTTCCAAGGATCAACGGCTTCCATGAACTTCTCCAACTTCTCAAGGTGGCCCTGATGAAAGCTGTGCTTCGCCGGGATGTCTTCCAAGGAATGGAAGCTGTTGGTGAGCCAGTCCCCTGCGTCCCCTGCTTCGATGGCTTCCTCAGAGAACTGGGTGGTCCAGTGAAGCACCGTACCTTGGCAATGCCAGGGTGTCTTGGATCATGCTGCATGGGAGCATACATTGTGATGCCTACAAGGTGGGGCCCCCGCAGTTATAAGCTGGTTAATAAGCCATTTAACTATGGTTATATCTTCCACAACTAGTAGTTACCCTACTTAACCCTAGTTGTAAACCAACTTAGCTAACTAGGGGGCCCCTCCTTGTATGGGGCTGTGGTTATAGTGGTAGAACTGTTGCTGACCATACTAGTTCGAAGGCAGGAACCATGGTTGACCGTGGTCAGTAATGCTTAGCCTTTCGAAGCTCAACTTCGTATTTTTGTTTATGGGGTTTGGGGTCATCTATGAATCAATGAGCAGCCAGCCACATATGGTTAGGAATGGTTGATGTGGCAATTGTGAGCACCAGGTGGTGCAATAGTGTTACGTATTTTAGTAATGGTTCTTAAAGGTTGGTAGCGGTTAGTAATAATTAATAACGGTTAGTAATAACTACTATTAGTTATTTTAGTAATGGTTCGGAACGGTTAGTGCTTCGATGTGAGATATCATTGGAACAGCGGTGGTGCAAACGGCGATGGTTTTCACGATTTTTCCACCAACGATCACTGCGACCAGGCCCATGTCGTGGTGGTGCCACGGCACCTTGCTGTGACAAAAACAGCAAGTTTATCCACGAGTTGAAGCTCCCTAGAGCGGCAAAATGAGTTGGTCACAAGGGCCAGAGTTGGAGGGAATTTTGGTGGTCACAAGATCTCACAAGACAACACGCTTGTGAACTAGATGACCGTACCACAGTGGTATATTTGAATATCTTACAACTGATATGGGTTTGTCCGATTCAATGGTACCCCTTCGGCTGATCATTCTTAATAGTGGATTATATGTAGAAAGGTTTTTGACCTGGATTATGCAATTTGTATCCGTAAAGCATCGGCAGTGTACAAGGGACTAATCACAGGACCAATCATATGGTTTTGAAAAGGGAATTAAACAACCAGTTTGGGCTACGCCGTGGCAAAACCACCTATCCTGGTCTAATCTCCACCCCAAGTCATTGGTGGTTTCCAGTCATAGGTGGTTTTATCCTTATAGTAGACATCCTTATCCTGGAAACCGTGGAAACCATCAATGACTTGGGGCTACACCATGTGTATCCATGTGTCACATGGCAACCTGGACAAAGCCATATCGCACCAGCTCAGTTCTTCGTAGCAACCAGCTTTGTACCTACAAAGAGGGACCCCCAAACATTGGCTAGGCCAGTGCGTGCCGATAAATACCAAGCAAATGGTGGACAAAACCATAGTTCAATGGCCAATCTTCACCAACTTTGAATCGTAAACCATCATAAGCATCATGAAAATCATCATGCACCACCAGTTAGCCATGGTTCTTGGGCTTCCGAAGCACCTCAAACAACTAAGGTTTCCCACCCAAGGCCCCCCATGCCATGCCACCCTGCATGCCACGTTACGCTTGCCGTCACGCGCCGCGCGACACCGCGGAAGTTGGGGTTGGCTCGCCGAGGCAACAGCGCAGCCCATGGTGGAGATTCGCCGCAGGGGGTTCTCCAAATGGCTGCGCAACAAACAACTTGGACTATCCAGGTGGCCAGTTACACGGTGGTTATGGTGGCTAACACCAGGTGGTGAACATGAATCAAGCATTTACTATCCATTAACTATCCATTAATCAACCATCCATCAATCATTATCCGATAATCGACCACTAATCAACCATAGACCATCCAGGTGGTTTTCGCAAAAATGGCTTGGTTATGGTTGGTTTAAGCTTGGTTACATAGTGGTTAATGCAACCATTAGTTGATGCAACCAAGGTTTAGGTTGTTTAGTGGGGAAGAATCATTTGGGGAACCAAATATATAATTTGGATGTTCTCCCAACCAAAACAACTGGATTGGTGGAGATATTGGTGGTGATCAACCGTTAGTGGATATTAGATTTGGACATGGTGAACAAACCGCTTGGGAACATGAACTAATGATTCCATAAACTATCCAAGTGGTGAAGATTGGTGGATCATTAGTTCATGGTCCCAATCGTTAGATTTGTTGGCTATTCGACTCGCCATATCAAAACGCTCAGTGAACTGTTCATCATGGTACACTTGAGATGCAATCATGACGAATGTTTCATGACGAGTGAAAGGAATGGGTCATTGTACCCATTGATCTTGATACCCATGATCTAACAACTACAACGAAGGAATCAAACGCCATGATCATAAGGATTCCTTTAGAAGATCCCTATACGTAAGCTAGTTGCCATGAAACCATGATGATTACGGCCTACAATGATTTCCCATAATCGTTTAACAGCCACAATCATCATGGCTTCATGGCAACTAACTTCGTGGCTATGATGTTGAATGATGGCGAATGTTTCATCCTGGAAGGTGGGGGCCCCCTGGCTATAAGTTAGCTAATCAAGCAATGCACTAGAGTTCTATTATCGATATTTACCATGACTGGCAGTTACCCGACTTCGCCAAGTAGGGTGTACCCTGGTTATGTTCACCAACTTAGCGAACGACTGGGGCCAGTCTCTTACGATGATCGTCTTGCGGGATGCCACGTCTGCCATGTCGCTGCCCTTCCACAAAAGGGTCAAGCTTTCCGATGAGGTTTTTCTCATGTCTTTGGATATGTAACGCTTCCAGGTTGAACTGGGAGTATTGGGGGTACAAATCAGAATCAGTTGTGTAGATGGTGGTCACAGCTCTATTCATCAGTCAAACAAATGATCTGGCCGATAGTTATGAGCAAATGCCTTCGACTTGATAGACCAACCCTTTGCACAACAGCGGATGGTCGGTGATCGGAAATCAACACCTGCGATGATGGTTGGTTTTTGAAGAATACTAACAGCCAAGCAACTAGTCTACTCAAGTTGGGGACTTAGCACATAACTTATCATCACAAATGGGATGTAAATTGTCGTGATCTGCCACAAATTATCCGTAAATCTTCGATCCGTTCACTGATAATCATTAAAAATCGTCACCAGAAAATACCATAAACAAGTCACAATTGACAATAACTACCAACCGAAATCCATCACACATCACGAACTGCCCGTTGTGTACACTCCGGTAAACTAAGTTGGTTAGGTGGAACCCCCACCATAGAAGTACCTGGTTTACCAATTCAAAGTGGTGATTTACTTAGCCCAGGCAGGTTGGGTTTTCCAAAGGGCATAGTGGTATCTATTACTTACGATATGGTGATAGTGTATAATAGTTTCTACAGCCAGTTTTTTGTATAGCTATAGTAACTAACTGGGTGATATACTCAGTGATAGTTGATAGTAACCCACTTCTCATCATATGGTAAACTTCAACTTAATAATATAAGTTACCCACTTGTCTAAGATAAACTATAAGTGTAACTAACTGATGCTTGGTGGCTTATAGATCCCTTGCTAAAAAAATATTTTTAGTGGTTATTAATGGTAAATCAATCATATCCCAAAAATACTAAAAACCTAAGTTAGTGGGTATAAGCCATCCAGGATGATAACCTCCTTAACAAAGGCTACACCTTGTAACTTCGGCGAACCCGACGCGGTCTCGCTTCGCCTGGGCGTGTCTCTGTGTCGCTCTTCGGATCGAGCCTCAGATGGGAGGGCGCGGTTGATCTGCGGATTCCACAGCCGGTAGCGCAAGCTGCATCTGATCACAGCTGGGGCTGTGGAAGGGTTGCATTTTGATTGGTTTATGATTGGAATATAATCTATAGTTTAACGTGGAACCAACTGTTGCTTGTTTTTGGAAGCGTCAAATTTTTCGCGATTTACATACTGCACTGCACAAACGTGTTTGTGACTGAAATGCATTTCAACCGCATATTCTGAATACTCGTTGGTGGTTTTCAGGTCCTCTGAAAATATTACTTGATCAGCAAAAAATGTTGAAAACGACGAACTAGAACGACTATTGACTTTATTGTTGAAGCATACCCGCGATGTGAACTGTTACTTATGATACATTGAACCGCACTTCAACGGAAGACCTGGTTTCAAGGCCCCCCGAGCTCCCGCTGTTGCTCCAAGAGGCTCGTTGACACGTCGTCCGCTTTGAAGGCGCTTTTGCTACATCCTGGGGCTTCAGGAGACAGCAGGACGAGGTGTTGGAGGTTGGTTAGTTGGTCAATGGGTATACCATTGATGGCTAGTGGAGGCTATGGGTCAATATTAATCAACCAACTAATGGGGGATAATGACAACTATAGGGGATATACACCAACTATATGGCTATGGGTCAATATTAAGCAACCAGTAATAATAGGAAAAACAATGGTGAATGATGGGGGAACCAGGGGTACGGGGTGAACTGCCCCACAGCCTGGATGGTGAAGTGATGGTGAATTGAGGACCCATTGATGGTTAGTGATGGTTAGTTGATGGTTGGCGATACTTAAGAACTAATTGATGGGTATACCATTGATTCGTCAAGCATTGATGAACTAATTGATGGTTAGTAGTTAGTAGTGGTACAAATGGTTGGTGCTGGCTAATTGGTTGAGACTGGTAAGTAATGGTCCATGGATGGTCAATAGTGGCTAGCTCATGGTCCCATGGTTGATAATGCAAAATGAATAGAGAACGTGTTGTAGTGATCCTCGAATCATGATGGATATGATTGGAAGGTTGATTCACTCTGTCATGCTGGGTTGTTTGTGCTTAACGGGCTAGTGATACTGAACACGGTAGGGGCAAAATAATCGTTAGATAGTGGCGTATAACTTATGACATCTAATGTTGGTCATCAGAGGTTCAGAATGGGTAGCGATCGGTGATGACAATTGACAATTGTATGTTGATGGTTCGGTCAAGAATCACCGCCAATCACATGTTCTGAAATAACATGGTTTACTATTTACTATTCATAAATCAATGATTCACAAAGGTAAGTGATGATTAGTCATGGTCAAGCAGTGACTTTTGCGAATGACTGGGGATAATGACCAACCATATGCTAAGAAATCTGGCTGAAGGGGTTTCACGCCTCATGTGCCCAACTTCAGACAACCCAATGACATCAAACAAAGGACAAACAAAATAGACACAGAAACAAACAATCATTCAGGGTCGACATCAAACATCTGACAATGGAGGGGCAATCTGGGCTCAAAGGCACAACTAAAAATGGACCTTTAAAAACAAACTTGTGATCATTCAGGGTTGAAGTATCATTGAAACATCCTGAAGCGTCATTCGGCAACTACCTTTACTCCAGCATCTTCATGTATTCTTGATCGGAACCATCAAACATACAATCAAACTACCATCTTTAAACATCAGTCAACCATCATCACCATCAACCAACTAATCATCATCATAAATTTAGGATTTGAAAACTCAGCCAACTCCATAGTCGACCATGAATACACCATGAGTTCATGAGTTTTTTCGTGGCTAACCACCAACTATCCATCATCAACCAGGAATATAGGTTCTTTTACCACTAAGACAGCATCATTGTTGGCCATGAAACGACCATGTAGTCACCGGTGAACCACCTAACCACTCATAAACCATCAACAAATCATCAATGCATTCATCAGTGAACATCCACTTCAATGGCTTATATTTGCTCATCCATTAAACTATCATTGAATCACATGAAATTCCAAAAAACCAGCCATTAACCATCAATCTAACCATCAGTCTCAGCATGAACCACCATCTCACAACCATCTCCCCACCATCTCCTCACCTCACCACCTATCCCACCACCTATCCCCAACCGCTCCGCCCACCGACCAACGACCATCCACCGCCGGCCTTGCTCCGAGGCGTGGCCACCGCCACGCTGCGGCAACGCCGCACGTTACGCTGCCACTCCACTGGCGGCTGCGTTGGTGGAAGCGTTCGAAGGCCTCCTCCACCTGCGCAGCGTTCGAACTGCGAAGGGTGGCAGCCCCGGCCCGGGTGTTTTGGGTGCGACTGTGTGGGGGCTTCGTTTTTCAGGGAAGTTTTCCTGGATTGGTTGTGCCAGTGGTTGCTGGATTGGTTGCTAAGGATTGGTTGCTGGATTGGTTGCTGGATTGGTTGCTGGATTGGTTGCTGGATTGGTTGCTGGATTGGTTGCTAAGGATTGGTTGCTGGATTTGTTGCTGGATTGGTTGCTGGATTGGTTGCTGGATTGGTTGCTAAGGATTGGTTGCTAAGGATTGGTTGCTGGATTGGTTGCTAAGGATTGGTTGCTAAGGATTGGTTGCTAAGGATTGGTTGCTGGATTGGTTGCTGGATTGGTTGCTGGATTGGTTGCTGGATTGGTTGCTGGATTGGTTGCTAAGGATTGGTTGCTAAGGATTGGTTGCTGGATTGGTTGCTGGATTGGTTGCTAAGGATTGGTTGCTGGATTGGTTGCTGGATTGGTTGCTAAGGATTGGTTGCTGGATTGGTTGCTGGATTGGTTGCTAAGGATTGGTTGCTGGATTGGTTGCTGGATTGGTTGCTGGATTGGTTGCTGGATTGGTTGCTGGATTGGTTGCTAAGGATTGGTTGCTAAGGATTGGTTGCTGGATTGGTTGCTAAGGATTGGTTGCTAAGGATTGGTTGCTAAGGATTGGTTGCTGGATTGGTTGCTGGATTGGTTGCTGTTGTGGTTGCAACCATGGTTGATAGGAAAAGCTGGGGATTGGGTTTGCGAAGTGCTTATAGGAAAAACATGTTGAAATATGTTTTTTTTTTTTTTTGTGCTTAATATTTTTTGAGCTAGTTCTTGATGGTTTTTATATGGTAGAAAGGGTGAGCAATGGGTGATATGTTTTCATTTCGACTGGTAGAACAATGGGATTCACTGTGTTTTTTTTTAATGGTGGAAAAATATCCTAGAGAACCGCAAAAAAAATACACTATATGGTTGTGGTAGAGAATTAGGCAAACATATCTCATGGTGAACAAAGCGATATGGTTCACTGTGACCGGATTTGCGGTAAGGTTGTCTGTTCACTGTTCAACCATAGCAACTGTTCATCCATAAAGATCAACCATAACAACGGAATCATGCTGAACCATAGCAATTGTTCAACCATGATGGAAAAATGCTATCCATTGTTATGGTTGTTGGTTCATCCATGGTTGGTCGATTAACAACTGTGGATAGGTGAACAAATCCACCAACGAACTGGTGGCATCGACAGGATATGCTTATGATAATTGATAACTATGGGTAATGATGGTTACCAAGTGGATACCATTGAAGCTAGGCTATATGGTTACCAAATAGTTATTATCATAGTTAACTGTGGGTATTTGGTTCATAATACCAGTCATTGAAGCTTTATGGCTGAACCAGCTATGAACCAAGTGGTCCCAATGTTGTGGATGGATGAACCTCATGCCCTGCCATATCCAGTATGTTATTGTTATTATCGATATTCTTGGTGGACAGAACTTTTCAGAGTTCCACCAATATGCAATATCCATCGTCAGCATCATAGATATGGTTTATCTGGTCGCTCATGGTAAATGGTGTCATTGTTAGTCGATTGTTCACCTAGAGTTCTAGCAATGACACCGTGGCATATATGTACTTAATTGAAAACAATCATTATAATCATAGTTGGTTTACCAGGATGAATGGTATCAACCTAATGGTATAGATGCAACGAACTATTATGGCAAACATGAAAGTATTATACCCCAAGCGTTGTTCGCGACTTCAATCAAATACCAATCAAAATCAATCATTCTAAACCACCATCAATCTGTATCAATCAATCTTGAAACTATTATCAATCAAAAAAACTGTATACACATTTCCCTATAACTAAACAATTCAGCAAATCATAGCCAGGAAAAAACTTAGACCATTACAAATCAAAGCAATCTTTCAAAATAATAAAGCAGTAGAGAGTGAACATTAATTTCAGTCAGAACCGCAGCACCCAATCCCTATCAAACCACAACGCGCCCGGGTTAACCATTATTCACATTTATCCCAAAATATCACAGTTCATCAGTAGAACATCCTTAGCCATCATCTCACTGTCCAACCAAAATCTTAAATTCATCACTTTCAACCTCAACCATCAGCTAACCATTCATCAGCCATTCATCAACCATGAATCAACCATGAATCCACCACTCATGAACCATGAATCAATCATTCATTAATCATGCATCAATGTTTAGTTGACCGTGAGCCAACCATTCATCGACCATTCATCGACCACTCATCATCTATTCATCAATCATGAGTCAACCATTCATCAACCATTCATCAACCTGCAGTTGACCATGCACCAACCATTCCTCAACCGTTCATCAATATTTAGTTAACCCTTCGCCAACCATTCATCAACCTTTGGCTGACCTTTCACCAACTATTCCTCAACCATTTTGAGCGTCTAGTAAACCATTGACGCACCATTTATCGAATGAACCATTCAACCTTTAGTTAACCACACATCAACCATTCATCAACCATGAGCCGACCATTCATCAGCTTGTAATTCACCGTTAACCAACCATCAATGAAACCTCAATCAGCTACGGCGTATTTATCATTAATAATCACCAACCGTCAACCATAAATCACTATTGACACACCCGCCAAAGGCCAGCCATGAAAAATGCTTAGACCCGTTCATTACCCACTATACCCAGTCAACATCAGCTACAAAGTAGGCCCCCATCAGTTATAAGTTGGGTTATCGAACCTTAATAATTTGTAGTGTAGTGAACCCCAGCTAAATTAGTTATCAATCAACTTACAAATGGCTAGTTACCAGTTGGGGCTCATGACCCAACTTAACCTGGTTATAACCAACTAGCCAACTTATAGGGCTATGGGTCAAACCCTGTACCCCTTGTTCCCCTACCATCAACCATGGTTTACCCCATTATTGTTAGTCATTGTCCCCGAATAGTTGATTGGTTCACTGCTTGCCCCACAACCATAGTTATAAATCAACTTATAACCGGATAATTACCGGTTAAAGGGCTTTACAAACCAACTTTAACCCAGTTTATATCCAACTCAACCCCAGTTCATAACCACCTTACCCCAGTTTATAACCACCTTTAACCCAGTTTACAACCACCTCAACCCCATTATAACCACATTTAACCCAGTTTACAACCACCTCAACCCCATTATAACCACATTTAACCCAGTTTACAACCACCTCAACCCCATTATAACCACATTTAACCCAGTTTACAACCACCTCAACCCCATTATAACCACATTTAACCCAGTTTACAACCACCTCAACCCCATTATAACCACATTTAACCCAGTTTACAACCACCTCAACCCCATTATAACCACATTTAACCCAGTTTACAACCACCTCAACCCCATTATAACCACATTTAACCCAGTTTACAACCACCTCAACCCCATTATAACCACATTTAACCCAGTTTACAACCACCTCAACCCCATTATAACCACATTTAACCCAGTTTACAACCACCTCAACCCCATTATAACCACATTTAACCCAGTTTACAACCACCTCAACCCCATTATAACCACATTTAACCCAGTTTACAACCACCTCAACCCCATTATAACCACATTTAACCCAGTTTACAACCACCTCAACCCCATTATAACCACATTTAACCCAGTTTACAACCACCTCAACCCCATTATAACCACATTTAACCCAGTTTACAACCACCTCAACCCCATTATAACCACATTTAACCCAGTTTACAACCACCTCAACCCCATTATAACCACATTTAACCCAGTTTACAACCACCTCAACCCCATTATAACCACATTTAACCCAGTTTACAACCACCTCAACCCCATTATAACCACATTTAACCCAGTTTACAACCACCTCAACCCCATTATAACCACATTTAACCCAGTTTACAACCACCTCAACCCCATTATAACCACATTTAACCCAGTTTACAACCACCTCAACCCCATTATAACCACATTTAACCCAGTTTACAACCACCTCAACCATCCAACTCAACCCCAGTTCATAACCAACCTCAACCCCATTATAACCACATTTAACCCAGTTTACAACCACCTCAACCCCATTATAACCACATTTAACCCAGTTTACAACCACCTCAACCCCATTATAACCACATTTAACCCAGTTTACAACCACCTTAACCTCCGTTACAACCAACCAACCATGGCAAGTTCCCCATGGTTCGAGGCCCGCCTCGTAGCTCTAAGCCGCTGCTCCCCCCGTGGCGCGCCTCTCGCGGCGACCGCGGCGATGGCCGATGCTTGGCTTCGAGCTGCAGCTGCTGCTGCTGACGCTGCTGCCGTTGTTCGTCGAACCTGGCGGAGGTCCAGGTGGGTGGATAGGGGTGGACCTGGACACGAATAATAGGTGATTCGGGTTATAATCATTGGTGGCTTGGGTTAAATAACCATTAGGGTATAACCATTAGTGGCTAGGTATGACCCATAATCAACCAATGATTACTTGTATAACAATGGGTCATATAAGGGTTATACCCTATAGTTGTTAACTTAATAATAGGGGTATACCTTAATTAAGGGTTGTTATTACCGTAATAACTCTTATAAAACCCTTATATGACCTTTATTAATGGTTATAACCATATTACCCACTAATAATGGTGGATAAACTAATAATAGTTGATTAGAATCAACCATAATAGTGGCTAATAATAGTTTGGATAACCATTTATAACCCCTAGCCACTTCTAATAGTTGATTACTTGTATAACAATCGGTCATATAAGGGTTATACCCTATAGTTGACTAATAATAACCATTAATGGTTAATAACTATTACTATAAGGTTTGATGTTTATGGGTATTATAGGGGTTGGACCTAATAGTTACATGGGTTGAACCATTAATAAACCAATAAGTTTAATGGTTATACCATTATAAGTGGCTAGGTCCTATAATAGTTGATATGGTGGATATGATATAACCATTCAATAAGGGTAGGTTATAAGGGTATAAAACCATTAATAAGGTTCACATAAGGGTATAAAAGGTAAAAAGGGTTATAGCCATAAATGTCACAACCCTTATTGATTAGGGTATAAGCGTTAATAAGTGTTATGGGTCATAAGAGGGTTTTATAAGGGTTATAGCCATGATGGGTGGTCCATAGGGGGGGTCATATAAGGGTTATAGCCTAGCCACTAATGATAGTTAATCATTAATGATAGGTTGTAGCCACTAATGATAGTTATTAATAGGGGATCATCAGTTAGAAAAGTAGGCGGACCCTTCAAGGTGGTTGGTTTATGGCTGTAGATGGTTTGCAAACTGGGTCACTATATTGGTTGATAATGGTTTCTAGTGATAATGTTAGTTGTAGTTGGTCATGGTAGTTGAGATGTGTCGAAATTAGTGGATATTGATAACTAATGACATATTAATTGATATCTAGTCACGGGACCATTCTCATAGGCATAGATTATGATAGTTGATTATGGTATCTACTGATAATACTTGACAATGACTCTGATACCGGTATCCAATTTAGTGCTAGTAGTTTATTATGATATCTAATATGTTTGGATCATGAGATGTTCAAACATTAATGGTCATATGGAAATGCTGGTGGCATCCACTTTTCATGAGAGTAGTTGACAATGAAGTTGCCAGTGATATGAGCTGATATGGGCAATATCAGTTGATCATGGCATCACGAGGGCTAGCTGGCGACTAGCGACGTTAAGGATGAATTGAAGGGAAATGTCCATGAAACAAGTCAGCATGAGTGACAATGAACATCTTATCCAAAGTGGAGGTACCAAAGAAAATGCATCGATGTGAGCTAAGTAAACCACTGCAACATGGTATCGCCCAAGGCACTAGTGGATGGTATGAGTAACATTGCTATACTAAGGGTGTCACTAGGCAGCAAAGTTAGTAGCGATATGAGCATCGACGTGATATTAGTGATGCTAGTGGTATTCATGACCACAAATGCTTGAGGATCAGATTCATCACTAAGACCTATCAGTATTAATTAACCTTAATGAAAAGCGACAGTTGATAGTGACGCCATGTCGTGCCAATAACATATGGTCAGTCATGGTTGATAGTGACCCGTCAAGGCGAGAAAAGCCATGCTTGTATGTGTGGTAATGGTGATGAATAGCAACAGTTGATAATGATGGCTGATGATAATAACCAGCGAGGACGATAAACCAACAACACTTGCTATCAACAGGTTGTGAGCCTGATTATTGCGAATAGTCACCAAGAGTAACCCGCAACAGTGGTTGACAATGATGGCTCATTGAAGGCTGGTAACCCGCAACAGTGGTTGACAATGATGGCTCATTGAAGGCTGCCGATGGTTGGTAGTGGTCAATGACGATGATTGATAGTTCATGGTGGTTAATGATAGTTGGTGGTGACGAATGGTGGTTAATGGTTGTTAATGCAGGTTGATGATGGTTGACGATGGCTAACATTGATGAGTTGTGATTGGGCGCTGTCAAGCTGGTGGTTAATGCACAGCAATGCTTAGGGATTAATGGTGAACTATGGATGATACTGATGGTCAACCACGCTAAGTAAATATGGATACATACACATGTGGTGTTGAACTGGAAAATTGTTGCCATAGAACCAAGCGAGAAACTTTGTGCGCATATATGTAATTCACATATCTATCTAATATACCCTTGGCCGAAGAAATAAGATCAGCTACTCATGGCTACGTTCACTTGACATTCATGACCACCTCTGCCAATCAGATTTTTTTCTGCATTGCTGACTATCTGTGGGCTTTGCCCACTGGCCTGCCAATCTCAGTATCTGCTAAAAACGAAGTTTTTCATGGGTGACTAGATCAACCGATCTTGGTTGAAATGGTGAAGTGATTGCTAATGTTAGTAGTTGAAAGTAGTTGCCAACGTGGTTGACAGGGTGACAAGTGTTGGTAAACATAACCTTAGCTGGTTAAGAGGTTGTTAACATAACTCCCTGGTAAACATGGCTGCCTATTCCACATGAGCAGCTATCTCCAAAGTTATCTACATGGTCATTATCAAAACCTTCCAGCCATGGAACCAACATAACTTAACTACATAACGCTTCATAGCATCTGTTTAAAACAGCACGCACGCATATGCTTCATATGCTGCTTAGTAGTAGAGAAAATGGTTCAAATCACCGGCTAGGCTACAGAATTTACCCACAAGTCTAACCCACCTACCATTTCGCAGTGGGTCAAAACCCTGTACCCCTGCTTCCCCTATCCTCAACCTTTGTTTTCCTTATTATTGTTGGTGATTATCCCCCTATTAGTTGGTTGGTGAATATTGACCCACCTACCATTTGCTTACACCATTCCTGTGGGCCGCTCCTTTTCCCTCTCCCCCTTTAAAGGGCGGCAGGATACCCTATCTCCTGAGCCCCCTCCCAACCACCAGCCAGCCATCAACGGCGCAGCACCCAGGCGCTTCTCATCTAAGCGTTGTCTCCATCGCATCTGTCGATCATAGAGCGGCACGTCATTGTCGACGGCCAGCGCCACGCGTGGTGTAGACACCTGTGGAGCGGTGGGGATGGGAATGGATGGATTTGCCAGGACATGATGCATCATGGATGGATTGATAATTATCAACTACTATACATGGATTAAAAAACTGGGATGGGAATGGATGGATTTGCCGAGAAATGGCAGTGGTTAAAAGGTTTTTATCATGTTGTTAACGTGATACATTCTGGATTGACATGGATTGAATATGGGATCAATAGGATACCGTAAATCGCTTGGATTTTCTATAACGTAAATAGTATGAATAGAATAGGATAAATAGGATACAGTAGATGCAGCATAAGAGTAGATTTAGTAGGATAAATAAGAGGCAATCATCCCAGAGTGGTAGATGCCGGAACCCCCCACCAGGTTAAGCATTTACCAGGCTTGGGGATGGTCCAATTTGGTAGTCTACTCCAGGATGGTCATGGTGGAAAACGGATATCAGTCGTGACAGGGGATGTTTATCCATACGATAGTCCTGCGACACAGCACATAAGTTGATCTTGATGTTTTCGCAATGATCTCATGGGTGGATATACCAACAAACAAATGAACAAAACGGGTGGATTTGCCGGTAAATATGGATGTAGCTGATTGACCGGCAAATTAGGGACGAGGCTATCAACCAAAGAATCAGGCCTGTCTAACCAACAAAAAAGGAGTGGATTCACCAAAACCCAACAACTATGTCACCAAGAAGTTTGAATATGTATACAAGCAACCACTGAACATGGCTTGATCAATTCAGAATACTTTTAGGACTATGAGGAAGGCCAAGTTTTTAAGCAAACAAACATGGGAATCATGGAATATGTCTGATCAGCGGCAAAAATGGAGGGCCAACAACTGATTTGTTGGACTCAACATGGTTGTCATCCTTCCCCAACAGACCGAACCCGTTCAAAAACACAACAAGCGTGATCGTTGGCCATCATAGACTGGATGGTCAAAACCCAACAGCATGGAGCCGCAATTACAACTAGAGAGCATCCAAACCGTTGTGATGTTTCTAATGTTTGTTACTGTCACTTCTTGTCCCCACACTGAACCAACATCCAAAACATCCAAACATCCAAACAGCAACGTCATGTCTTGATGACTGACGATTGTCGATGATTCTCATGAACTAGCATTGCTAATCCGAGCCATCATAAGCTACAACTCAATCAGCCATATGAAGCTACGGCTTCACAACGTAGAACCAGCACCATCAACTAAATCATCACAAACTGCAACTTTGAAGACAAACAAAGCATCACCATAGAACTATGGCTCATCACTATCAAGCCTTATCAACCATAATTCATCATCAAAACTAAGAAAGGCCATCATTCATCATTACGTACCATCATTCAACCTCATGAGCCAATATGGCTATGGCTCAAAAGCCTGTACCCCTGAAGTATCATCATTCACCATTGTTTTCCAACCAGTGTTGGTGAAATTATCCCCGAAAAAAATGACGGTGAAGTGCTTTGTCCAACTCGACATTTCATCACTAAGACATTTATCCCTCATGACCGAATATGGCTGTCGATCAATATTAACCAACATCCCAACCAAGACTAGTCTGGTTATTTACAGGATGTTCACCAGGGGTACGGTTTTTGACTCATAGCCAGATCATCACGCATTCACCACTCCCTTGCTTATGTCAGTTCATCAATTATGGTGGAAACCACGAGCCATATATAACTAATGGAGATATTAGCCAATAGCCATTCATAACTGATATATCTCCATTGAATAGTGACCAAAAATTATTAGCGAAATCATCTCTAACCACATATCCATATCCAAATAGTGAGCAAATTATGACATTCATAGGTATTACCAATAACCAATAGCCAATAACGAATAGATAAACATAGATAATTATACATAACTAACGTTACAATACCAATAGCTAATGGTTTCTTAGTATCATACCTAATGGCATTACCAATTTACTAAGCATATTAACCGTTATTACACAGTATGAACCACTGTTAGCCACTACTGACCATCATATAGCATCATAACCTGATCTCTCCCCATGATTAACCAGCCATTTTAACCACTATTAACCAAAAAACATGGCTAACATCATCTCTAAACAAACATCTTGTTGAACTACTAACCACTAATCACTTCGAAAACATATCATCTCTAGCTAGTTAACTGACGAATTAAACCACTATTAACCAGCTATTTTAGCCACTACTAACCAGCTATTTTAGCCATTATCAACCACTATTAACCACTATCAACCAGCTGTTTTAACCACTACTAGCCACTCAAAAACCAATGTCTCATATCATCTCTACCCACATCTCCAAGCACAGCTGGCCCGACCCAACCTTGGTGGCTCCGCAGCTTTTCGCCACGGATCCAGCTCCACCATGGGAAACCCCCGGGCGGGGAGACTCCCGCGCTCGCTGAGGATGGAAGGTGCACTCCTGGCAGCAGCCATGAGTCATTACCAGGGCCAGGAATGGATGATTGTGATAACCATAATACGATCATTCGGAATCATTCGTTATAAGCATATCATTATCATGATCATAATCACTACTTATCTTGTGATCATCATAACAAGTAGTGCTTATGATTATGATCACTAATGATGATTCAATACCAGCGGGCTCCGCCCACAGACGATCGGCAAAGAAAGAAAAACACTAATAATGATTATGAGTCACCAATCATGATCATTATGTGAAGCTGATGAATTCAAATAATTAGTCACTACAGACCTAGTAACTTATCACTACTAATGATAATGATCATTATACCTTAATGATGACTAAGTAGTGATAATGATCATGATAATGACTAATAGTCATCACCTTAATAAGGGATGAGTCACCACCATGATTCATTTTAACCATGATAATGGTGACCCTTTCTTGATCGCTGTTAAAATGAAGGGGGTGAACCTAAGATACAATCTTTATAATCTTTGTAGAGGAAATTCTAAACGGGAATCTTTTTTGGCTGTTGCTTGTAAACAATGATTCTGCATTAGCATATCGTCACCATTTGGCCTAACTATTTATGATGCTTGTGATGCTCAGCATGTCTGTGGCCATCAGCGGGTATCATGGACCATCATAGTGATGGTTGACAATAGTTCATGGCCGCTGGTCAGTCATATCATGACAGATCAACAGGATAGTTGTCAATCATATTGAATCACACCTTCAATGATCTTTGCAACTGTTGCTATTCACCATCATATGATTCACCAACATGGAAACCAGATACAGTTTCTGGTTTTCCTGTATGCTAGGAACCGCTACCATTAATCATTGAATCATGGAAGTGGATTGATGCCCAATCACCATCTTAAATAAACATTGTGAAGGATTCATGATCAATGCCAACCAACCATCATGTTGCTTGGAATGACATTGATTGTCAATAAACTTGATTAGCAAAATAATGCTTGGTTGCATTGACCCATCCCCTATGTAGCATTGATCTGACCCCTTTCTATCATACTGCCAATGATTGACCCTGGATAGTGCTGATGATGCTTCTGTAGGAGGTCGTTCACTGACGCCATGCCCCACTAAATCATGTAGCTGGTGGGTAGTTACAGTCTCCGAATGAATCAGGTTCAATGTTAACCAGTGCTGATCATTATTCGGGGTGGTCTCAATGTGGATTACGATTCTATAGCCGTGACAGCGGTAACTGCTGATTGCGCCCGATGATGAATCATTTTCAATCGTGATCAATAGTCGCCTTTCATTGTCGTTCATGGGGATGAAGCATGTCTAGAAAATAAAACGGTTCACTATGAAGTGGAACAATTCCCGACATGACAGTGAATGGGTTACTAGTTCACGACATGGTGCAACAGTAGGCAACAAAATGGGATTATGCCAGCTAGCTCAGATATGAATCCACAGCTCAATGAAGGCAACGAACAGCAGATGACTCTGATAACATGACATGACTCTTGTTTGAGTCATGCCACTCAGCAACTATGAGTGTCCAGTGAAAGAAGGCATACACTGGCACAAGCAGCAGCTCAGTGTCTGATGTAAAGGAATCCGTGATGCCTTCTTCAAACCGAGCAATATGCGCAGTAGAATGCTCGTTAAGGAGGAGCAACTTGCCCAAAATTGGGTCAACGCACCTAATTTGAAGCGCATCCAACGACGTATCTTTTTTGTCGGGAGACTCCAGCTGACAACGCACCAGCCTAGCCAAAGGTTCGGGCCTTCGGGCGAATATCGTTGATCAGCAGCCTATCAATCACTGCGGTCGGTTCTTGCTGCTAATCACTAAGTCAACAAAGAGCTGTTGCACAAATGAGATCTTGAAACATGAATGAACCGGTAACTTTGCACAACTAAACCCAGAACCAGGAACTGTTGGCTATATTTCCACTTGCGATGATGGCCCCAGAAACTACCCTTTGTCTAAACCTACCAGGATCCATGTCAAACGCTGCTATGACGCATTGTTCTTAGTTTCAGTTTTGCAGTTGGCTACAGAGTGGTAATCCCCTGGCCATGAGTTGGTTTCTAAACGACCGAAGTATAGTTATATCTTCTATACCGTACCTGCTAGTTGCCCTTGTGAACTAACCCAAGTTAGCTAATGGGGGGTATCACTCTGTATGAAGCATCGTCCGCCATGATTAGTTGTCATGGAGCGCATCATACGCTGGCGTTGGTTAGTCAAAGTTACAGACCATCACCAAACATTGTGAATCATCATTACACATCCTATTCATGCAATAGAGTGGCTAGTATTGGTCAAGCGTCCACTGTTAGTTGCTTATCAGCCATTATCAGCTTCATTACACTCTGGCAAAGTAACATGTCAATGGAATTTTCACTCTTTATAGCTGATCTAGCGGGTTTTCCCCTAAAATATGATTTTTCATGGGCAATAGTTTATTTACAGTTACGGCTTAGAATGCTTAACAAAATAATGGTTAACACAAGTATTATGGTTCATACTTCATCGACAGCTACGCCAGTGCATTCACAGCTTCAGCGAAACCATCTGCCATGATTAACCACAAATGCCACTAGCAATTGCTGATGATTGGTCGATGTTGTTTAGTAACCGCCTTCTTGAGGATCTTGCCCACTGCTCGGACATGCAGCTGGGGTTAAGAACCATGGATATAAACCCTCCTATAAGCTACCTAAACCAACCCCGATCTTAATAGCATAGCTTCATGTCACCACTTCCCTTCGCCGTGGACATGGAGGAGCACCCTGCCCTGCCCCACCCACCACCCGCCACCCGCCTTCAACTCCTCCTTCCTGACCTCTTCCCGTCGCAAAAACTGCCGTTTCTGCCGCTCCTCCATCCACAGCTGACACCGGGAATGCACCGCCAGAGCTGTCGCATGCGCCCGGACAGGACCAGCGCAGAGAGGCATCCCCGGGGACCTCGGCCCCAGGGCTCCCATGGACTTGGAACGGCTGACGCCGCTGATGAGCTGCTGATTCTTCTGCTGCGCTCGTTGCAGCCGCAGCTGCAGCTGCTCCAGCTGCTGTTCGCGCTGCTGCTGACGCAGCTTGGACCGTTGGAAGCTGTTGAAGTAACCTGTGGAGGATGGAAGACTTGTGGAAGGATCAGGTTGGGCTCAGGAAATGAATGATTCGTGTCAGGGTTAGCAGGATCAATGTTCGGATTTCTGTGTGAATATGATGGTTAACAATGGTTTCTAGATTAATATCATGGTTCACAATGGTTTTTTGATTGGTTCGTATTGGCTAATTCATGGTTGATCATCTGATCATGGCTAAATGTGGTTTACATTCTTCTATATCATAAGTAAGATTTGATACTATCCCATCATGGCTTGTATGAACCAATAAAGGCTAACCAATGAATGATGTATCATGGTTAAGAATGAACAAGAATGGCTAGTAGTGGCTAATACTGATCATACAAGCGTGGCTAACAAGGAACAACAATGTTTGATAATGGCTTGTCATGGCCGGTAAAATGCAATACTGGTCAATAATGGCCAACAGCCGTTGCTTCACAACTAGTACTGGTGAAAGGTGAATAATCATCAATGATGGTTCATCATTGGTCTGAGCAGCTTGGTCATGGTCATTGGATGTTATTGGTCATGACCACCCACCATCACTACGAAACAGTGCTACAACAAAAGGTAAATCTAATGCGTTTCGAACTTTTACGTTGATGGACTGCTACTATCACTTTGCTCGTGCTGTTGAGGTGGTCCTCCTGGTTCTTCCTGCCGGTGTTGTTGTTGTTGTTGTTGTTGCTGCTGTTGTTGTTTGGGGAGTCTTACTGTAGTACTTGTTGCAGTTCTCGTCATCAACATTGAGATCATTGTAGTCATGTTCAGCATGGTTGCTTCTACTATTGTTGGTGCTCTCATTGTTGCTGTCGTCGTCGGCCTTGCCATCGTTGTCTTTGTGTTGCTTTTCTCTTTGTTGTAGTTCTTGTGGTTAATCTTCTGCCTCTTGTCGCAGAAGTTGTTGTTGATGTGGTTGCCAACATTCTCGTCCTCGTGGCTGTCGTTGTTACCGTTGCTCCTCTACTTGTTGTTTTCCGTGCTGTGGGCTAGTTGTTGTCGACATTGGCCTCATTATCTGTTGATGTTATCATTTTTGTTGACGTCATTCCCGCCGCCGTCGCGATTGTTGTTGTTGTTGTTGTTGTTGTTGTTAGGGTCGTCGATGCTGCTGCTGTCGTTTCTTCGTCACAGCAACCAGGTCGCCAATTTCAAGCTCTTGCTTACAAGGTGGGAACCCAAGCGAGACAAATTGCTTAAACTTCACCAGTCACTAAAACTTATAAACCAGCAGTTGGTAACAAGTAATCATATCAATTCGCAACCTAAGATCAACTAAGCCAAGCATCTTAGTCATACAAGTTTTACTTGACTAGTCATCTTAGTAATATATCTGCTAGTGATATACCTAACATATCTGCTAGTCATAGCTGGCCACACGTCCCCAACCACCAGGATGTCCCGTGCGGTGCCCCCCCACCTCTCAACGTATCGAAGTTCCAGGAGGGCAACGCCTCCAGGGTCCGTTGCGGCAGCGGGCGCCGCCGGGGG
>VSDK01013404.1:200249-239666 GCA_009767595.1 Symbiodinium kawagutii
GCTGCCGCTGGGGAACGGCCTCCGGGGAGCTGAAGGAGGGCAGCAGGGCCTCGCTCTGAAGGTCGATGGTGCTCTCTGTGTCGCTGAAGGGCGGGGCGACACAGGTGGCACCACAGGTGGCATCTGCCAGGGGAGCTGCCAGGGGATGAGCTGCGAAATGGACATGTGGCACTTGGGGAGCTGCTAGAAGTGGATCTGCTTGGAAATCTGGTAGTGGATCATCTGCGTGGACTGGCAGTTGATCTTGGACATCTGGTAGATCAAGTGGATCATCTGCTAGATCTGGCGCTCGGAGATCTGGAGGATCATGATGTAGCAGGTCATTTATGCTGAGTTCATCGGGTTGATCATGTTGATCATGATCTGGCGACTTGCTCAGCTGGCCTGCGAAGTCAGGACTTCGCACTTCGCTTCTGGGAGGACTTTCTTTTTTCGGAAGTTTTCTCTGGTCATCTCTGGTCAAGGCTTCACCATGGTGCCCACGAACTTGGGAAAGCACAAGCTCGCGCTCTTTGGAATGCAGGTGATGTAGGAAACCACGTGTTGGTGATTGCATGTCATGCAGGTCATGCAGGTCATGGAAGCCACTTGGAGCTTCCACTACCGCTGGATCTTCTTTCTGCGGTCCCTCATGGTGGACTTCCACCGGTGGATCTTCCAAGTTGGGACTGGGAGGAGGAGCATCCGAGTCCTTGGCAAAGCTGAAGATGTCCACCACGGGCTCGGCGCACCGCTGTAGCAGGGGGCTGTCGGGTGGTGTGGGCCACTCGTCGAGCTCAACCTCCAGGCTGCCAGCGGCGACGTCGGGGGAGTGTGTGGGCTGTGCTGCCTGAACAGCTGGAACTTTGGAGGATTTTTTGGGCGTTCAGAGTGGGTTCTACTAGCAACCCAGCTATAACCAGCAAATGAACATAGGTTATAACCATAGTTTTTGTCGGCATTTCACTCTTAATAGCTAGAGTAAATCATAGAACTGGGGGAATTTCAAAGGCATATCGATCTTGAACGTTTTGGAGCAGTGATTCGGTTGTAACCATCAAGAAGTCGTACTTGAAATCATTGACCGTGCCGAAGTGTTATCATTATCATCCTGCAGCATCGTGAACAGCCATCTGGCTGTGGGTCAAAACCCCGTACCCCTGGTTCCCCTATCATTAACCATTGTTTCCCTTATTATTGTTGGTCATTATCCCTACAAAATTCTATGTATCCACCATCAACCACTCTGGTGAACAAGAAACTGGTTTCTGGATCGTTCAGAGGTCACCCTATGGGAGGAAACTCTTGGAAGCTGGGTTTCCAAGCATGGATCATACAAGGTGGGCTCGTTCAACAGCTATAAGTTAGGTTATAAGTAGGGTAACTACTACTTATGGTAGATATAACTATAGTTAAGTGGCCTTATAAACCAAATTATAACGTTTCCATACTGCTGAGGTGTGGCCGATGCTTGGTGGTGAAGACCGCAAATCCGAGGTAGATGATGGCTGCTGAATTGCTACGAGGGAGCCAGTTTCCTATTGTGAGAGTGACCGTGGTAATGGTGGTGATAAAGCTATGGATCAATGTCAACTATTAAGCAACAATTTCATGAGGAAAACAATGGTCAATGATCGGAACCAGGGGTACGGGGTTTTGACCCACAGGCATAATGTTTCTGAAAGGCTACTGGATTCACAAGTGTTTTCAGCATCAGGGAAGAGGATCACACTCAATGGCTTACGTACCGTATGTCCAGCCCGTTCAGCATTGCAGCGACCGCAGGGATGATTTTTATGATATGGTGGTTTCTTGAAATAGGGAGCCCTAAAAAAGGTTGGTTGATTATTACAAAAGGTTAATAAAGAGTGATTTGGAGGTAGCCCTATTTTGAGAAACGTCCATATGGTTGATGGTTGTAGTATCCTTTTTGATTGGCAATAGCCAGCAATAGCAACCGTATGTTTTGTTGCTACATATATCTACTGCCCCAAATTGCTGTTTCTGGGTCTCTGATTACTACTCTATCAAAATACATCATTGAGGGGCACCCCATATTCGTTGAAAGCTTTTAAGTTGGCTTCCCAATCCACATGGTGGTTTCTCAAATCAGGGGTGCCAATCATTTTTTGGGTTCCCTATTTTCAGAAACAAACGCATTACAAATACTTGGGGTACACAAACTGTTCGCCCCAGAAGTTTTTTTTTGAAATGGCGGTCAAAACCCTGTACCCCTGGTTCCCTCCTATTAACCATTGTTTTCCATATGGTTTGTTGGTCATTATCCACCATGTTTGGTTGGTTCATACTGACCCATAGCCAAATGGCAACCGATGGCAATGTGACTTACAGCACTGGCTGGACGATGGTAGTCGTGCTGCATGCATCACTGTTGAGGCTGCGAGGATGATTGTCAGCTACACCAGTCCCGCACAACCATCTCCACTCCCATCATGCCAGTTGTATCAACATCCACTCCCAACCGTTGCATTACAAGGGCCCCTTCAGCCCATCAACAGTTGCATCCTGACATCATCAACATGCATTTGTTGTAGTGTCCCAAAGTGAACCATTATCAACCGACCATCATCTGGTTGGTGGTTATACCTCCTGTGAAAAACGTTAGTCAGCCAGTCATTTAGAAATACTCCGGGAAAAAAACAAACGTTAAAAACCGCCAGCCAGTCATCAAGCCTCATTAAGCATTAGTCAACCCTTTTTGACAACCGGTGACTATCACGAATCATCACTAATTATCATTTCACCCACTATCAACTATTAACTAGGCATCAATTAATTATCAGCAATCATCAATTAATCAATATCAACCATTCACAAACCAGGTGATCCAACCATTATCCATCACCAAACATCATATGTTCTATCGGTTCAACAGCTAATTCATCAATTTCACGAGCCATTTGACTATCAACCTTCATTCCCTATCAAAGCATCAATTTAACTATCACAATCACCAGCAGCTATCCATGATGACCCCGCCATCAACTGCTACTGCCATTAACGACACTAGCTTTCTACCGTGAAAACCATCAACAAACCACTAGCCATCTATTTTCATCATCAAAAATCAATAAACCATTCTTATGGTTGGTCTAAACCATTCAATTCACCATAAAATTGGTTGAAATAAACCATTCTGAACCATCCATTTTCACCAACCACCAACCACCCGAGCCCTCCCCAACAGCCTCCATCAGTTCCTCCAGCGGCTCCCCCAGCTTCTGCTCCAGCCGTGGCTTCTCCATCAGTCCTTCCTCCTGGAACTTCGAAGGCAGAATCTCCATCTTCAGTGCTTTCCTTTCTTCTCCTCCATCTGAAGATCTCATGGTTCTTCCATCTGAAGGGTTGGTTCTTGCAGTTCTTGCTATCTTCATGCTTTCTCTTCGTCGATTTTCTCCATCAGTGGTTTCTCTCATTCTTGTAGATCTTGTAGATCTCGGTTGAACACCTGAGAACACTGGTTCCTCCATCTCGATCATCCAATTTTCGTCCATCTTCTCATCCATCCACCTACCATTCTCAGTTGCAATCCACCCAGTTTCCTCCATCTTCTTGTCCATCCACCTATCCTCCACTGGTTTCCTGTCACTCATCACATCCATCTTCTCATTCACCAAGGGGGTGGGGCAACTGTTCGACTCCTTTCCATGATGGATAGCCGCTTCACGATCCTTCGAACCGATCATTCTCCTTGGTGCTTCCATCTTCTCACATCCAGTGGGGCAACTGTTGGATCCCTTGCAAGGATGGATAGCTGGTTGATGATGGATAGCTGTTTCCTCCATCTTCTCATTCTCCTTCTCCCAAAGCTGGAGCCGGAAGTCGATGTCGGCCGCCCAACGACTCCGACGCTGTTTGATCTCGTCCTCACCGTGGGGCGCCTCCGACAGCAACCGGTGGCGTTTGGGGAAGCGTTGGTTGGTTAAGGGTTGGGTAAGGGTTGGTTGAGGGTTGAGGGTTAGGTGAGGGTTGGTTGATGGTTGGGAGTTGGTGTAGGTGAATGGTTGTTCTTGGAGGTTTTTGATGGTTTTAGGAGTGATTGATGGTTACTTGGTGGTTAAACCGGGTGAGGAGGATGCAGTTCTTTGGGGAGTTGTTGATCTGCTTGAATGGGTGCCTGATGATCAAAACTCGTGGCTCTGTTTCATGATGGGTAAACCGATGTGAAACTAAGGTGGTTTCCTGAAATCCAGCATTTGTCATGGTTTTCCTGCAACGAACGATGCGCTGTTTAGCTTCCAGGTCATTTTACCAGAGGCGAAGCCCATGTTAAACCTGTTGGAAGCTGTGGGTGATGCTTGGTACCCAGGGTCACCCCAACGTTCAGCCAACGGGCGATCGCCTGGTACGTTCAGCACGCATGGTGCTTACAACATCAGAACTCTGGGCTTGGCGCTTAAGTTAATAGGGGTCATTATTACTGAATAGGGGATGGGTCAATATTAACCAACCAATAGTGGTGGCTAATAAGGAAAACAATGGTGAATGATAGGGGAACCAGGGGTACAGGATTTTGACCCACAGCCAATAGGTTATCATTATTAGTAAATGGGTTACAACATCATATCTTAATCTATTGTCATCATTAGTCAACTCTGAATTAATAGGGGAAACATGGTTGACAAATAATGCTTAAACAACTACACTGGATGGTGGTTTATCAGGGGCAGCCATTTTTGATGGTTAATAACTCGCAACAATGGTGAATAGCTCCAGTGAATCACTCAGGCAAAACCACCCACCAAAGCCACAACAACTCTACTGACTAACTCAAGCCATACAGGTAAATAACCACTCATGAATCATCATCAATCATCGCCTATCGCTGGTACTCATGAGATGTGAATAACTCAAATTACAATCAAGTATGAAAACAATCATGATCAATCATGATCACAAAATCATCATAATTTACAATAATCAAGCTATAACTGCAATATCAACCATCATAAATCAACCAATTAATCAACAAGAATCACCGCTGGCTATTGATCTAATCATAAGTAGCATAGCTAATTAAAATTGCAGTAGCTAACAAAAATTATCAGCCAAATTTGGAAATTGTTCCAGCCATCTTACGATACCACAACAAGATCCGCAACCGGCTCGGCAGTGACCATGACTATATAGGACACTCCTGGACGGGGCTGAAGTTCAGTTTCCCATTCGGATACGCTTTTGGCAGGATCTATATACGTTGGTTTCCAAAAGGGTAAGTCATTCGTAACCACCAAGCATTGACAATCGTTAGCAATGTGGTTGGTTGTTGTCCACTAATGACCTTTGGCCAGCATTGACTACTGGATCAATTGATAATCAACGCTGACTAAATCCTTGATGACCAATAATCAGCTACTAGCAATTGATCCAATAGTCATTAATAAGTCATTAATAATCAATCATTAGTCATTAGTAATCATTATAGCCACGGTTGGTTCTTAATTATTGACCAGCCATCACCATCGCCTTGCTTGCTAATGTATTTATCCCCACAGTTGCTGATCACCGACTGAGGATCACCCCCCAGTCCCTATACCAATCATTGATCATTAACAATCTTGCATTCCCATTTGTAATCGCGAATAAGCATGATATCATTGTAATCGCGAAAAAGCATGATATCATTGTAATCGCGAATAAGCATGATATCATTGTAAATAATCATTATTTCTATTTGTAATCATTAATCATTCTTATGCATCGCTTATAAGTATGATAATGGAATCATCTCAGTTCCTCCCATTAACTGTAGTACCTGATCTTTATGCACTATTCTTGCATTGCCAATTCAGCCTTCCTAACAACCATTTTACTAATTATCACTAACCATCATTGTAGTCGTTGAAGAAACTATTATCACTAAACATGGATTAAGCATCATTGACCAACAATCAACTGTTATTCACAATTCATTTGCCGGTAATTCACTGCAATCACCATTAGTCCTTGCTGGCTAATCACCACTTATCATGGTTGGTACTGCTCAACCATCATGATCCATCATTCAACTCCATGGTCACGATCGTTCAAAGTCATGGGACCATTCAACCGATGAATATATCAAGATTGATGAACTACTTAATAGCAATCACCAACTATATTGATCAACAATTGATGTAGAAATAAATAGATAAACAAATAAATAAACATTGACAGGACATTAATGATTATTCACTATCATCAGTAGATTAACTATCACTTATTGAATTGGTATTACCGGTCAAATGAATCGCTTTACAATCGCTACGTGATTGATAGGCCATCTACGTTTATCTGCATCAGTAGATAGAGATATAAGATATAGTTTAAGTACAAATATATAGATATACTAAATAGCCAATCAGTATACTGTCTAATAGCCATTTGACAGCCATCTTCAATACTATACTGGTAGATTATACTGATCAATATGGCAGTGGGTCAAAACCCCGTACCCCAGCTTCCCCTTTCATTAGCCATTGTTTCCCTATTATTGTTGGTGAATATCCCCCATCAGTTGGTTGGTTCATATTGACCCATAGCCATATAGATTGACATAACAAACATCAACTATACACCTTCCTTGCTCCAAGTAGGTAAGTAAACCTTCTCAACGGGGTATTGATACAAGTCACTCCAATTATTACAATGAACACTACAATTAACATTATCATGAAAAGTAATAGTATTCACTAGTACTAGAAGATGAAGTTGAATCCACCCGGCTCATTATAGTTACAACTGTACTATTTCAATCTAATAATATTCATTACAATACACTATGTGAACTATCATTGCTATAACTACCCTCTGGTTTCACCACTCCCTGTAGCTCTAAATCGCTCCCCCTTTAAAGGGATTGAACGGGATACCCCTGGCGAAGCTCATCGCTCCCTTCAAATCACCAGCTAGTTATAGCCCTTCCAACCGCGCAGTTCACAATCGATCATCAGCAACTCAGTGCGCGCACCCGGATTTGCAGTTCCCTCAGCGGTCGCCGTAACGATGAGTTGACCACCGGACGACATGAATCGATCTTCGCCTGCGGCAAGATAGAAATGGCGACCGTGGTGCGGCCACTGGTGGCCACGGTAGTGGCTAGTTACATGGTTAGAATGGTGAATAATAGGGATGAATAGGGGAGAATCACCGATAGTGAAACAACTACTATAATCTTCACCGGGATGGCGCAACTAGATCCCAAAGGCAGTCCAACGGCTTTAGTGGCAAGAAATGGTAAATCCATCTTTTGGCTTCTCAAAAGTGGGGATCCCAAAAATGGCTGGTTTATTACCATAAATGACTTTAGTGGCAACCACTTGTTATACCATCATAAGGCTGGTTTTTGCTCTGGTTTTTTTTTTACCATAAATCACTACCATTAAGTGGTTACCACTTGATATGGCTTGTTTTTTTACCATACATGACTTTAGTGGCAACAAGTGGTAAATCAATCATATCAATCATATACAATAATATACCAAAATCAATCATATCAATGGTATATGATTACCATAAATCAATCATATCAATCATATACCAAAAAGCCGAGCAAAAGCTCGCCGGTCGCTGAGTTCTCCACCTCGATATGGTCACATGCTGGTTCCATGCTTGGAAACTGATGGCTAGAATTGGAATCACCATCAATCATTAATCGTCAATCTAAGTTTGATCAATTATGAGCCCTTTGGAGCTACTGATGGTTGATGTTTTTCCCAAGCTATACGCATTCCAACGTGGGGACATTGAATTCCATTACGTGGACTTCACTGTCAACCATGGAATTCACCCTATGAGTTTACAAGCAATCAATGATGATTATCTGGTTGGTGGTTGAACTACCCCTATCAAGACATGTGCGAATGAACCAACCAATCATTTGTTACTACATATGGGAAAATAATCGAATGTTCAAATCCACCATTTGTCAATCCATCTGGGAAATGAAAAATGTCAATGAAACAACCAACCAGTTCTGATGGAGAAGTGAAGTGATGGTTAGTGATGGTCAAAGTGATGCTTGCCGGTGAATCAATGAGTGTTACTCGATATATGGGTGTTTCTCAATATAGGGAGGCCCAAAAAGGGTTTGTTCATTACTATCAACCGCGATTGGTAGCATGAAAGAGTTGATAATGCCTATCAACTAATTACAGTAGTAGCCATTAGCCGCTATCAACCCAGCACACCAGCGATTCACAATCATTCACAACATTATCAACCAGGATTCGCCATTCGCCGTTCCCAACCAGTATCCATCATCAACAACCCTGATTTTCTGCATGAAACATTATCAACTCTCAACCATGGTCTACCATCATCAACCATCATCAACTATGATGATCTTCAAACCACCCGGGAACGACCCCACCACCTGTGTCAGGGGGTGTGTTCGCTCGACTTCGGTGCGCCGAGCCGAAGCAGCGGAATCAACCATCATCAACCATCACATGTGTGTTTCTCAAGCCATAGGGGTACCCCAAAAATAGCTGGCTTACTACTATAAATGACTATTAATGGATGATTTGGGGGTACCCCTATTTTGAGAAACCACCACATCAATAGCATTCAATGCTACCAACCCAGTGGCCTAACCATGGCGCCTTGCTAACCCCGACTGCCTCCTCCCATTGTGCCTCGAGGTTTTCACTCATGTTCTCATGCATGAATTAGACCACGGTCCAGAGATGTGGATGGACTGTGGCACTGTCAGTGTAACGCCAGTGTTAGAGCTAATATTTGTTTCATCAAATCTACCTGGTACTGTTGATGACTTTACCAGGGACGATTATGCAAAATCTATCACAATTAGAAGAATGATGTGATCAATGATTATTCATTATAGCTTCATGATCGTTAAAAATCCTCATCAATCCTATTGGTGATAACTCTCCAGGATTATTTCTATGCGGTTTGTTAATCATCAGAAATGGTGGTAGCCAGGTCATAGAGTAAAGAAATAATCAAATCATATTCCCATCAAGAAATTGTTCATCATTTCCATACGGCTACACTTGTCTGTGGGTCAGTTCACCCTGTACCCCTGGTTCCCCTATCATAAACTATTGTTTTCCCTGTATCTGGTTGGTTCGTCTCCACCATTATTGCTTGCTTAATTGCTTGACCCATAGCCATATATAGCTGGTGTATCCCCCTATACTTGTTATCATCCCCTATTATTAACCAGCTAAACCAGCTAGTTAACCACTGGTTGGTTGGTTAGCTGCTTGACCCATAGCCACTTCTTCGCGGTAGCCAAGTCATGCTGGCTGTGAACTGCCTCTCTGCTCGTGCGTGAATTAGACCCCTGAGCCGGCCCAGAGGTGTCCGGTGATGATGGACTGGCGGTATGAAGGGCTGTGGTGGATGATAACTGGAGGTCATAGCTCCCGGAGAGGAGCTACCCTAAGCAATCGGAGTTGACTAAGTTGAAGTGGAACATCCACTATTTGTAGTGGGAACGATTAGTGAGGAAGTTTAGTGAAAGGGACATCCACTGTTTATAGTGGACAGTGACTAACATCCCTGAGAAAATTCAGTGACATTGAATTTCCAGGGGAGCGTTTACCAGGGTGTTGATCATGATTACCTATGGTTGTGATGCCAGGCAAGAAACATGAGTAATGATTATCATCGTGATTTTTATGGTTAAGATAACATTTAATGGCTATTTATAACGATTATTTCCCTTTAAGTAAATGTTATATATATATATATTTATAGTCATGAGTAGTTATGATAATGGCTTCTATATTCTTTTATCATAGTTTGAAGAACTATAGTTAGGACTGTGGCTAATCATGACCATCATAGCTCATCTTTGTAAACATTACTGGGCAAAAGAGTTCATGACCATTACTACTGGGAACTATGATTATGATAAAAACCAACCAACATGAATTCGTAACAGTCTTTCACCGTTTCAAACAAATATGGTCTATAACTATGGTTCATGGTGAAAAGGAATGACGGAATGACGAGCTCCTTTTTGGTATTCAATGGGTCAATGGTCTACAATGATTTGGATGGATGTTGGGGTTATAGGTGGGATATACTTACGGTAATTAACCCCCAACAAGGCAATTGAACAAACGCCAAAGTAAGCATGCTTATCACAACCACGACCCAGGTGGGCCTTCAATCACGTAGCACTGTTACAACTACCTCAACTGGGCTGATTCCTACCAGGTTTTTTGGGGGGTGAACAACCAACCAACTATCAACCAGTACCCAAGCATTAACCAACCAACTATCAACCATTAACCATCAATCAACCATTACTCAACCATTGACCAACCAACTTGAACTGACCCAACTTAGTTCAGTGATTGGGGGCCCACTTCGTGGGGTCCATCAGTCGCAGATCTGGGGTCTGACCTGGCTCACCTCTCTGGGGCTTCCTGCTTGGTCGATATCTCCGCCACCGTTGCTGTCGCATGGTCCCATGGTCGTTACGGGTCATGATCTTTTCGGTTCGAAAATCCCAAGGTTTTTCTGAAGTTGATGAATGTTACCCCTTGGTGAATCTCAATGCACATGGGTCAACCGACGAACAAACATGGATGATCACCAATGGAAGGATGGATGAATCACCCCCGAATCTCCACCACCTTGCTTCAAAATCACCTTTCCAAGGTCATCGAGCTGCTTTCTAAGAAAACTAAGCCAATAATTACTTGTGAAACTCACCAAGTCCTAACAAATCAGTCTAATCAGTGTCAACCCACCAAATGTTTTTTTAACTAAACGAAACCAAGTCCTATCGAATCATCACTTTCAGATCACTCACCGGTTTTGTCCTACCGGTGTTGTCGCCCTACGCGTCGGGCGGTTTCCGCAGGACTGCCGCAGCGCAACTCTTTTCTGGAGCGGGGGAACTGGGTCAAAAGACCGGACCACCTTAGAGGAGTGGTTGGGCGGACATCCAACAGCTTGGGTTTTCGTGGATCGGGTACGGATGACATAAGATGGTGCCTCAACAATTCGCTAACTTGGGTTAGTTCACTAGGGTATATACCAACCTAGTGGCAAATATAACTCGTTAGTTCAAGGGTGCACTTAAACCGTTTGGGGGGTTGTGCCTTGTTGGATACCAATAACAGGCATCAAAATGGGATGGTAGTGGATGATAGCGATGGGGTTGATACAAACATTGGACAGAAAAACTGTGGATGACAGTGATGTGGATGATGTAGAGTCACAGAGATCAACCAATAACCACGGCGACAGCCAAGATGCTCGCGGGTGGACATGAGTGGTGATGCGGGCAGTGAGCGCAAAGGTTGCGCTTAACACATGCATGATGGCAAATGGTGGTAATGATGACGAACAATAAACATGGACAACCATCCGCCGATTTGCAAAATAACTGTTGTTGAGCATTAGTGATGCGTGCTTACAACTGATGCAGAAAAATCTGGTGGGCCAATAGCAATAGTTAATGACATTGCGTGAAACTGATTCGGGCAATCAGTAAGACTAGCCTTTAGGAACGAATGATCAACGATAAGCTGCGATTTGGGCCTTTGAGCCTAGAAACGGCCTGGGAAGGAGAAAAATAAGAATGAACCACCGGTGATTGATGCTGCTTGATGGTTGATGTTGAGTAATGGTTAAACATGGATAAGCAGGATGGTTATTGATGTTTTGTGCTGACCAATGGTGGTGAATGATGGGCAACGATAGTGAACAATGACGACGGATGGTGGTGATAGTCCATAGCAATCAAATGACTAGCGCAAGTTCATGGTAACGTTGACGATGATAATGGACAAGGGTTAGACCGTTAGTGATTAACAAACAATATTGGATGACGGCTTGCTATATTGGTTGATCATGAAGGTTTGACAGTGGCAATGCTTACAATGTGCGCCACCAATCAGACGTAAATTCAATAATAAGTAACTTAATCAGGATGAGCTACCAGCGATAGAAACTGAAAACCCAACTGTTAAGTGCTGGGGTTCCCTCGCCAAGATAGAGGGTATAACTATAACTGCCAGCATATGCTACGATCGGGAACTACATTAAGATTGATGATTTGTTATAGAATATTGGCCCGCAAAAATGATGCTGAAGGTAGATTATTTGTGTCTTATGGTCTCAATGTGCCAGCAAGCGCGAGCCAAAACCTATTATACTCATAAGGGGGTAAGCCTTAAAACAATGCAGCCACTCATGGACCAACATTACCAATCAGCACAGTTATCATGACAAATATGCTGGTTTCTCAAATCCGCCCGCTCCTCCCCAATCATCCAATATCAATAATTATCAATCATTTTGAATCCACATCCATCCAGTTTTGAAGTTCTTAGTTCGAAAAAACACACACATTTCCATCATCGCGAAGGAACATTTCTTGCAGCGTCCATCGTTCTGGGCGATCATTGCTAACCATTGAAAAACAACATCGCGTTAGTGATCATCACCAGGCATCACCAACCATCAAAGATCATGATTAACAATGATCAACCAATGACTGCTCAAAAGCTACCAGCCATCATCGCCAACCTCATCATCCTCATCCTAATCATCCTCATCATCACCAACCTCATCATCTTCCTCATCATCATCACCATCACCATGACCATCACCATCACCATCATCAGCACCATCACCATCACCATCATCACCACCACCATCAGCATCATCATCATCATCATCATCATCATCATCATCATCATCATCATCATCATCATCATCATCATCATCATCATCACCATCATCACTGTTGATATTAAGCATCATGCTACCATCGCTTATTTGCTCTCATTTGTTGCCTTCGAACCATCAGGCCTAGAGAGGCTGGTCAAGCTGCAGCGATCTGATCCTTCGGGGCCCTGGTGGTGCTGGGGGCGGCCTTCAGACTTGGAACCCAAGCAGGCAAGCTTTCATCTTGGTCCGTCGCTGCGAGCTGTTGGAGATTGGGTCTGGGCGCCTGCGCCATGCTGCTGATACTGCGCCTGGAAGCTGTAGGTCTTGAGACTTGCTGAAGACCAACTGGCAGCCGCCGACGAGTTTTTGCTGCTTGCGCAATGTCATAGCCTGCCGAAGCCAAGTGGAAAAATGCAAAGCCCTGCAACAGTGTCCGCTTCGTGTCGCGGCATATCGCTCCCAAGGCCCCGTGCCGGGCCAGGGGGTGGTGGAAAGGGTCGCCACGGCTATTGCGGGCGATCAGTTCTTCCCAGTGGGGTCCTCGCCGGCCGCGTCATCCTTCACCTTTTTCTGTCGGCATTGGCCATGACTAGCCATGAGCAATGATTAATCATGATCCATCAATAATCATCATCACACCCTCTAGCCAGCCTGAAACCATCAAAT
Organism: Symbiodinium kawagutii; assembly: GCA_009767595.1. Taxonomy (NCBI): domain Eukaryota; class Dinophyceae; order Suessiales; family Symbiodiniaceae; genus Symbiodinium; species Symbiodinium kawagutii. The sequence continues at coordinate 213,552 of VSDK01013404.1, forward strand.
CATTAATCTACACGTGCTCATTAAGGTCTTGTGAGTTGAAAGCCATGACCAAACCATCGTCTGATTATCAACTTCATGAACCTTACAGAGTGGTACCCTAATGCTTAGTTCACTTAGGCTATAACTAGAGTAAGTGTCAGTTATAATATGGGCTAGTGGGGTACCAGTCTGTATGGTTATATCTATCAATTATTGCATAGGCTACACCTATTAATCCATTAGTTCACTAGTTAGCCATATAACTATAATTAAAGGCTTACGAAGGAACTTACAACTAATGATTAACTAATGGGTACCAATCTGTAGATTGACAGAGACATCGACCATCAAACAATCATCATACATCTTCAACAAGTGAACCACTACGAAAAAAACACCAAGCCACTCATTTCATCATGATCTCGACCATCCAACTCACCACCAACTCACCATGGACTAACCACCATTTACCACCTTGAACAATAATCAAACCATTTGGTAGCCAATACTCACAACCAATTCACGAATGTCAGCCATCAGTTCGCCATTAACGATCACCAATCATCATTGGCAATCAAGTCCCCAGCTACTTACCGTAGTCTCATAATCAATTCACCATCAATCAACAATCAATTCACCATCAATCATTGATCATCGTTCAACCATTCAAATCATCCGCTTGCCATTAAGAACTAACAACCAACTCGCCATTACCATTTGGTCAATCATCCACTTACCATTAAGAACTAACAATCAACTCACCATCACTAAACTACCATTTGGCTGTGGGTCAAAACCCTGTACCCCTGGTTCCCCATCATTCACCATTAGTTTCCCTATAGTTTGTTGGTTATTAACCACCATTAGTGGTTGGTTAATATTGACCCATAGCCATTTGGTTAATGACCACTCCTGGTAACTCCCTGGCTCATTTCCCCTGGCTCTCCATCGCTCCCCCCGAACCAACTCACCATCACCAACCGCTAAACATTAACCTTTAAACAACGGTTCCCTGACCATTGGGAATTAACGAAACATTAAGCATCATTCAAATCATCTATTGACCAGTAAGCATTATGAAACCATTAACCATTCATCAACTCGCTATGATCTAACCACCGGTAACCACCTTTAACCATGGTGTAAGTAGCCAATAGTGAACAAACAAACATTGCATTATCTGATTGGTGGGTTCATCCCCTATGGAAAATATCATTCAGCCAACCATTTGCTAATAAGTTCTAGGGAAAATGAAAAATGATTGGAACCTACCAACCAGTGTAGTTGCTTAACCATTATTATTGCTTATTGTCCCCTATTATCCACCATCATCAATGGTTGTAATCCCTAGAATCCCTAGAATCCACCAGCCAGTTTGGCAACCATTAACCATTTCCAGGCCTTTCAACAGAACTGTAATTGTTGATGCACCACCAACTATTAACCCAGTAACCATTGGTAACCATTCAACCATTGACATTTCATCAGCTAAACATTAACCATCACTCAAATCATGTATTAACCATGAAGCATGATGTAACCATCAACCATTAACCAATCAACTCGCTATGATCTAACCACCAGTAACCACCTTAAACCATGGTGTAAGTAGCCAATAGTGAACAACATCCACCAACCAACTCACCATCCATCAACTGACCCTGCTTCACCATGGGTCAACCACCTGCATCCGCGGCGCAGTTGCATCGCGGCAGCAAGTGGCGAATGGTCAAGGAGACACGACGGTCTCGCCTGGCCATGGTGGTTAGTTGGTGGAGATGGCGAGTTGATGGCGCACCTGCGGTTCATGATGGCTGGTGATGGATGGTGATTTTTGGTGGTTGGTGTTTAATGCTTGGTGAGTGGAAGATTAGTGGATGGTTAAGAATTGGTGAAGAGCGACCAATGGTGGTTAAGATTCGGATTGTTAAAAAGGGCGCTTAATGGTTCGTCGACGGCGTTCCATAGCTTTCAAAGCTTTAAGCCGGAGCTTCATCTGCTTCTGAATCTCACAGCTGTGCTTTTTCTTCACGGCGGAGTGGGTCAGCGTGGTTTCCGGGTGCTCGAGGAAGGTCAGGTTGGCTTTCAGCAAAGCGTGCAGTTACTCGCAATGGTAGCCATTGCATCTGCGATGCGTTTGACTGCCAGGAGCCATGGAAGCGGCCCCAGAAGAGGGGTGGACGGTGCTGTGAGTTTTTCAAATCTGCACCGCCACAAATTCGATCAACTCCAGCATGGTCAACGTATCGCTTGGCCATTTCAGCTGGACACTCCACATTTTGCGGGAGGGGCTAGCACAAGCACTCGATGAAAGGCCAATTGCCGTAGAGCATAGTCCCTTTCGGGAACTTCCCAACCACGTGAAGGCTTTCGAAACCGTCGACAGATCAGTTGGAAGAGAGGGTGCAACTCTAGCAAAGAAGATGCTGGCTGCTCCAGGATGAAGAATACGTCCAGTCGGCAAGCGATGACGATAGTGGTTTCATCCTGGTTTATAATGGTTTAAGGATGGTTTATAGTGATTTAATGATGATCTAAATGATTGCCAATTGATCGATAAAGTGATCATTAATTGGATTGAATGACGATTGACTGATGCTTAGTTGACGCTTGAATTGATGGTTATGTGACAGTGTACAACTGATGGTAAACTGGATTAGTAATGGCTAAAAATGGTTAGTAATGATGGTTGATGATGGTTATTGTTGTTAAAAATGGTTCGCTGGCAGTCAATTACTGATTAATTGATTGCCACGAGATGATCGGAATGAGCAAACAAGAATTCAACAAGCACAACCAATCAACCAATCATGTCTAAGCAGCCAACAACCAAGAAGACGTGCTTTTTGTTGAATCAACATCAACTGCTGAGTCAATTGATGATTACTCGTTAAATGGTGGTTGCATGGATCGATGAATAAGACATTCCTGTAATGGATAGAATGGCTAATGTTTGATAAATGTAAATCTGATAATGGCTAATGAATGACGATAAATGATGATTGCGCACATTCAATGTCCACTATCAACAATTGGTTAACGGATACTACATAAAAAAAAAGCCATGAACATTGCTTGCAATCCATTGGCTACCACTGGTTGACGAAGTATTGTCAAATGGTTGACAACCGTTGTTGGCAAAAAACAGCCGTCAATGGTTAATTGATGATATCAAATAGCGAGGTTAATGAGGATCAACATGTTTACAATTTTACAAGAACATATTGCGGGTGATAGTTCATTCACCACTCATTAATAGCCAATATGAACTGATAATGGGTTTATGAGGGTTATCACTTGTTACTGGTGGTTGGTGATGGTTAGTCATTAATGTCGTTAGTTAACTAGAGATGGTTAATAGAGGTGAACTGATGATGACTAAATGATGGCTTGATGCTGCGTCCTGATGGTTATTGATGCGAAGCATTCACTAGGAATAGTTGCAAGCCGGCACCAATCACAATGACTCTTGCCTGTCATCAACAAACAGATGCAATGACATACTGGTAATCAACGGTCATGAAAAGGGTTACTGCTGATTCAACGAATCTTGATCATTCCGAGCAGTCGGTCATCATTGTCGTTGATGGGGCCTTTTATGATGCTTTATGGGCGATTGACCAGTTGATAAAGGGTTATCAAAGGCAATGGTCAATCATTACTTACACCCCTTAAAGATGATAGGGCATGATTGGTACAATTGAACCGATCAAAGTAACCACACAAACAAGTCATGTCTGTTGGCCCATTAGTAATGACGAAAAACAAACAGCAATACTTGACAATAATCAATAATGGGTCCATCATGGTTGATACTGACTAGTGATCAACATGCTAAACGAACAAAGAGTGGTTAACAATCAATAGTGATGGCCCATCATAACCACCTACTGCTGGGTACAAGTAGTCGCAAAGAATACATAATCGCTAACAATACGGGTTATCCCATGTCATTATGGCTGATAGTCATTCATAATTTAATTGAAATGGCACTGTCCATTATTGAGCATCCTATGCATCCTGAACAATTGTCAAGCACAATCAACCATTATCAACTGATATATTTATCACAACTAACTGCGATCCATGATCAATTAAAACATATAATCACTTGCCAGCTAGAACTTACAGATGAGTGGTGATATCTTTGTCTCTTTCCTGGTGACTAGTGGTGGTCACTGGTAAGGGGATTTCTAAGCGGTTGTAACCATCAGAAGTATCATTCACCTGTTGATTGTGTAAAGCAACTGAGTATCAAAGGCTGTCACTACTGTTGATGGAGGAAATCCTGCACCACCTGGGATGATTAAACCCTATAAATCATGGGATAAACAACCAACCAGCTGGTGCAGGATTTCCTCCATCAACAGTATCACTCACCTGTTGATACTTGTGAGTTAGGTGCTGGTGAATGGTGACGCTTCATGGTAAACCTCCAGAACCCATTTTGTGAGATTTTGTGTGCCCCCTGGCTATTGTTGGCGAAGGGTATGAATCAATCATTTGGGTGTTTCTCAAAATAGGGGTACCCCTAAATCATCCATTTATAGTCATTTATAGTAATAAACCCACCATTTTTTGGGTACCCCTGTTTTGAGAAACTCCCATTTGAGCAATAGCCAACTGGCCAGGACTGCCGCAGCATAATCCATCGCAATCACCAATGTCCTTGGCCCTGCCCGTTCACCATCTATTTTTCAAGTCAAACGTATGGCAGGATCCGTTAAAGTCAAAACTTCACGAGCGACACACCCATTTAAGCTCCTTCATCATCAATATCCATCGCTGCCAACTTAGCTCTGTCGGCTGTTGCTTGGTCAGTTTCGAAACCCCACTGCTACAAGAAAGAATCATCAATGAATTATCTCGTTGGTTGCTATCTTGTTTCATAGTTGGTGTCTCATTAGTTGGCTGCTACCTGGTAACGGTTAGATGATCATCATCAATGATCATCATCACTGAAGACATTTGACATTTCCAGGCATCGTGACCACGCATGATCATCAACTATCATGAATTGTCTACGATCAATCATCTGCAACTATCATCAATCATCATCCATAGTTGTCCACTATCTGGTCAGTAAGGGTTGGATCCTCATTGATCACCGTCCGTCAGAAATAGAAATAATCATCGTCACCACGCTCATCACACTCACCAGTAGCATTTTCATTCGTATCATTGTCATCAAACAATCATCGTTATTTTAGCATGACTCATATCATCAGAAACCATCAATAGCCTATGATCGTCAGAGATTGTCATCATCATCATGATTATGATCATCATCATCATCACCATCATCACCCTATGGTTGCTTATTAACCCCTATAGTTAACCATGAAGAAGCTATAGCTGTTGATCATCATCATCATCATCATCATCATCATCATCATCATCATCATCATCATCATCATCAAACATCACCAAACATCACCAAACATCAGCCTCATCATCCTCATCTCCTTCGTTGCTTGCCTTCTCACCACCCAACCCCGGGAGGTTTCTTTCCCATCGCAAAGGCCCAGCCACCCAACCTCAGGGAGTCGCCGATGGACAAACCAATGTCTTTAGCGTTCTTCACCTCGCAGTGGTGATGGCGAATGATGGTCTTGAATGACGAGTCAAGGATGGTTAATAAAGGATGGTTAATAAAGGATGGTTAATAAAGGATGGTTAATAAAGGATGGTCAATGAGGACTGATTGAACCATGGTGATTGTTATGGATTCATGATGATTGATGATGATTTATGATGATTTATGATGGTTGAAATGAAAAGGTCGAGGATGAATTACCATCCTTGACCATCATAATGAATATTGAATTACGATGATCTATGATGGTTGAAATGAAAAACACACAAACAGTAATCTCACCCTCTAGGGTTGCTGCAGCAAACATGTAGCCTGACAGTGGGCCGCGCATCGCTTGGGATAAACATGATGGTTGATGATGCTTCATGATGATTTATGATGGTTAGAGCACCTCATAATGATGAATCAAATATGGCTAAAGGCTTGTCAATACAGTTCAAGTATGATACTTAAGAGTGATGCTTGATGCTTACTGTAGTGATTGGCTAGCTGATAATGAAGAATGGCCGTGAAATATGAAGTAAGAAAAAATGATTAATGCATGCAAACTAACGGTGAATTGATAGTGAGACGGTTGTTGCTTACTTAATTCTGAAGAATGATGGGTTGGTTTGGAAGGGCTGGCTGGGAAGGGTTGGTTAACGGTTAAAGGATGGTGATTTCAAATGATTTTGTGGCGAGCGACATTCGTCCTGATGATTAGATGAGGAGTATTTGGTGATTGGTTTGTTGGTGGGTTGACGGGAACTATTGATTGTACGATGGAAAAAGGGTTGAACAAAGCAAATTATAGTTGGTAATGGTGGTTGGATAATTGCTTGATGTATGGTTAAATGGCGGTTGAATCGTGTTTGATTGATGCTTGGTTGGTAGAATCAACCATCCTTCATGGTCAATCATTGGTCATCCAAGCAGGATTGACTAAAGATTGGTATACCAGGTGAACATTGATTGGGCAAGGGGACGCGTGGCAAGTTCAAGTACTTTGTGTCGTTACCAGGTTGATTAAGATCAAGTCGTTTGTGTCGTTAACCTTGGGAAGGTTTAAGAACATGACTGGGACTGTCAAGTTTATTGCTTGGAATGCAATGACAAAGCAATCATCACTGCATCATCAGCCATCAATTCATCACTAGAAGCTCGCAATTAATTATCGTCATCATCATCATCATCATCATCATCATCATCATCATCATCATCATCATCACAGCCGTGACCCACAGCATGGCGAATCAAACACTTCTACTTTGGTGTCATCAGGGTGAAGTTGTCCATGGCCTTTTTCTATGACTGATGGCTTCCCTATTTCAAAGGATCAGTTGGCTTTCCTAGCATAGCCAGGGCTATGGGTCAAACCCTGTGCCCCTAGGTGCCCCTGGTGTAACCATCGTTTTCCTTACGACATTGGTTGGTCAATATTGACCCGAAGGATTGCACTGATAGCCCTTACTGACTGCCCACCTTTTTGCTGGGGATCCTCTGCTCTCAACACGAGCGTCGACTATTACCAGCACCAACAATGGAACCATCAGTGAAGCATCATCAACAATAACTTCAGCATCAGAAATCATCCTTACAGAGTGGGCCCCCTTGTTGTAAGTGTGTTCACAAGCCTTTTTATTGCAGTTATATCCACCATTTGCCTAATATGGGGGTTTCTCTAAATAGGGAGCCCCAAAAATGGTTGGCTTATTACTATAAATGACTAAGCAATGGATGATTTTGGGGTACCCCTATTTTGAGAAACTACCATATGTTCACCAACGAATCCCTAAGGTTTGGGGGTACCACTCTGCATGATTGGTTCTTGGGTCAGTTCACCCACCCTATAGCTCTATGGTTCTATCAGTGAACCATCATCTACAATCATTTCAGCCCCAGTAGCCATCCTTAACAACCCTTGACGACCATCCTTTCAAAGCTTATCAACCAACTACAGCTAGCACTTGTCTTAGCTAACTTGGTGGCTGTTAGGTCCCTTGCTAAAAGTCTAAGGGCGGCCATATGGTAAATCAAAAAAGTATCCCAAAAAAGCTAAGTTCAGCTAAGTTCATAGCTGTAATCCACCCAGAAACCCAAAAATCACCATTCACATCCAGGCCCTATTAACTGGTTGGTCATTATCCCCCATGAAATTGGTTGGTTAACTGCTTGACCCATAGCCTTATCAACCAGCTATAACTCGCCCTTACCTTAGCTAAGGCTTGGGGGAAACGCCACCAGCCTTACCCCTCCGCCACCGGAGACCCACCGGGGCACCTCCTTGGTGATCTCATCTTCCTCGGCAGCCTTGATGCCATGGCGGTGGTACGTGAAGGCGTCACCCGACAGGATCAGCCTGAGAGCCGCAGCGGAGCATGGTGCGATGGGTACGGTAAGGGATGGTGCCGGCTGGTGGGTCGGTTGGTTGGTGAAGGTTGGTGGTTGAGATTGGTTGGTTGCTGGTTCATAGTGGTTGATCATATGGTTGATGCTTTTGATGGTTAGTCGTCAAGATTGATGACTCGTTGATGATGGTTGATGGCTCGTTGATGGTTCGTTCGTGGTATGATAGATTGATTGGCCAAGAAAGACTGTTGATGGTAGAGGGTGGCAAAAATTGGTGAATCACGGTGCCGTCAATGGTGCATGATGGTTCATGAGAATGGATCATGACCAATTACAGCCACCTTCGGCTGTCTACTGGTGCCATCGTAATGAACTACAACCCGAGCAAACCAGCAACCGTGAAAATCTCAAGGATGATCAACGCATGAATTCGTTCTGCCGAGAACGCATTGATTGGACAGTTGTTTGGATATTCGCATGATTTTGGCAGATCACATGTCATCAGAAGTTGTGATACTTCATTGTTCAACCACCGTTGAACCGTCATTTTGCCATCAATCAACCATAAGTTGACCGTGAGATAATCAATTCATTGCCACTTGATCATCAAAGTAACTATCAACTCATCATCCAATGAAACATCACCAAACATCACTTAGCCATCTTTAAGTGGTACTGGGTCAAAACCCCCGTACCCCTGGTTCCCCTAGTATTAACCAGCTTGTTTTCCCTTATTGTTGTTGGTAAATCATCCATGAACGTTGGTTGGTTGATATTGACCTATAGCTGTTGTTATCCCCTATAGTTGTTAATTATCTTCCCCTAGTATCAACCATTGACCAGCTAGTTCACCATTAGTTGGTTGGTTGACTGCTTGACCCATGGCCAAATCCCTTCCCCACGATCCAGGGGACCCATCAGCAGCTGAGGCTCCCTGCAAGCTGCCCGGTTCCAAGAGGAGACTGATCTGAGGCCTTGGATTGAGCGGAGGGGCGAAGCCGCTTGGCCGGGGCACGGCAGCAACAAGGCAACAACCGGGCACGGCTTGCACGCCATGGTGACACCATGGCCCCACAACGGGTGAAGGGAACAACATCTACGATCCAAAACAGGTCGCAATCTGACAACCACAGTGATCCATTAGAAATCCGTGATGGTGATTTTCGACTTGATATTCAATAATTTATGCCAATGATCCGAACCTAGCGACTGTCGTCAACAATCGGTGATGGTAAATTTTTGTTTTCACTATGTTAAGTATGATTTACTATTTATGTAGATGCCCGCTTTAAACCATTATAGTGAGATCGTCGATGATAGTTACATGATTGGCTGGTTTGTCAACTGTTAGCTGTACGTTGTGTGCCAATGGTTGGCGGTTGGCGGGCCTTCAAACCATGTCACGGCTGATGCCTTGGTGATGTGACTCAGTACCTTGGGCGGGTTATTTTCACACCTTTGGGCAGCGGAAAAGTGTTCTTCACACGTCCTCTCTCCCAATCACGGTTCGTACGCATGGTCAAACGCCATCTGTAGTATCGGGACCTCCGCGTCAGCCTCATCATGTGTGTCCGTGATTGGTTTGTTCATGGGCTGTTTCTCGACTAGCTCTGACTGAATCGCTGGCTGAACTTCAAATGCGTCCAAGATGAAATTCAACCGATGTCGGTTCTTTCTGGATGTATTTTCTACAACAATTTTACATTGGTGCCGTGCCGTGCCTGCTTACACTGTTGGCTTGGCCAGTTGTCAAATTATTCGATGAGTTGTGGATTTCATGCCCTCAAAACATCTGCAGTTGTTGTTGTTGTTGTTCTTGTTGTTGTTGTTGTTGTTGTTGTTGCAGTAAGCGCATGGCTAGAAACAACAAAGTTTCTGCAAAAAGAACCCCAGCCTCACAGATCTCTTACGCTATGTTTGTCTGCTGATTTGGTCACGTGGAAGCGGGCGCGGTCATCACCATGAGGAACAGTCATTGTTGCTTACAGCTGTGTTGCAAGTATTATTCCAAAGGGATTGAACCTCATTGTGACGCCATCCGAAAATCAATTTATCACACTTAGCCACCACCATAAGCATCATTATTGACCATAGTCTGCAAATCGAACGTCGTTAATGATTCATGATGACGTTTCATAAACCATCATCATCATCATCATCATCATCATCATCATCATCATCATCATCATCATCATCATCCATATGCATCATCATATACCACAAACAAGTCGCCACCATCGTTGGGAGTCAACTGGCGAATCATCAACCGCCACCACTGTCACCGCTCACCAACTTCTTTCTCAGGTAACCATCAACAACCAACGATGGCTGTTCCAGTCACCAGCCAGCAAACCAACCAGTAAACAACGATGTTTTCCCCGAGATGCAGCGCTGTCAAGGGCCCTAATGATCCACAGGGCAGCGATGATACATACATGGCGTGATGTGTCATGGTGACCTTTGACACAGCCAATCAACCAACTGAACCACCTCCACCAGCCCATGCAATCAACACCTTCACTCGGTGCCATTCTTCAAACGTGGCATCCAAGTCACTTAGTTCCAGGAGGCATCTCTGGAGCTTTTGGCACCTGGAGCAGGCCCGATGGTGACTGATGGCAACGCGTGACCCTTGGTGCTAGTTGATGGCTTAGCTGATGTGATGGTTGGTGAATTCATGGTTGAGTTGATGGTGAAACTGATGGTTAAGTTGATGGTTGAGTGGCTGGTTAATGATGGTTGGTGATTAGTTCATGGCTATTTCATCGTGACTTGTGGTGGTTCATCGACAGTTTGATCGTGAGCTGATGATCAGCATTGATGGTCCTTGCGGCGGCTAAAAGAATGAGAGCAAGCCGATGAGCAGTGATGACTAAGTAGTGTTTACACTTGATGGTTATTGATTTTTTTGGATGCCGGGTCACTGATAGTGACGGCTTGACGGTAATCACATTGGCTAAGCTGTACTGCTCACAATGGGTGACATTTATCAGCAAAGAGGATGGCTCAGAACAATGAGCGTTTGCATCATCAATCGTCAACTGACCATCAACCTACCAATCTAAACCATGAGATAACCATCACTATTCGTCATTGACCTTCAGTTTGAGCGGTTAACATGTTATGAATCGATTGATGTTTGTCGGTGATTGACGATGGTCCCTCGTGGTTAACGGACACTGCATTATTAATTAAGTATGATTCATTGTATCCGCGGTTAGTAATGCTGAATAAATGACACAAAGTACATTAACGATTGATCTTACAAGTAGTTCCCGCACGAGGCGGAGGCGGAAGTTTCCAAAACTTATAAGTGCATATAGAAAAAAAACATTTGAGCCTATAGAATGGCGGTCAAAACATCACGAGCGCGCAACTTGTCTGGAGAATGATCTTGTGTTGCGGTTTTTGACAAGGCAATGCATGTCCTGGGTCGCGAAATGCCACGCCTGTCACGCAAAGTCAAGATCCAAGACTTCTCCAAGATCAATTGAAACAGCCCTGACAGTGCGGAATGCGATCCCAGAGGAGCTCCATGTGTACCAAATGCCACGCCTGTCACGCAAAGTCAAGATCCAAGACCTCTCCAAGATCAGTTGAAACAGCCCTGACAGTGCGGAGAGCGATCCCAGAGGAGCTCCATGTGCACCAAATGCCACGCCTGCCACGCAAAGTCAAGATCCAAGTCATCTGCGAGATGAGCTGAAACAGCCCTGACAGTGCGGAGAGCGATCCATGAGCAGCTCCATGTGCACCAAATGCCACGCCTGCCACGCAAAGTCAAGATCCAAATCATGTGCAGATTGACTTGAAACAGCCCTGACAGTGCGGAGAGCGATCCCAGAGGAGCTCCATGTGCACCAAATGCCACGCCTGCCACACAAAGTCAACATAGAGACGTGCAGAAGTCGATTTTTTGGCAACAGTCATAGGAAACACTCCGAACCAAATCCGAACTAAACCGAGACCGTCTGGGACCCGTCCGTTCGACAAGGCTAGTTTCCCGATCAAGTCGACAACGTTTTTCACGAAAAAACCCATGGTTTCGTGACAAATCCAATGATCAAAAACGCATTTCGTGCGAGACTTCCTCCATGTTTTGAACTTCCAAGATCATCGACATGCTGAAAGTACCACACCTGTCACACAAAGTCAAGATCCAAGTCATCTGCAAGATGAGTTGAAACAGCCCTGACAGTGCGGAGAGCGTCACGCAAAGTCAAGATCTATTCCTTTTGAGATCTATTTCTTTTGAGATCTATTCCTTTTGAGATCTTTTTCCTTTGGAGATGTATTTCTTTTGAGATGTATTTCTTTTGAGATCTATTTGTTTTGAGATCTATTTCTTTTGAGATGTATTTCTTTTGATATCTATTCCTTTTGAGATCTTTTTCCTTTGGAGATGTATTTCTTTTGAGATGTATTTCTTTTGAGATCTATTCCTTTTGAGATCTATTCCTTTTGAGATCTATTTCTTTTGAGATCTATTTCTTTTGAGATCTTTTTCCTTTGAGATTTCTTTTGAGATCTTTTTCCTTTGAGATGTATTTCTTTGGAGATCTATTTCTTTTGAGATCTATTTCTTTTGAGATGTATTTCTTTTGAGATCTATTCCTTTTGAGATCTTTTTCCTTTGGAGATGTATTTCTTTTGAGATGTATTTCTTTTGAGATCTATTTGTTTTGAGATCTATTTCTTTTGAGATGTATTTCTTTTGAGATTTATTCCTTTTGAGATCTATTTCTTTTGAGATCTTTTCAAATCTTCGTAACACGGAAGTTCCGCACTTCGTAACTAAACTTCCTTTGATGATTCGTCATTCGCACTGACTATTCAACCATGGACTATGATTGAAATATGGCCATCATCTGCAATGACCCTTCCAGCTTGCCAATCGCGGTGAAACATTTGTCGCGTCACTCTTCGTCAGGGTTAGCCACTGAGGGGATCCGCATTGATAATGGCAAGCAATGGCTACTTGAGAATCCCCCCGGAGGTTAGCCATTGATAATTGCCACAAATTAAGCGGCTTAGCCAGCAAATTTTTGAGGACTAGTTCCTACTTGAATTCAGAAATTGGATGAGCGGCGCTTGTGAGAACTCCCTTGCTGGTACAAACTCCAGGAACTTGGCTGCGATGCTGAGGAGGAGCCGCAGGTGGAGCCAAGTTCCTCCTGGTGATGGTGGTGATCTCCCTGGCGTCTTGGCATCCTGGAGGTGCAACTGCCCTTGTTGAACCCGACGCTGCGCTGGCCGCACGGCCTGGGACCTGTCGGAGCTGCTCTCTCCAAGCTCTTGGCGATGTCACTGCTCCCTTTTCAGACCCTAGGGGCCCCTTCATTGGTATCCATTTGATAGCAGCGATAGATACGATTGTTCACAGCAACATACTGGACGCCAGCTTCATATGGATGGAGGCGCAGAGCATGGTCGTATTGCTCCTGTGTCAATCCGAACTGCAAGTTGATCCTGAGGTTGGTTCCATCCACATCGATGATCCTCCACGAGGATGGTGGTGGACTCACCGGGACCTGTCGGCACTCGGATCGAGGTCAGGAGCTGCCTGCCCTGGGCTGTGACCATCGGATCATCCGCGAGCCAGGCACGAATGATGCCATTCGGTAGCTACGTGGCCGGAAATTTGGGTCTCTGAACTCAGGCGTCATCGGAAAGCTCTGTGGGTTTGCAATCCTATGGCTGGGGGGGGTAATTCAGACACAGTTGATCACCTGGCTTTTGAGCTCAGCTAGCTTCGTTGCAGTGTCGGATCGAACCTATCCCCTTTTTGGGGCCTAAAGCACGGTGTCGCGACCTGGACAAAAGGGTGCGCCTTTACACCTGTGCTCTGCCTTGGGTGTTGTGTAGGAGCCTAGGGGTTCCCTTGTCCTTTTTACAGGGTACCTGACCTTTGGGGGCTCTCGCATGGTAGCGGAGCCTACCAAGGCAGGCCCTGGTTCGTGACGCAATGGCTGCCTCTAGTGGTGCTGGAAAGGATGAGGGCATTGACCAAAAGTATCCTAGCTGGAACGGTGATTGGAACACATTTGTGGATTACCAGTTTCGTGTTGAACTGAAAGCAGATGGACTTCGTGATGATGATCGCAACCTGTTAGGACCACGCCTAGCAGGCAATCTCACTGGCCGAGCTTTTGATTCCATTTCAGAGATCAACCGAGACAAGCTACGACAGGCCAAAGGATGGAAGTACCTCTTGGAATACCTTGAAGCCTCCCGTGGAAAGCAGAAGGTCGATGTGCTTGGAGATAGCTTCAATGAGTTTTTCATGGGCAAGACGGCCTTCCGAAAAGATGGCGAAGAACTAGCTGAGTATGAGCCCCGTTTCAGAGCACTGATACGAAAACTGGAAAAAGCTCTCAAAGAAGCAGGTGGTGAAGGCAAGATCCCCAGTGAGGTATTTGGATGGTACCTCTTGAACAACTACATGAAGATGGAGCCCAGTGACATCGCAAATGTCAAGGGACGAGCCGAAAGCTACAAACTTGACCATGTGATGAGTGCACTCCAGAAGATGTGGAGTGGAGGAGGTCTTGCTGCGAAAGATCAAGAGATCAAGAAAAGACGTGGACATGCTTTGCTGATCGGAGACCCAGACGATCAAGATGGAGAAGTGTTTCAAGCTGCTGAAGAAGAGGAGCTTGCATCACAGGAAGAAGATGACCTCGATGAGATCACAGCCTGGTACCAGGATGCCTTTGCACAATTCATGGAAGAGCCCACAGAGCCTGAGGTGTACGCCAACTTTCGTGACGCACGTCGCGCTCTGGATGCGGCAAAGGTGGCCCGTGGATTCTACCCTGTTCGGAATCCGAACAAGGGCAAGGGCAAAGGTCGTGGAAAAGGAAAGAATCCACAAACAAATCCACATGCTGACAAGGAGTGTGTTCGGTGTGGCAAGATGGGTCACATTGCACGCTCATGTCCTCAGCGAATGAACACTGGCCGAGACGGTGGAGCTCGAAGCAATGGTGGTCAGGTGGGATTTGTGGGTGCCCTCAAGAAGGTTACCTTTGAAGATGTGCCATGTGAGAAAGGAGAAGCATCGGTGTGGAACAACCAACCTGGCGGAAGTACCATGTTGGGCATGGCCGTGCTTGATAGTGGCGCCAGTGACAATGTCATTGGAGTGAATACACTTCAGGACCTATCAGAGGAGATGGACAAACTGGGTTTTGACAGCAGAGAAGAGTTCGAGATCGATAGGAACATCCACAAGAACTTCATCTACGGCGGAGACCATAGCAGTCAAGCACTTGGACTTGCTCACCTCAATCTTGGCATCATGGGCAAGGAGGTGAAGATCTCAGCGCATGTGGTAGAGGGAAACACTCCACTGCTGCTGAGTGCAAAGTTCCTTTATGATGTGCGAGCCGTGGTGGACTTCCGCACTGGTATTGTGGCATTTTCAGAGCTGTGTGACCATGCTACACAGTTGCAACGAGGTTCAGGAAACCATTTGCTGCTACCAGTGACGATGTTCAGTGGACATCCTGAGAGACCACATCAAAAAGTATGTCAACCACCTGTACCTCCAGTACTGAAACATTCTGAGCCAGCGGTTGAACACGAACCTGTGGCTGAAAGCCAAGGGGATGGGTCATCGGCACTGTAGGGACAGCACCACCAGAACCACAATGGACATTCTGACGATGTTAGGATGAAGGTTCTGAGTGGCATCCATGATGACAGTAGCCGTGTTGAATTTAGTGCAACCAATTTTGTCGATGGTTTTGGTGATGGTGACAGTGGTTTCTGTGTTTTTGTGGACCCTGATGATGAGTCCGCACAGGTCCATTCCTTGAGTGATTGGGATAACGAGCCGAAACGAGTTCTTCAGGAAACCATGATTGAAGGTGTCCATGATCTTTTCCACCTAGTGGGTAAAGGGTCCATTGATCTGCTGGAAGTCTGCGCACCTTGGGATGCTCCTTTGTCCCAAGCAGTCAGGGCTGAAGGGGGTAAAGCTCATGTTGTTGGCATTCACAATGGTTATGATCTGAGTACCATGAAGGGGTTTCGTGATGCTGCTGCTGTTCTTAGGAAGTTGAAACCCAGGTACTTGCATATTAGTCCCCCATGTGATCCTTGGACTGCTTTCTCGAATTGTAATCAGAGGACTCCTGAACAAGTTGCCAGACTTGCCCAGCGACGACAGGTCAGCCGCAGACTACTAAGGAACTGCCGTAGACTTTTGGAAATTCAGCGACAGGAACTTAATGGTAAATGTGGTATGACCCCTGAACATGGACCTCACCACGGAGGTGGAGAACATCCCTTACACGCCCAAAGTTGGAAAACCCCGGACATGAGAAAGATGGTTCATTTGTGTGGGGAACGTTTTACTGTTCATGGCTGTAGGCATGGCATGTGCAGTAAATTCACTGGTGAACTTTTGAAGAAACCATGGGGATGGTTTACTTCTCATGCCGGGATCAGGGATGCTTTGGCGTTGACTTGCAATCATGGTCCGAAGGCTCACCCAGTCATTCAGGGATCCATCACTTCCTCTACAGCTGTCTATCCTCCTTTGTTATGTCGTCGTTTTGCGAAAGCCTTGATGCAAGATGTTTATGATTGTTTTCCTGTTTTTGCCAGCTGTGAGGAAGATTTTTGTAATGCTGCCATTTTGGCAAATGATGATGAGGATGAGCCAATTTTTGATTCTCCTCATGAGGGTGATCATAATGATGATGTCATTGCTGATGACGCACCCGAAAATCCGGTCGAACCTGCTGCCCCGGAAGAGGAAGCTTCTGATGAACCAAATGAAGATGCTGAGGATGCCCAATTAAGGAAGATGATACGTGATGCTCACAGAAATCTTGGTCATCCTGGTCATGATGCTTTTCTTCGGTTACTCAGAGATGCAGGAGCTTCCTCGAAAATCCTGAAACTTGCTGAGCAGCATAAGTGTCCGGAGTGTTTGCAACGTGGACGTCGGAGTGTTGTTCGACCAGTCACCATTCCCAAAGTGTACAACAAGTGGCAATGTGTGAGTGTTGATACTTTTTGGTGGCATACTCCGAAAGAAAGTTTGAAACCCGGTCAGAAACCACAACACTGCATTGGTCTCAGCATGATGGATGAAGCTACCGATTACCAATGTGCTACGTTTATCAAGGTTGGTACTGATGGTGCTTTTCGCAACATTTCTGGGAAGGATTTTCAAGATGCGTTTAACAAACATTGGTTACAGAAATTTCCTGCTCCTAGTGTTTTGCGATATGATGAAGAAGGCTTCATGAAAAACCTCAACATTCAGGCTTGGTTGGAAACCTTTGGCATGAAACTCGAACCAATTGCAGGTGAAGCTGCGTGGCAGGCCGGTAAACACAGCAAACATCTCCAAACACTCAAGGAGTCCATGAACCTTTTGAGCATGGAACTTGGAACGGAGTATGATTGTCAAGATATCTTGAGCCTAGCTGTGAGTGCAAAGAACTCCATGCATAGCATTCGTGGATACTCACCCAACCAATGGTCTTTTGGTCAGGCACATGGACGTTTGTCATCTTTCCTTCAAAATTATGAGAACTTACCTTTGAGAACTAGTCGTGAAGATGACTCTTTTGAAGCGAATTTGCAGACTGAAGTGTTGGCCAAAACCATTTTCTTGAAAGCAGATGCCAAACGCAGACTGTCCAAGGCCTTGCATTCACGCTACAGGCCCTTGCGTGAATTTGTCCTAGGTGATTTAGTTTATTACTATCGCCGAGGGATTAAGCAGGGATCTCGATATGGCGGAAGCTGGTATGGACCTGCGCGTGTCTTAGCACATGAGAAAACATCCACCTTTGAGGACGGGCAACATGCTGGGTCAGTTGTGTGGATCACACATGCTGGTAGGCTACTCAGATGTGCCCCTGAACAGTTGAGACATGTGCAACATGACCTTCAAGATCTTGACAAACAAATCAACGGTCCTCGAAATTTTCATTCGTTGTTGGAACAAGTTGCGAATCAGATGCGATACTTTGATATCTCCAAAGAAGGGATTGCCGAAGAAGAAATCAATGAGCAAGAGATACCTCACTTTCGTGCCCGAAAGAAATCGGCTCTAAGTGATTTGCAGCGACACGCGCCACCCCAAGCTTTTCCCGAAGTTCCTCCTAGTGGTGACAGCCATGCGCGACTTGAAGGCTCTTCTGAAGATCAAGGAGGAGCAGAGCAGCCCGCAGCTGACCCGAGAGGAAGTCATGAACATGGACCTAGAGACTCTGGGCCAAATGAAGATGAAGAACGGGAAGAAGCACGTGGGGGATGTCTTCGCAGAGATTTACAAGGACGACGGGTACAACGAGTGGGTGTCCACCCATATCAAGGACGACGACAAACTGTTCCAGACAGTGCAGATGTACAAGATCTATCTGCATCGCCGCCTGATCAAGGAGTTGGGAGACCAGAACAAGTTGCCAGCGACGAGCTCCGGAAGCGAAAGGCCTCCACCTCGCCAGGCACCCATGAAAGACGAGAAGGGCACCGTGAAGACCGTGAAGAACGATTACGGCCTGCGGGGCTATCTGGAGGATCAGATTCACGAGGCCCAGATCGAGATGGCGAAACCAGTGCTGCCCATGGAGGACGAGGACATTCACTGGAATCGAGTGGAAGTCATGGAAGACGAAGTGCAAGATCTTCGCCGTACCAACGCGAACCTGGTGCAGCGCATGGGACAGATCGAAGAGGTGCTCGGACAGATCCTCACAGCCCTGCAACCCCAGATGGCCGCGAAGACAGAAGTGCCGTGACAGCTGAATCTGAGCGAGCAGATTCGGGTAGTGTGCACAGCAACATTTTGTTCCAAGATGGAAACATGACATCTGTGAAATCAGATGATGATGAACCTCATGCGAAGATGCAAGAATTTGTGTCATATGTTGATCAACTTGAAGTAGTTGAATTTGATTTGTTTCTATCACCGCGAGATGTGCACCGTCAAAAACATGCCTGGGTAGTGAATGCGAAAGCGAAGAAGTCAGCTGAAGTCATTTTGAGGAAATTACAATCACATGAACAGGAGGAATTTCAAGAAGCTATGAACAAAGAAATTCAGTCATTTCTTTCAAGTGATGCTGTTCAAATTTGTTCTTCTCATGGCATTGCTCCGGAAAGGGTGATGCAAATGCGTTGGATTTATACTTGGAAGGTTGTGACCGATGCTGATGGTAAGGAAACTGGCAAGAAAGCTAAGGCTAGGCTAATTGTGAAGGGATTTCAGGATCCTAGGCTGCTTCACTTACCACGAGAAAGTCCAACGTTGTCATCCCTTGGAAGGAACCTCTTGTTCGCTGGCGCTGCTAGGAAACGCTTTCCACTAGCCGCAGGTGATATAAAGACAGCCTTCTTGCAAGGAGGTAAAACCGAATTGCAGGATGAGCTCTATGGATTGCCACCACCGGAAGTCAGGACTGCTCTGGGAATGAAGGAACATGAAATTCTTCGTATTGCCAAAGCTGTTTACGGATTGTTGAATGCACCCAAAAGATGGTTTGAAGCTTTGTCTGCCTTTTTGATTGAAGATGGTTGGATGCAACATTCTTTGGATAAGTGTTTGTTTAAACGAATTGATGTTAATGGTGAAATTTGTGGGTACCTTGGTTTTCATGTTGATGATGTTATTGCTGCCGGTGTTGGTGATGAATATGAACAGAGCATTGAGCGTCTTAGGAAACGCTTTGTCTTTGGGACATGGTCATTGGCACAACAGGAACACATCACATACTGCGGATGCGAAGTGTCACAAGATGCTGATTTTACCATTCATGTTCGACAAGAAAGATTTTCCTTGAGCATTGATGAAATCAACATTTCCAATGAACGAAAATTTCAGTCACATGATCAAGTCACGAATCACGAACGAAAGCAGATGAGACAAGCTCTAGGTGCTCTCAATTGGAGAGCGACACAAACTGCACCTTGGCTACTTTCGACCATATCCCATTTGCAAGGATGCGTAGAGCATGCTACGGTGACTGACCTGTGTTCTGTCAATAAGGCCATCCGCATGCAGAGGAAGCATTTCAATCAAGGATTGGACTTCAGGGCAGTTGTGGGCGATGCTACTATCGTAACATTCACAGACGCGTCTTGGGCAACTCGTCGTGATGGTTCCTCCCAAGGTGGACAGATTACTCTGTTAATGGGGAAGTCGGTTTTGACGGGATCAAAGACCCCTTTTTGCGTTTTGAATTGGACTAGTAGACGTCTGAAAAGAGTTGCTAGGAGTTCCACCAGTGCTGAAGCACAAATGAGTGCCAATGCCCTGGACAACCATGAGTTTGCTAAACTTGCCTTCATTGACATGGAAAGCCATTCGAAGATTGATTTACGAAGGGTTGATGATTATCTCTCTAGTTTTGAATCTTCCATGGTTTGCGATGCTCGAAACATTTTTGACGGTGTTGTTCGAGTGGAAACTTCGGGATTGCAGATGGAGGAGAAGAGGACTGCCATAGAACTTTTAGGTATCAAGGAGAGACTCCAACAAGCTAAGGTTACTCTTAAGTGGGTTGATAGTGATCAAGAGTTGGCTGATGGGCTTACTAAACCTTGGCGTCACGAACCACTCATCAGGGCTCTTCAACATGGAGAATGGAGAGTCGTTTTCGACCCTGATTTCCAATCGGCTCGTAGGAAGAGGGCCTTGCGGATGAGTCAACAAAGTTGTGATACCTATTGGTTGCACGCTCTTTTCAATCTAGCCAGTGATCAAAACAGAATTTTGGAGCTGTGATAATTCAGACACAGTTGATCACCTGGCTTTTGAGCTCAGCTAGCTTCGTTGCAGTGTCGGATCGAACCTATCCCCTTTTTGGGGCCTAAAGCACGGTGTCGCGACCTGGACAAAAGGGTGCGCCTTTACACCTGTGCTCTGCCTTGGGTGTTGTGTAGGAGCCTAGGGGTTCCCTTGTCCTTTTTACAGGGTACCTGACCTTTGGGGGCTCTCGCAGGGGGGGCCCGTAAGTAGAATCCATTTGGCCGCGGGTCAATACCCTGCAATGAATGAACATCCCTCAAAGCTGAGTCTCTGAGCTTGTTGGGAAATACCCATGTTTGGGATGGTTGATGGTTAAAATTGCCCCGCCACCATCAATACAATGGACATCCACTCATTAAGTTCGAGTACCAACCAACCATCAACGAACTCCACTACTCATGAGCAACTAAACATCGAACAAACCAAAAAATATAACAATCACCATTAATCAACATAACAATCAACATAACATTAAACAACAACAACCAAAAAACATAACAATCAACATCAATCAACAACCACCATTCACATCCAGGCCCAGCGCCTCCTTGTCTCGATCCCAGGTGAGTCCCCCGGGACGCTCCTCATCGTCGCCCATGCCTCGCGCTCGCGTGGTGGCCAGGTTTGGCCGAAGTTATCGGGATGAAGGGGGTTCACCAGCTCATGAACCAGCTAATCAGAGGGTATGACCAACGATCATAGCGTAGAAACCATTATTGGTTGTTTAGTGGCTATTGGTTTGTTTAATTGTTATTAAAAAAAAAGGTTCAAGAGTGATTAATCAGTTGGAAAATGACCAACCATTGGGGATATACCGACTGATATACCAAAGTGATGGTTGGTTTACTGCTATGAATGATAAACATTGGATGATAACTGGGGGGCCGCCTGCTATAAGGAACCACAATATTGTTATAGTAATGGTTGATGTTGTGCTTTTAAGTTCTGAATGGTTTTTCTGCTGATCATAGGTGTGATTGTCGACAATCCCGGGTAAATGGACAATGGTATCAACGACGCTTATGGTGGTTAATGGATGGTTACTGGTGCTTAACTACTGATGTTTCAGCTAACGACCAATATTAACAGAGTACCAAATGTATAATTACCAGTAGCGCCAGTCTTTCAATGAATGTTAATATGGCTGATTAACCACCATCCATGCTTAACTGCTGGTTAGCTGATGGTCTACCTGATGGTTTGTATTGACACCCAGCTTGATCCTTCAATTGACCGGATGTTTCTCATGGGTTGGTAAGCTGGCCATTTTCGATGTTCAGGAATATGGTTCATGGTGCTAAAGGACTGCTTTGCATTGATGAAGAATGTTCAAGGATGGCAAATGGTTTTTACCCAAATCGGCATCGCTGGATTGGGACTGATGTGCATCCGGTGGCCGAGATAGGACCCGTCTGGTGGGAGCAGGAATGTGTTCGAAGCATTCTATGCCATCGGGTCGAAAAAGGGGTGACCACGGCTGTAGATACACGCGCTTATCCATGCGTTAAAAAGACAGCCATGTGATTGATTAGAAACTGCCACATGGTTGGTTCTGAACACACGTACAGCCAATGCTATGGTGAAGCAGCCGAAAAATTCGTGATATGGGTGCTGACCATGATAAATCGATGTGTTTTGATGATGTAGCGCAACTTATTGATTGATATCCCTTAGCCAGTCCAATCAACAGCCAACCGGTTGAATTGAAACATTGGCCAGCTCATGATGAGCTCGTCTCGTCCCTGAACTCTGATGTCCTCAGCAATAAAATGATGTGCTCCATGGCCTTTGATGATTGATGTTAGCAATCATTCGCAAAGCATTCATTGTGAACCCGCCATTTGGTGGTTTCTTGGAATAGGGAACCCCTAAAATGGTTGGTTTATTACTATAAATGATTGGTATTGGATGATTTGGGGGTACCCCTATTTTGAGAAACGCCCATTTATTGCGTATCTGCTACACACCATCAAGGACAGAATCTGTTGTTGCTGTTGTTTTTTCTACTGGTCCTCATTCCCCTAATGTTAACACCATCATCAACCGCAGTATGAACCAAATTTGTTATTTGATATCACGCGTGATTAACCATCGTCTCAATCAACCTAGCACAACGGAAAAATGGATCACCAAGCAACATCAAGTGGGGTTATGATCCCTATACCTGGTAGTTAACACCAGTTAAGCTAGGCAAATAAACCAACTTAAGCTAGGCAAAGAAATCCAACCACTTGTGGTCTTGAACCACTTGAGTTAAGCTAGTGGTCGGGGGCCCACCTTGTAAGCAACATCAAGCTTCAACTCCTGCAGCCCACAACGACACCGACGCTCTGAGGTCCCAGGTACGGGGATAAAGATCAAAAATGCAATGGGACCCCAGGCTGACGATGGCGGCCTTGGAAGTGGCCGACCAGAACATGGCGCAGGTACAGAGTGGTACAAGGTGGGCCTTTAGTTAGAACCAGTTGTTGAACCAGGGGGTTATAACTACTAGGTGTATAATCAGGGGGTTATAACTACTAGGTGTATAACCAGGTACTAGATGGTTATGGCTACAGTTAAGTTGATTGATACGCCATTTAACTGTAGTTTTATCTACCGTTTGCCCGGTAGTTGCCCTAGTTTCACCAACTTAGTTAAGGGGCCCACCTTGTGCCTCTGAGTGGCAGTAGGCTAGCAATGAGAATTGACGTAGTTTATTGATCATAGGGTAACTTCGTGAACGTAATGAACTACTAGTTGATCTACTACACCCATTATAGCTATTAAGCTGATCACCACATATATGTTTAACAACCATATGGTGGTTTCTCAAGCCATAGGGGTACCCATCATCATCTACTAAAAGCTATTTATATCCATGAACCATTGAGTTTGGGGTTCCCGATTTCGAGTAACATCCATATGGTTCTGATTATCCTTCATGTATGATATGTTGGTAGCAATGCGAATAAGTAGCAATGATAATTGTTAGGTAGCAATGTTACTCTTGGTGCAGCCAGCAGTGGAATTCACCAGGTAGCATGACTATATAATCTTGGTCTCATAGCTAGATTGGAAGTAATGAGAACTAGATACCCTTGGAAATCATGACGACGTTACTTATTCAACAAATTCTCGGATATGGCCAAAATAGGCTTAGCAAAGGTGTGAATATTCAAGAATTATCACTGTGCATCAATCACCGTTTTAATGAAAAGGCAATGATCATTTGTTGATCATGATGTTTAATGCCAGGAATGGTTCAAAGAGCCAAAGAGAAGTGGTACCCCCTAGTTACTGTATAAGTTGGTTAAGAGTCGCCTTTCACAAGCGAGTCATATCTACCATTTGCCTAGTAGTTGTCCAAATGTGATGTTCACCCAGGAATGGCCTCAACCATTATTGTTGGTTACAAACCATTATCAATCATCTTTAAGCATTATCGACCATGATCAACCATTACTGACTACTGTGTTCACCAACGAATCACTACGGATTGGGGGCGCCGCTCTGTATGGGTGACCGTGGCGACCACTGTCTCATCATTTGGTGGCATACGGTCATTTCTCCAGACGCCGAGGCTGCCGTTTTTGTTTAATGATGTAAAATGGTTGGCTAAGTGATGGGTCATTGATGCTTCATAGTGGCTAATTGATGCCATAAGTCATGGCCAAGTGATGGCTGATACTGGTTCATAGTGATCCATGATGATGATATCTGGTTGATAGCCCTTCTAGCATCGGCATGACGAAAGACATCTATCATGATCTAAGTATCATTGATGAAGATCAAAATCTGTCAGCTCCCACACCTCTTCTTTCTTGATGTAAGTGCATGTGCACATGTAGATGTAAAATCATCCTGGAATACTGTTATTTTTAGATTAAAATTGTATGTTGACTAATTGGTGGGGTACCAATCCAATGGGAAACCAGTTGGCTTTTGAAGCAGGGGTTTATGAATCCAGGGTTAACATTAGATGCTGAATCTGCCCTGTGTTTTTAAAAATCCATGTACCGAGCTTGGGGATGACCCCAAAAAGTTATTTTCGATCTATTCCCCAACAAATCGTCAATGGGTACATCAACAAATCAAATGGGTACACCAACAAATCCATGTACCCATACGATTTATTCCAGGATGGGTACACCAACAAATCGTCAATGGTTCTGCTCGGAAACAACTATGCAGCCGGTTGTTATCCATTAAAAAAACTTGGTTAATCATAAAACCTTGGTTGTTAGCCGTGATGTAATAAGCATGACTTAGCAACTAATAAACCACGAGCTTAATGATTGAAGTTTGGCCATCGATTGATTATACTGGAAATAATGCTTGGTCACTACAAAAAAACCAGTGGTCATTTTAAGCGAACATAAACCATAAATCGCTTATAAAGTGGTTCGTAAGCCTTGCAACTATTGGTATAGACTTGTTTTGCTAACGACTGGGGGCCCCACCTTGTAAAAACCCGGAGGTAGTGACCACTGGCAACTATGAATTCGACCATGTCTTTTCCTCCAGCTTGATCCACCGTGCTTGACATCGCCAGTGAACATGAGTGACAAATGGTCATGGTTGGTAGTGGCTTATAATGGCACTGGTCAGCAACATGGTTACTGGCCAATGGTTCTTAAGCAATCGTTGATAGTGGCTACTAGTGGTTTGCAACGGTTACAATGGTTATTGTGCTGGTTTTTGATTAAAGCTTAAAATCGTTAGCCAACACACTAAATGATATGTTCATGGTTGTTACTCAACCGTAGTTAACATATTACCCGCACGAGGCGGGGGCGGAAGTTTCCGATAAAAAGAATTATGGGCCTATAGGATGTTGCGACACAATGTTGTGCCTATAGGAATGTGGGTGCGGTGCTTGTGGGCAGCTTTCAGGGGTTGTTTCGTGTTGTCTCGCTTTCAGTTTCACGCGCGTTTCGCTGATTTCTTTGTGTTATTCCTCTTTCTCTTCTCTTCTCTTCTCTTTCTTTTTTCTTTCTCTTCTCTACTCTTCTCTTCCCTTCTCTTCTCTACCCTTCTCTTCTCTACTCTTCTCTACTCTTCTCTTCTCTTCTCTTCTCTACCCTTCTCTTCTCTACTCTTCTCTACTCTTCTCTCCTCTTCTCTTCTCTACCCTTCTCTTCTCTACCCTTCTCTTCTCTACCCTTCTCTTCTCTACTCTTCTCTTCTCTACTCTTCTCTTCTCTTCTCTACTCTTCTCTTCTCTTCTCTACTCTTCTCTTCTCTACTCTTCTCTACTCTACTCTTCTCTTCTCTACTCTTCTCTTCTCTACTCTTCTCTTCTCTTCTCTACTCTTCTCTACTCTTCTCTTCTCTACTCTTCTCTACTCTTCTTTTCTCTTCTCTTCTTTTCTCTTCTCTTTTTTACTCTTCTCTACTCTTCTCTCCTCTTCTCTTCTCTACCCTTCTCTTCTCTACCCTTCTCTTCTCTTCTCTT
>VSDK01013404.1:240933-282800 GCA_009767595.1 Symbiodinium kawagutii
CTCTTCTCTTCTCTACTCTTCTCTTCTCTACTCTTCTCTTCTCTACTTTTCTCTGAGCTACTCTTCTCTTCTCTACTTTTCTCTGAGCTACTTTTCTCTTCTCTACTTTTCTCTGAGCTACTCTTCTCTTCTCTACTTTTCTCTGAGCTACTCTTCTCTTCTCTACTTTTCTCTGAACTATTCTTCTCTTCTCTACTCTTCTCTTCTCTACTTTTCTCTGAGCTACTTTTCTCTTCTCTACTTTTCTCTGAGCTACTCTTCTCTTCTCTACTTTTCTCTGAGCTACTCTTCTCTTCTCTACTTTTCTCTGAACTATTCTTCTCTTCTCTACTCTTCTCTTCTCTACTTTTCTCTGAGCTACTCTTCTCTTCTCTACTTTTCTCTGAGCTACTCTTCTCTTCTCTACTTTTCTCTGAGCTACTCTTCTCTTCTCTACTTTTCTCTGAGCTACTCTTCTCTTCTCTACTTTTCTCTGAGCTACTCTTCTCTTCTCTACTTTTCTCTGAGCTACTCTTCTCTTCTCTACTTTTCTCTGAGCTACTCTTCTCTTCTCTACTTTTCTCTGAGCTACTCTTCTCTTCTCTACTTTTCTCTGAGCTACTCTTCTCTTCTCTACTTTTCTCTGAGCTACTCTTCTCTTCTCTACTTTTCTCTGAGCTACTCTTCTCTTCTCTACTTTTCTCTGAGCTACTTTTCTCTTCTCTACTTTTCTCTGAGCTACTCTTCTCTTCTCTACTTTTCTCTGAGCTACTCTTCTCTTCTCTACTTTTCTCTGAACTATTCTTCTCTTCTCTACTCTTCTCTTCTCTACTTTTCTCTGAGCTACTCTTCTCTTCTCTACTTTTCTCTGAGCTACTCTTCTCTTCTCTACTTTTCTCTGAGCTACTCTTCTCTTCTCTACTTTTCTCTGAGCTACTCTTCTCTTCTCTACTTTTCTCTTCTCTACTCTTCTCTTCTCTACTTTTCTCTGAGCTACTCTTCTCTTCTCTACTTTTCTCTGAGCTACTCTTCTCTTCTCTACTTTTCTCTTCTCTACTCTTCTCTTCTCTACTCTTCTCTTCTCTACTTTTCTCTGAGCTACTCTTCTCTTCTCTACTTTTCTCTGAGCTACTTTTCTCTTCTCTACTTTTCTCTGAGCTACTCTTCTCTTCTCTACTTTTCTCTGAGCTACTCTTCTCTTCTCTACTTTTCTCTGAACTATTCTTCTCTTCTCTACTCTTCTCTTCTCTACTTTTCTCTGAGCTACTCTTCTCTTCTCTACTTTTCTCTGAGCTACTCTTCTCTTCTCTACTTTTCTCTGAGCTACTCTTCTCTTCTCTACTTTTCTCTGAGCTACTCTTCTCTTCTCTACTTTTCTCTGAGCTACTCTTCTCTTCTCTACTTTTCTCTGAGCTACTTTTCTCTTCTCTACTTTTCTCTGAGCTACTCTTCTCTTCTCTACTTTTCTCTGAGCTACTCTTCTCTTCTCTACTTTTCTCTGAACTATTCTTCTCTTCTCTACTCTTCTCTTCTCTACTTTTCTCTGAGCTACTTTTCTCTTCTCTACTTTTCTCTGAGCTACTCTTCTCTTCTCTACTTTTCTCTGAGCTACTCTTCTCTTCTCTACTTTTCTCTGAACTATTCTTCTCTTCTCTACTCTTCTCTTCTCTACTTTTCTCTGAGCTACTCTTCTCTTCTCTACTTTTCTCTGAGCTACTCTTCTCTTCTCTACTTTTCTCTGAGCTACTCTTCTCTTCTCTACTTTTCTCTTCTCTACTCTTCTCTTCTCTACTCTTCTCTTCTCTACTTTTCTCTGAGCTACTCTTCTCTTCTCTACTTTTCTCTGAGCTACTTTTCTCTTCTCTACTTTTCTCTGAGCTACTCTTCTCTTCTCTACTTTTCTCTGAGCTACTCTTCTCTTCTCTACTTTTCTCTGAACTATTCTTCTCTTCTCTACTCTTCTCTTCTCTACTTTTCTCTGAGCTACTTTTCTCTTCTCTACTTTTCTCTGAGCTACTCTTCTCTTCTCTACTTTTCTCTGAGCTACTCTTCTCTTCTCTACTTTTCTCTGAACTATTCTTCTCTTCTCTACTCTTCTCTTCTCTACTTTTCTCTGAGCTACTCTTCTCTTCTCTACTTTTCTCTGAGCTACTCTTCTCTTCTCTACTTTTCTCTGAGCTACTCTTCTCTTCTCTACTTTTCTCTGAGCTACTCTTCTCTTCTCTACTTTTCTCTGAGCTACTCTTCTCTTCTCTACTCTTCTCTTCTCTACTTTTCTCTGAGCTACCCTTCTCTTCTCTACTTTTCTCTTGTCTACTCTTCTCTTCTCTACTTTTCTCTGAGCTACTCTTCTCTTCTCTACTTTTCTCTGAGCTACTCTTCTCTTCTCTACTTTTCTCTTCTCTACTTTTCTCTGAGCTACTTTTCTCTTCTCTACTTTTCTCTGAGCTACTCTTCTCTTCTCTACTTTTCTCTTCTCTACTCTTCTCTTCTCTACTTTTCTCTGAGCTACTCTTCCCTTCTCTACTTTTCTCTGAGCTACTCTTCTCTTCTCTACTTTTCTCTGAGCTACTCTTGTCTTCTCTACTTTTCTCTTCTCTGCTCTTCTCTGCGCTACTCTTCTCTTCTCTTTTCTAGCTCATCCGTAACTCGGAGTTTCTCTATGAAACTTCCTTTGATCATCGTGGATGGCTGATAAAACAAAATAAACCGTCATAATTGTTATGAACATCAATTATCTTCAAAACCTTGGTAGTAATTGATCAATAAACAAAATAACCATAACAACAACCATAGTAATTGTAGTTGCACTGCAGAACCTGGCAATGACGTTGGCCAACCACGCCTTCATGCCTGGTCGATTCACCGGCGCTGAGGCCCCGCGCCCGTGGAAAGTAGACAGGGCCGTCCAAATGGGGATGGATACCTGGCGGTGGCCATGCGTTAGGTCACAGGTTTGAAAGTTCCCTTGTTGGTAAGTTGCCCCGCTTGGACGTGCAGCCAGGGTTAAAGCCATGGTTAATTCCAACTAACCGTGCGTCCGTCCCAAATATAGGGGAAAACAGCCATGTCAATCAAACACCAGCCATTCAAACGTCATGATTGACCACTATGCCCTGGTGGTGTTGTGCCACCCAAAAAAGCTTTAAACCCTAATGCCTCCCAGTATATCATTTACCAAAACACATTTTCGTCAAACTTCACAAGTATTTAACAGATCACCATCAGGCTCCATAATTAACTGCGAATTACTGCTCACTAGGCCTCAAAACATGTAAATATTTTTTTACTAAATTGATGGTTCGGAGTGATTGACTCGGTAATTGGTACAACTTTATTTGTAACAGCTTCAGCCGGAGAGATGCATGCCGGTGGCTACCTAGTAAACATCTCATATCCATTTGTGCTATTTTGCTCTGACATTGAAGCGGATTTGGTTTCATGCACCACCAATTTTCCTCAAGCAATGGCACATTGCACTGTCTTTTTCTTGTCCACGGCGTCATTCAGTTGCCAGTGAGTCAGTTTTTTCGGTATCACGGTTGTTTTGTTGCATCCAAAAACTGTTCCGCCGAATTGCCTGGGATCAACTAGAGTGTTCATATTTGCTCCAGCTGTGAAACTCCGGCGGCCCTGCGGGCACTGTCGCATTCACTTCATTGTCTAAGCATCTTTGACGTTGAGCTTCACGAACTGCTTCTACGCCATTCATTCTTTTTCCTTGCCCGCCCGCATAAAAGTCACTCAGGCGATACAATTGCCTTGCATTACCAAGAAATACATGGCTCACCCGTAATGCCGAAATACAGAAGCACCAGGACACGCACACCATAACTTCACACCATCCTTTTAATGGGCACTTGCGGCCCTCATACAGCCGATGAACAAGGTCTCGCCTGGCTGCAACAGTAAGCCTTGGCCACGGAAAAAACCCATCGTTGACTGCAAGCTCAACAGTCATCGGCAATGTTTTTCCAATTTTCTGGTACATAATCCGGTGTCTGCCTCGTTTAAAACCAATGCTATCTTTTGTTGGCCCTATACCTTTTATTGTTGCTTTTTTCATTAGCACGACCATCCAGAAAAGGAGATCCTGTGCACATTTTTGAGTTTGCAATACTCAGTAAGTGCTTTATTGAAGGAGATGGTTTTCTTACTAGGCCAGTCCGCACGGATACCGGTGCTGATGAAAAGATACGCTTCCAACTCCTCTGGAAAAGCAACCAAACCTTTGAAATTAGTTTCTACTCACAACGCGGCAAAGAGACAGACTGAACTACGAAAGTGGGAGGGCGGAACCATGAAGGGAAAGGGAGTGGATGAAAATTTTACTTCTCGCCTGTCTGCTGCACTCCAAAAGGTGCGTCATACTCAATTCTTTTCAGCAATGCTGTTCAACAACGCAATGATCTCTGCATCCTTAGGTCACTGGGTGGAACATGCATCCACGCTGAGAACTTCACTTCTCACTGGCCTGTTGCATCTACTCAATTTGCCGCAGTGCTGTTCAACTATGTGATTATCTTTGCATTGGTCGGGTACTGGCTGGAACATGCATTCATACATTCATTTTAGCTGGCCAAACGTCAGTTTTCTCATAATCGAAGCTCAGCGTCCGGTGAATCACTGACTTTCGCAAAGTCACCACCCAATGCCATCGCAGCTACGAACAAGTCTACGAGTCTTCAAATTCCACTGTGTTTGCCATGATGCTGACTAACTGATTTTAAGCATGCGCGCCTAACCTAGGTTCATTGGTACCATCAACTAGGTGGGTCTTCACCACTCATCAAATCCATTGGTCATTAATCACCAATGAATTGATTACCCATTCATGAAATGCATTGGTTATCCATCAATATATCCTGGATGATAATGATGGCCATTAACCATTCCTAAGCATGAGTTTCCACAATGAACCATTCATCATGGATATCCTGGATAACCATGAGTTATTTCCATCACAATTAATTCACTTAGCCATAATTAATTGATGGTTAACCATAGCTTAGCCACCATCAATCCCATCACTCACCCCTGGTCACCCCTGTTTCACCGCCTTGTCCTGGCCTCAAACACACCGCGATGGCGCGACGGTGATGATGGGTGACGTTGGGCAAACACTGATAAACTGGTAAATGATCATTTACTACCAATGATAGTTAGATCATAGCAGCAAACCATAGTAGTAAATGACAGTTGCTACATAGTTCTGGTAAATGATAGTCCTGGTAAATGATAGGGAATGGTGATAATTGTCATGATAACATTGATGGTTACCATTCAAATTGGTAACCGTTATGGTTGATAATGATGGTGATTCATGGTAAATGATTGTTATGCTTCAGCAGTGATGGTGATTAATGATGGCTAATGGTTGTTAATGACTGTTACCTAGATTATTATGATGATTCGTAAACAAGTTATCAATGATTGGTAGCTAATGGTGATTCATGATGATATTACCACTGCTATCATAAAAGTGATTTGCACCAGATAGGGTTGGTAACGAGTGGTGAAAGACTATCACTATTGATCCATTACGTATTGGTTATTTCCACTATGGTTAGTTAATGGAAATCACTATGACTATTACCATGGATATCACCATAGTATCCACTAATAGTCACTAGGATCCATTAACTCAACTTATGGTATCACATTGTATCACTATTGATCCATCATTGATCCATCATTGGCATTGGTTAACTTGACATTGAATCCACTAGTTATGTAACTTGATCAACTCCATGAGCCTTAAGAGTAACAGCGATCAACGATTCACAGTGACATTGGCAATACAGAGTGGTACTTCTATTTAGCTAAGTAGGTTTGTAACTGGGTAACTACGAGTTACGGTAGATATAACTGTAGTTAAATAGCGACTCTTATCCAGCTTATAACTGGGGAGCACCTCTCTGTAGTGATGGTAAGAATGCTCAATTTGGTATTGCCAGGACCATTGGTATTGGCAATAGTGATCAACTAAGCAAATCAATAGTGGTAGTGGTAATACTATACTTATGAAGAGTGGCGGCAAAAAGAATAAAGCTCAACCATGTGGTCATTGCTAGTACCATCACTACTATTGGCTTGGCATTGGTATTGACAATAATGGTTAAGCATTCAGAATGGCATCCCCCAGTTGTAAGTTGATCATCAAGCCATTTAAGTATAGTTATATCTACCATAAGCCTAGTAGTTACCCACATGATATGTTCACCAACTTAGCCAAGTGGGGGAATCACTCTGTAACAGTGATGATAATGGGTGTGCCTTGATGAAGACAACTGAACACTGGTCGGTGGTTCGATGAAGACGCTTGATGACAGATCTTTGAGGATGCTAGAATCAATCAACGTGATTAATTAGCGACGAGATTCTAAGCACCAGTGAGTATCATGGACCATTACTACAACTATCATTAAACAATCAGCTTTGGTATTTTTTGGTGTGGATAGAATGGTCATTCTCAAAGGTCTTTCATGAATGACTCTTTAAAGCATATGGGTGTTTCTCAATATAGGGGACCCCCAAAAATGGATGGTTCTGCATGGTTTAGTAATCAAATTGAAAAATATTGGATGATTCGGGGTACCTCCATCTTGAGAAACAATCACATAGATTTGCACGCGTTGTCTAGTCTAGAAATGATTATCATCAATGAACCATACTCCACGGGCTCTAGCCGCAACTAGGGCTCGGACTTGTAGGCATTGAGACGGACCTTGGGCGCTGGTGTGAATTTGTAGGCATGTATTTTGCGCTGATGTATTGACTGATTAGTGATGGTCAGAAACTGGTTCGTGATGGTCGAAGAATTGCTGGAGAACTGGTGATTAATTTCTGGCTGATGGTTGCTGATGGTTTTTAATACTCATGAATCATCACGATTCATAATGGTGGACTCTTCACTATCATTTTTAGTGATGATCTGTGACTGGTTATTGATGGTCGAGTGCTTGGTTGGAGAACCGGTTGGCAACTGGTGATGATCAATAGCTGGTTTATGGGTCAGCATGCTTTGTTTACTCAGTGCTTAGTGGATAGCAATGTTTGATAACACTTGACCGTGGCAAGCATTGATCATTGATGGCAGAGTGATTTGTTATCTGCAAAAAGGAATCATGAGTCGATCATCTCAAAAAGCTGCTGATAAGTCATACCCAACTATCAGTCACGATCATGTTATGATCAACTACCGTCATGTTGGAAAAGCGTTGAGTATCCCAAACCTGTAGATTTTCAGCACTCCCAAATGATGATCCCCTGCTTCAGCTGACCAACCCCAGGCAGGAACCATGGGTACAACAGCATGGCTCGGGAAGCTGCTTGGCATCCGCTGCTCGCGGCTGAACCAGTGAACCAGGGCTGTTGGCTGTGCCACTATGAATTTATCATTTTTCACAATGGACAATGAAGGGCCACCAGTATCAGCCGCTTGATTGGTACTGAAATCACCTATTCAAATACATTGGCACACAATAGTGGTTTTTGAAAAAAAACATTATCAACCATCCAACCAATTAATTATCTTTACAAAACCTTAATAAACTGGATATGGTTCAGATTGTGAACTCATGGATCGCTGTTTCTGAACAAGAAGCTCCTCAGACTTTGCTTTGCCGCTGTTGTTTCATGGTGTTCCATCGCTGAGTTAGTCGTTTATTGACTCTCTGGGAAGCTAACCTGGTTGAGGGGAGAACCAACTATAGAAATGACAAGTTTTCCAAGCTAAAAATGGTGGCGACTTTGACTTCCAGGGGATTCCAACGGGCAACCAATCCTTCAACATCGATGAGTCATCAAGTACTTAGTTCTTGACTATCCTCAACCAACCAGTTAACCATCATAAACCATCCACTAACCATCATCTAAGCGCCCATTAACCGTGAAGTGACGAACACTTCACCATCACTAAGCATCACACAAACCATCAACTAATCATCAATTGAGCATCGCCTAACCATCAGTTGACCATCATCAGTCAACCAAATAGCCATGGTTTATAAACTACTTAAGCACGGTTGAGCAACCACTTACAGAACCATTTATGAACTATCAATGAACCAATTGACCAACTGCTTAAGCATCAAACGCACCATCAATTCATCACCAACTAGCCATGAACTTTAACCATCAACTAACCGCCCATGAACCATCAATTAACCCATCACTTAGCCATAAAACAAACCACCATATCATCATGGCAAACCAACTAAGCACCTAACCACGGACTACCACTTATAACTTCCAACCTCTAACCACTTAACCAACCACTTAAAGTCAAGCTCTTGAGTTCATGGTTAACTAACTACCAAGCAGGCAAGTTCATGGTTAACCAACCACTTGACCATGCTTAACCAGCCACTTATATAACCATGAAGCATGGCGGGTTAAGTTCCACCTCCAACCCGGCATGCTCAACGCAGTTAAGGCGCACTGTTCGGTGGGAACAACACCGGATGGAACGCTCCCAACGTGCACAGCGCATCCACCATGGTGCTTTGCCAAGCCGGTAAGGCCTGGGCAAGGGGAACATGATGGGATAACAGGATGGAAAATCACAAATGGTGGTGACATAAGAGTTTAAGGGGTGTGGTATAGGGTTTATCCAGTTTTTTGTGGGGTTATATAGGGTTGTTGAGGGGTTATAGCCATTCTTCGATGCTGTTTTATGATCAACATTAACGATTAACCAGTATCAATGATGGGATGAATGATGGGATAGTGGCACTGCCAAGTTGGGACAAGATAGAGAGTACTTCATGGTTATAATCAACTGTTTTTTTACCAATAATCATGAAGAAACTTGGTCGCACAAAATGAGAATGACATCAAATCGTTGGAAACTAGTGGCTCAACAACGTTGTCTAGAGAAACTAGTATACCAAAATGAGACTTGATTTAACAAATTGATGGGCGGGAAAACTGGTAACACCCCTAAATGATGTAATTATGGACACTTGATTTCTCCTAACAACACACATGATTTGAAACAAACAAAACGATTATGCCAACAAAATTTTAGAACTGGAAAAGCAAACAACTATCCATTGCAACATGGAAACAGGAAACGGCCAGCCATGATTAGGTTAAACGGCCAGCAGGCAGTATGGGCATATCAGTAGCCTTACGCTGCTAGCACTGCTTTGTTTGTTGTATCCTTCGGAGGGTTTCTCTCGTCCCAATGCATTTCAATACGGCGTAAAAGAGTTCACATGTAGTGGTTCACAAGTGCTTGAAACGGTTCATCATCATGACTATTGGGGTAATAGGAATCTGTTCATTCAAGATTTAGCACCTTTGAGCGAACACCCCATTGGTGTAGCATGTGCCAAAATATTAGGGACTCAATGCAGCATGGGATGAGTTGACGCAAAGCAGGTAGGGTTCCAAGAAGCCTAGGCGGTTTATAAAGGTGGGCCTGGGTTGGTCATCAAATGGCGTATCAGCAGCAATGCATGGCTGATGAAGGCATTACAATAGCGGTAGGCCCATGCAAATTCAATATTGTTTGGTTAAAATCCTCGAGCTAGAACTGAAAGCTGCCAAATACAAGTACGAAGACTGATAAACACCACAGTCAACATTGATGTACTGACTTGTAGTGATCACGGCCGCAGAAAGCACCATTCGTGCATCTCCATTTGCGAGACAGGATCTTGACATCATGCTCGCACGACAAGAGTTGCTGGGCGATGCCATTTTTTGCTTTTTTCAGTGTCGACCACACTGATGGTGAAACTTGCGAAACAACACATTGCTGACGTGCACTCTGACCTCATTTGAGGATATGATGGCCGTCAACGACTTCACTGATGATCTGGCGTTCCAGTAACGTCATCCAAATTGTATCCTGGATCAAAATCAATCTGTCCGCTTTTGGGCCTGGCTGAGCCCTACCACTGTCCTTCATCTTCTGGTAGGCTTCACGCCACAAAAATTGGTGGATCCCAGCACCTGCATTGCTGGACCAGGCACACGTGTTTCTACGGTGCGTTCTTCAAGACAAAGGATGCCGAAAGTTGCGCTGATTGCGATCCGAAAAACAACCGACTGGGTCAAGGCAAAAGCGATCCGCAAGGAGGGGGGCATTTGGTGCAGGGCAACTTTCGACTGAAGGGATGACGCAAATGAGGACGAAATCCTTCTGGACAGCATCCCAAAAGTGCACCAACGTTTGAGAACGGAATGATGCAGTGGGGAAAATCAACCCATTTAATGGCTGATGATGGTAGCTGGTTGATTGGTACATCGCTAGCTGGAAAATGGCCATTGCACATGCCCTCATCGTGGATGATGGTTCTGGTAATTAGAGCAGCAACTGGCTCAGGTCATCAACGAACAGCCAGGGGTTTGCATTAATTTCTTCACTTCAAATATGGTTTTCGGTTGTTAGCTCCTATCAAAGAGCCATTTGTCCATGGCAGTGTTGGTCAAATGGTATAAGCTACAGTGTGGTACCCCCTAGGTACAAGTTGGTTAATAACCCATTTAACCTCATCTAGCTATACTTATAACTAGTCCACCACTTATAACTGGCCATAACTATAGATACCAACTAAAAATATACTTACAAGTGGTCTATACTTCCTAACAGTTGAACATCATCCAACTATGACTGGTAGTTGGGTGGGTCATCAACCAGGCAAGGCAGTTCCAACCATTTCCAACCCAAATTGAGTGACCACTGCGAGGTGCAGCCAATGAGGCTCTTGCAGCAACAGCTGCTGTGTCTGCTACAAGGCTACACGTGGTGAACCAGGTGGTGTTTTCGTTCACAGGTTACCCAGTGGCCATGGATGTGGAGCTGGGGTTCGTTCACCATGGTAAGCTGAACACTTTGGGGTAGCTGAACTAGCCCCGATTTCACCATGGATAGTAAGCACTTGCTAAGTGAGGATGCACATCCAAGTATGCATATGTTTAATCATGAATCTTGTGGTTAATCAACGTAAAAATCCAAGAGTGATAATCAAGAAAATAATCAATACATTGGACACGAACCAAGAGCTATAAGCGAGTATCAGTTCCTGTGTTTGTGGAATACAGCACAGGAACAATGTATAGCCAAGATAATTCAGCATCGTGGTGCTAACCAAGAGTCCTTCATCCACGCGTAGACGAATCACTGGACACAGTCAATACCAGCACTGGCCAATTTTCAACACCATTACACCCACAGAAATGACGAAGAACCACTGACAGGATATAACTCCGTCATTGCCATCATTTCTCATCATTCTTAGCTTCACAACCATCAATCATCTGATGTTAAATGCGAATAATTCCGAATAATCGTTAAATGCGAATAATCCCAACGATCCATTGCAACTACCCATACAAGCTAGATAATCACATACCAGCGCCATAACTTGCAAGCACCTATGACAGCTGAATCGCATACAAGTGCCAGACAGGTAAGTAACTGGTAACTAACCATGGTTCTAGGGGTGAGTCAGCTCCCTTGTAGGGTTCATAATCATTCGTTTATGGCTTCCGTAATGGCTGTAGGCTAAGGGTTTATAACTTATAACCAATAATTATATATACCCAGGCTCTTAAAACTAAGGGTTTAAACTAAGGGTAACCCATAGAAGGTTCCCTTATTGACTAAGGGTTGTAAACCTCAATGATTGAGGTTATAACCCCCCTTGATCATGGGTTAAGTAACCTCATGGGTTTATGGCTCCCTTGTAGGGATTCTAGGGGTCGTAACTTGGTGGCTTATAGATCCCTTGCTAAAAATATACATTTTTAGTGGTTAATATGGTAAATCAATCATATCCCAAAAACACTAAAAACCTAATTAGTGGATATAAGCCATCCAGGTAAGCTCCCGTACTGGCTGCCTGCCGGAAGTCCACCGCAGATTTCCCAGGCCATTTCTCCCACCGTTGTCATACCAAGCAACTGCTTTGATCAGGCTCCTGCCACACGGGCATTGACCCGACGACCCAAACCTCAGCTTCACATGTGGCGCCAGGAGTGGTGGGTGGTGGGTGGGTGGTTGGTGGGTGGTTGGGTGAGGTTGGTTTAGGTTGATTTAGCTGGATTTAGGTTGATGCTGGTTAGTTTTGTTAATTGATGTTGGTTGATGTTGTTCAGTAATTAACGATTGCCGACTAACCAAAGTGTGGTTGATGGATGGTTGTTGATGGTCACTGGCAATGGCAAAAGTCAGTCTGTCGACAACCTGGCCATGGATAGTATTTCTTAAGGTACGTATATTCAATGGTGTTTTTGATGGCTGGCAGATGTTGGCTCATCACAACCAGCAACGGCCAACCATTGGCTCAGCAGTGGATGTTCAATGGAGAATGACGGTCAATAAGAATGGTAGATGATGTCCATAGTCCATAGTTAATGATAAACGCAAAGAATCCAATTTGATCGTACAGTATATGATTGACAACAGCTAGGTCACGACTCCCACCACACCGACAAAATCAGCAGGATCAAGTCTTTGCTTCTAGAAAGTCAAATCAAAATATCCAACCACCAACATCCGAAGATGATCACCAACCACAATCATCCAGTAATAACGAACCATCAACGATTACCCCAGCAGCACCACCAACAGCACCTCCAACCACGCCTGTGGTGGTACCAAGCGGGACCGCCAGCGACTGGCTGAGACGCCCAGCTCCTGTGTATCGCGGGTGTTCATTCTTTCCCAATCACCTGGGACAGCTGGTGATGCCATGGTGGCTATGAGTGCTCTGTGATCCTTGGCAACTTGATAGACCTACTATTATAGATCATTAGACATAAGATATTCTGACCATAAAATTGATTTGTAGTAATTTGGATTAGATCATCTAATTTAGCAGTTTTTGCGAAGCACTGGCAGCAGCAGCGGACCCCTTTTGCTGGTATGCTAGATGCACACGTGGTATATGGTGAAGCATGCTATCGTGTCTCTGGCTTCTGCTTTGTGCGTGTCATCCTTGTGCAGTGGTCATGCTATGGCACTGCTGGGCCGATCACCACCTGTGGCCTAGCTGAGGAGGCACGTGTAGCTTGGGCCGGCATGGCCTGCACGAAAGGAAATGCCTGAGCGGATGGATCGAAGGGCACATGCTGTGGTTTCCACTGGCCATTCTCACACCGATTATTTTTCTTTTCGATCTGAATCCGTCTCACTAGCTTCCTCTTTGATCCTCTTGGCTAGGTCTGCCCGCCTTTGAGCATTGACAGCTTGCTTGCGTTCTGCCTTTCCAGAATTGGCAGATCGTTTCTGTCTGTCGGAACGCTTCTTTTCTTTCAGGGCTTGGTTCTCGGCTGTTTGGACCAAGGATATCAGTCCATCACGCAGGAACTGTTTGAGCAGGGTCTTATCCACCAAGGCTTTGGTGAGGACATCGGCAATGTTCTGCATGCCGTCAATCCATCTCACCATGGCTCCTTCTTGGCGAACAGTTTCTCGAAGTAGCGCACCTTCTATTGCCACGCGCTTGTCACTGGAAGTGGAATTCGAGTCTTTGCTAAGGTAATCGAAAACACTGCGAGCATCAGTGACATAAACTCGCTTCCTTCGCCTGATCACATCAGGCCAGCACTTCAGGTCTAATTGACCTGTCAAGGCTTCTTCCAACAGGCAAATGCACCAATCGCCTGTCTCAACGGCCTCAGCAAGATGCGACGCCTCTGCGGCTAGCGTCGAACGGCAAACTCGCTTCGTCTGGCCACTATGGAAGCTCATGATATTGGCACGTGCTGGCTGGTTCTCCAACACCTCTTTGTTGGCCACTAGTATGAAGTGCCCTCCTATGCTGCGATACCTCATGATGTCATCTCGTTCTGGAACACCATTGGCATGTCCTGAATCCGCAAGGATCAGAACAACAGCTGAGGCTAAATCCACATCTGCCCAATACCTCATTCTGAAGTCAGCATTGCGTCTGGCTTGTGCAAGATACTGACGCAGGCGGACAAGGTCTCCCACACAAGCATCTGTCTTGCTTCTTTGGGCGACACCTCCTTCAAAGGCTAGATCACATCTCAGCTGACGTGTCAGCCATCCAAGCTCTCCAACAGCGCTCTGATAAACGCTCATCTCCTCGGCAGCCAAGGAACTTTCGAGTTGGGCTTTGCGAGCTTTGGAAATGTGAATCTTCTGGGTGTTCAATGCATAGTTCCGCATTGAAACATCAACATGGCCATCTTGGTGCTGTTTGATTTCACGGCCTCGGAAGATAAATTCCCTGGCATGGCTGGTAGCAAACTCAAGTGCTTTGCTGGACTTCTCAAATGCTTTATCCATCCAATCTTCACACACGCCACCTTCAAGGTCATCAACGTGGGTGACGAGGATGCCCTTCAGCTTTTGGGAAGCTGGGTCACGAAGGTAAAACAAAGCTGGCTCAAGTCGGGACTCTATCCAACCGTCTGACTCCAAGTGACCTTTGAGCGCAATCCAAAAGAGTCGAGCAGCTTCACTGAAGCCATAAATAGCCTTCTTGGCTCGAAGAAGTTGCCCTGGCTTGAGGCCTCTAAGGCCGCCCTTGGGCTGCTGAAGGTAAATCTCACGGTCCAGGCTTTGACCTGAGAAATAAGCATTCTTCACATCTTTGCTCAGCATCACGAAACCTAAGTTGGCTGCTACCATTAGGCACAGGCTTTCTGCTATGGCACTAGCCGTCGGGGCATCACGACGGAAATGTCCTAAGCACTTATCTTTAAACCCCTGCACCACCAGCCGGGATTTAGCTAAGAATGGCTTGCCTTCTAAGCCCTCATGTTTATTCGTCCTCACCCAACGCGTGGGGACGATGAGGTCAGGGTGCTGCGAACGAATGGTGGCACTTCTGGTCTCGTCCACCACCTCACAAGCTGCTTTGGAAATCCAAGCTTGCCACTCACGGTCATCAGAACCGCCTTCAGAAGTGAAAAGCTTCTGGGTGTCCTCTGGAAGCTCAGGCAAGCGAATCTCTTTCCTGCCCTTCTTGGCTGCTGGTGGGGCATCGGTTGAAACACCCATGGCGTGGTCATACATTGCCTGATACTTATCATCAAACACATTTCGATGGAAACCAAACATGAAGTCATCGCGACTGATGCCTAAGCTGGAGTAGGCTTCCTCGTGGCTATAGAATTGCTTCTTGGCCTGCTGGACAAGGAAACCTGGCTTTTCAACTACGAG
Organism: Symbiodinium kawagutii; assembly: GCA_009767595.1. Taxonomy (NCBI): domain Eukaryota; class Dinophyceae; order Suessiales; family Symbiodiniaceae; genus Symbiodinium; species Symbiodinium kawagutii. The sequence goes on from VSDK01013404.1 coordinate 256,061, forward strand.
GTATGCAAACACAGCTAAGGCCTCATCCTCTGGTTCACCTGAGCTACGAAGTCGCTTTGCTTCACGTTCATTGGCTTCATCCTCAGCATTCTCACTGACTACAGGAAGCCGTTTGGGAACTCGGCTCTGGTGGTAGTCATGAACTTCCGGATCAAACTCCTCATCCGGAATTGGCACATCCTCAGGCAATTGGACCAGGGGTGATTGCAATCCTGATCGATACTTCTCCCGCTCCTTATCTTTTCTGGCTTTGCGATCCTGTTCCTTCTTCTTGAATCGAAGAACTGAGAGCTTTTCACGGCACGCTTGGCTGCACGATCGCTTTCCAACCTGATTCGGGCCATGGAGGTTGAACTGGCTGACAAATCCTCCGCGTCATCCGAAGGAGGAGCTGCTTCCTGGACTGGACTAGTCAAAGGAACCGTGGCCTCATCTCCCGACTGTGCTGGGGTCGTCGGGGCATAATCCAAATCATCTATGGCAGGCTCATGGTGACCTTCCGGCAATGGAGGCAACTGTGGCTCATCCTCCATCTGCTCATCTTGGAAACCTTCGAGAGGTGGCTTCGGCTGGTTTCTCAAGTCAAGGAATCCTGTGCCACCTGCTGCTGGTTGATTATCCAACAACTCCATCTCGGCACCAAGAGTTGTCCATTGTTCAACTTCCTCTTGGAAAGCTTGCGAAAGATGCTCTGGGCTAACTGCTAACAACAAACCTCTATGAGCAATCCAAACCGTGTGTGAACCTTCATGGCCTATCACTCTGGCTACACCTCTCCAACACATGGGACCTGGAGTCGTGTCGGAGGCACATCAAAGTAAAAGACCCAAGTGCCAACAGGGAATGGACCCCGTGTAGGGCGCACTTGGCGAAGTTCAGCTCTCTTCAGGGCTTCACTGTTGCTGACTTGGACGAAGGCTTCCCTAGCACTAAAGCGAAGCTTGCTCTTCAGGTAAAAGCGGCTGCTAGGCGTGGCCGAAAGTGCGAGGGCTCCTAAGCGAACTGCTTCTCCGTCATCTGTCAAGTCAGCTGGCAAACGAATGGACCTACCTAGTACCCACTGGCTCGGGCTGAAACCTGCTTTGCGGACTAAGGCATTCTTGGCAGAATTGATGGCACTTGTGGCATGGATCATTTGGTCCCTACCTGCTAACTGCTCTCCCCAAATCACCTTCTTGAGGATGTTCTTCCATATGGAACCGTGCCTTTCAATCTGTCCAAGTTGCCAAGGGCTGGCACGTGCTGCGGCGTCGAAATGACAACCCTCACTGGCAAGGGCTTCAGCAAAGTCAGTCACGAAGTACTTGGCTCTGTCCGTGAAAATCCCGAACTCTGGATATCCTGCCCAGCTAGTCCAGCTGGTCTCAAAGGCATGCAACACTACGGCAGAGGTTGGATTGCTGTGGGATTCTGGGAGCAACGAACATACTTGGAAAGTCGTGGCTTGACACAGCACATTCAACCAACACCAGCCTTGACCATCAGCATCTTTGGCTTGAAACACATCAATCCCTATCTGCACATTAAACTCCTCGGCCAAAGGAAGCTTAGTGGGTCTAGGGGGCCTAGGTGCTAAGATCCGGGGGCAATCTTGACATCTGAAGAGACGAACGGCACGAATGGCTACCTCGGATGCTCGACTGACCCGCATGGCTTTCAGCATCTGTGCTGTGGTTGCATGGCCTAAGTTCACATGGACCCTACGGATGGCTAGCTTTAGTTCTCGGGGCAAGGAGTCCCACTTCTGCTGTCGTTGAAGCTCCTTTGCAGTCATCCTAGGATCATCTGGATCTGGGCTTACTTCTCCTAAAGGTTTACCAAGCAAGATTACACAAACCTTGCGACCCTCAGCAACTAGTGGTCGAACTTGGGCTGATGGTGCAAGTTGGAACCATTCTTCCCAGCTGGTGCTGAGACAGGAACCGTTTGTGAGCAAAAGGTCGGCTTTGCGAAGTGGTGCTTCTGCTGGGGACATGTGTGGCTGTGGCTTACGAAGTTTGCGAGCATGCAGCGAGGCTAGGATCAAAACAACTTCGGCACTAGCTGATTCATGGCTAACCCAATCCTGGCCTAGCTCCTCCTGCAATGGAACGATCTGCCACTCCCTGCCACCACGTTCCTCAAGGAACGAACAAGTTCTATCCAACAAGTCCTTCAACTCCCCAGCACTCACCCGCTGCCAAAATCCTCGTTGAAGTTGTCTAACACGAGGACGTCTTTGCTTGGTACCTGAAGGTGTGGCCTGGCAGGCACTGGGGTTTCAGGTGCTGCCACTTCTGCTTCAACCTCCGCCTCGACTTCCATGATTGGGGCCTCTGGCTCACGTCGTTGAACTCGGACCACGGTCTGACCGGTCCAAGTGCGATCACCATGTTTGAAAGGATCATGGGGATCCGTCCACTCATCTTCATGCTGCAGGGTGGTGCCATCATCAAACTGCATGTGAGTGGTACGAAATGGCAAAAGCTCTCCAAACTGGCATGGCATGTCATCGGCACTCAGAGGCGAAAACAAGGATTTACGAGGTGCATTATGTATGCGTGTGATGGTGTCTTCGGTGCTCTCCCAAACATCTTGATCTGGCTCGGCTTCTTCGATTTGCTGAACCTCAGGAACCTCCATAGGCTCATCTTCCTCATCTTCACCCTGATAGGCCAACTCACGGGATAAGCTGGCTGCATAATCCAACTTCATGGACTCCAAGGTTCCTAAGCAAATGGCTCGACAGAGCCCAGCAGGATATGCTGCGGCCTGAGCAGACCTTCGACCGAACCTGTTGGATCCCAGCAGCAGCTGGTGTGCACCGAATTTGCATCGACACCGTTTGCCAAGGAAATTCAACAAAACTTCACTGTTGGATAAGAAGCCGGTTGGCTTCTTGATGGGCTTTTGGCTTTCTGCATCCACCTTACCGTATGCACACTGATCGCATATGATGAACTTACCCAAACCCTCGGCTAGCAGCTGTGACAAAATCCAATCGAATGCCCATGCGAGACTTCCGGCAGGGTTCTCTATCAAAAAGAAACGACCTCGCTTGGCACGATGCAAACAAATGCGAACGATCAACTTCAGCACAGCAGCACCGACAGTGTTCCTCTGGTGCTCTATGTCCTGGAGGGTTGATGGGTTAAGGTTTTGCAATAGCGACCATATTCGGCAATCAAAGGCAAGAATGGTGAGGTAAGGGTCATGTTGCTCTAAGGTATTCCACAAAAGTCTTTGACCCTTAGCCGACATCAAATCAAAACCATCCAACAAGTCTAGAGGTTGGCTATTCGTCCAGCCCATGGTCTGGCTGGCATAGCGGGTGCAACCAAAACAACCACCCCATGGCTCAAACACAACAGTGGTGGTGAACTGCTTGGTGGCACGCTGCTCGGCAAACGTGTACTCTCTCTTGAGAGCAATCCAGGTTCTGGAATCCTGGACTCGCAACACACGCTGAGCTTTGGCTAGCTCTTGCGCTCTCCTTTCGGTTACTTGGCCCTTCTTATCATGAACATTAACACCACGAGGTCCTAGCTTCACTGGGCTATCCTTGTGCTTACGAACTGCATAGCCCTTGGGATCACTCAACTCCCCCTCACCCTCACAGATACGATACGAGGCTTCCTCAACCAAGTAAAGAAAGATATCCTCTGCATTGCAAACCGGGGATGCTGAAGGGGGAATGGTTATGGCACCGGTAATGTCCAAGGCTAAATGACGAGTTCGTGTGAGCAACATTGGGACCTCAACCTGAAGGGCTCCTATGAAAACTGACCGTTTCTGCATGAAGATGTTCATATCGAGTGCGGGCATGGCTGATATGGATAACAACAACGGAGTTGATCCTGTGGGGATTTCAGCACTCAAAATGACACCTCTTCGGCCAGCAATCACAACTGGGATTCGCCACACCTGAGCTCTTTCATCAGTTGAGCTACCATTGGCGAAGTGAAACGTCTTCCACTGGTCAGTGGGCTCACATTGCAAGTCCTGAGGCAAATGCTTGGTGTAGTTGACTCGCCACTCTCGGCTATGCATGCAAGAAGTGCATGCCGTGTCTAACAAACACACCCGGGACTCATCCAAACCTCCCGGCTCCTCACCCATCTGGTGATGCGCTGTGCTGGTTATGTCGGGCACATCTAGCTCTGCCTCATCATCAGTCACTGCATAAACCAAATTCGGGGCGAACACATTGGGCTCATTGATTGAATTCCAAGATGCTTCCATTCGAAGCATCTGAGAGGCGGAATGCCTCTGGCATGCATGGGTGGTCGACTGCTCATGGTCGACGGGCCGGAATGGCCCGCTTGGCTCGCAACAAGCCATCTTCATATGGCATGGTGTATTTGCATCCTGTGATTCCGAACCGGCTACATCCGAAGAAGTAGTTGAGCTTGATGCGATTCTGTCGTACCACCATGTCTCCTCGACACACCTGGCATGCATATCCAGGTAAGACCTGGCCGTGCTTGAGAGGAAGTGGATCATCGCGAGCAGCATCTGTGTGCAATGACGCCTCAGTTGCAGACGTCTCATCCTTCGTTTGCACACCTTGAAATTCATCACTTCCCTCAGCCTTTGCCTTGCTGGCCGGCACCTGGAACTCCCATTCACTCCGAAACTCCCGAAACTCACCATCCTCCTGCTCATCAAACCGATCAGCAACCATATATCCAAAAGCCTTCTTCACGGCTTTCTCTGGGCCTTTGGCACTCAGGGCAGCCTTGGATGGACGGACCTCAACTGGTGGTGAGTAACAGCGGTCAGTCTGACATGTCCCAACACCAGATGAAGCCGGACCTCCATGTTGGCTTGCCCTGGTGGTGCTCTTGGCCTTGGGCTTGGCGGCAGGAATCACTGACTTGGCCTGTGGAGCAAGCATGTTGGGATCCTCCTCCAACATGACACACTTCTTGGAGCAACCCTTCATCTTCACAGGCTCCCCATTGAAGAAGTGTTCCAGGCGCAATCGAAGCTCATCCTTCTTCCCTGAAACCTGGACTCCCCAAACATCACACTCATGCTGCAGTTCCCGCACCGTGAAGCTGTCGAGGTCAGGTCGAACTCCTCGAAGGCTTCTCACCTTGATCACATCCACGGAAATCTGCTCCTCCATTGTCACCGGCATTTGCTGTGTCACAGCAGGTGACTTGCTCACAGCTCGTTGGGGCATCTCAGGGAGAGCTGCACGATCCGAGGCATCTGAACCAAACTTCATCGGTGGCTCAGGCACTTCGGTCACATAGCTCCATTCCGTCTCTGAACCAGGGCTGCCATGGGGGACCTTCCGTTTGAAGTCCAACTCCGTCAAACCTTCATCCTGGTCCATCTCCTTCCCTTCCTCATCCTGGTGACCAACCATGAATGCTGAAGCGTCCAACTCTCCATCGTCCAAAGTGAAGTACATAGGCTGCTCGGACACCAAGTAGGCCTTGGCACCCGTCTTAGGCTTGCCCTTCCCCTTGCCCTTGTCTTTCTTCGGGCCAGCCTTCGTGGTTTTGCTGCACTGGGGATCTCCTGCCCAATGGCCAAGACGGCCACAGGCTGAGCATCTTGTCCTCTCCTTCTCCCGTGCAACAGCTGCCTTCCTTTCCTCAAAGGTCAGCTCGCCACGAAAGAATCCACGGGATTTCTGCAAGTCCTTCAGACGCTGCCTTGACTCCTTGTAGGAACGCCTCTGCTTGTCCATGGCGGCATGGGCATCATAGATGGCATCATCCTCCGAGGCTCCAGCATCTGACACATCCGCAGCTGGATCGGTCTCGTTGACGTTGAAGGCCTGGTCGTTCTCCACATGCGGTTCCTCATACTCAGGGGCGTCGTCATCTTCAGGGAACTCTGGCTCATCCGGGGGGTACTCATACTCAGCCTCATGCTCCTGCTCAGTGTAGTTGGAGTAACCCTTGCCACGCTTCCCATAGCCCTTGGAACTCTGACGACCATCATAGGACTTCGATGTCTTCTCCCTCTCATGGATGTCGTAGAAGCTGATTCGCATGGCTTTCTCAATCTCCTCCAAGTTGTACTGGGACTGGCTGTTCAAAAGGATCTGACGACGGTCCTCACGGCTCAGATTGCACTGCTTCAAGATGAAGTAGGCAAGCAAGTCGCTGGACATCTCCGTCTTGTCGTCCAGCTCCTGAAGGTCATGCCAATCCTGCCTCCGTTGACGGAGGTAAGCATCCAAGGCCATGCCCTTCTTGCGGTACCCTCGCTCGAAGAACTTGTCAAACTGTTCCGTCTTTCGGATCACCGTCACCTTCTCAATCTGCCCCAGCTTCTCGGGGACATACTTGTAGCCCTCGATCTCCATGAGCTTCTCGGTCTCCGTCAAGAGAGATTGGCAACACTGCCAAGCTTCACCATGGAGCCCATCCAAAAGCCGCTTGGCAAAGCGACGTCTTTTCCGCTCCAAATCCCGCTTCTCCTTGGCATCCGTGTCACCCTCGCCATCCAGCATGGTGTAGGCGAAAATCACTCGCCTCTTGTACTCCTTCATCAGCTCGGGCCTCACTCCATTGAAGTGAGGAATGCCATCCCGATCCACCAGGATCTCATCATCCTTCACCATCGGTGCAGCAGAGCTCGCGGCCATTGCGTCGGCACCAGGAGCTCCGCTACCAGTGCGAAGCACTGGCAGCAGCAGCGGACCCCTTTTGCTGGTATGCTAGATGCGCACGTGGTATATGGTGAAACATGCTATCGTGTCTCTGGCTTCTGCTTTGTGCGTGTCATCCTTGTGCAGTGGTCATGCTATGGCACTGCTGGGCCGATCACCACCTGTGGCCTAGCTGAGGAGGCACGTGTAGCTTGGGCCGGCATGGCCTGCACGAAAGGAAATGCCTGAGCGGATGGATCGAAGGGCACATGCTGTGGTTTCCACTGGCCATTCTCACAGTTTTCTTTGAATAATCTTGCTACCAGCTTACATTTGACATGTTTTGCCATTGTTTATTACTCCTACTATATTATTGTCAATATGGTTGGGTTGTTATTTGTAGTATATGGGGCATGTATACCAGGTTGCTACCAGCTCATATTTGTCATGTTTTGATATTGTTGGGTCGTATGACAACGGAATGCTTTTGTTCGTCTGAGGATTAGTATGTCAGGCGAAAGCCAATCATTGGCAGGCACTTTCACTATTACAGGTCCCTGTTTTCTGGATTTCTTGGGCGTGAAGAGAATGGATGGACCCATGCTTTGGGCCCATGGCTGTACCCCTCCTTTTTGCGTGTCTTTGCATTTCGCTTGGACTCTTTTTGTTTTTGACCACTAGCAACCCTCAACATCTCTGCGTCAAATTATGATTCGTTGACTATTAGACCATGTTCGGTTGCGCCATCTCATCATATTCTGGGTAATGGTCATTGGCAATTATGTACTCCAATTCTTGACACCATTACCAAACGATTGCCAGTCATTCCCAAAACATGTTTGACTGATCCTCCTACTCATTTATTGCAGCGGAACTCATTGATCTACATCCTTGAATGGTAATAGACCCTTATGGGAAATGATGACGGAAAGCGCTTGAGCGCTTGAAAGTTTTTACCGAAGGCTGGGGGGGGGGGGGGGGGGGGGGGCAGACTGATTTGCAGAAAATTTGGGTCAAAAATCGACGTTTTACCTGCACGAGAGCGCAATTTTGCAATTTCTTCGCGGGAAAGATTTTTGTTGGGTGGCCGGGGCCCAGTTGGGCGCCATGTTGGGGCATCAAGAGGCCATGTTTCGGACCATGTTTGGGACAGTCTTGCCCATATATGGGTATGAAGGGGCCATGTTGGGACAGTTTTTGGCCCATATACGGGTATGCAGGGGCCATGTTGGGCCATGTTGGGACCGCCTTTGGCCCATATACGGGTATACATGGGCCTTGTTGGGACAATCGCGCCCATGTTGGGACCATGTCGGCGCATGACGGGGCTATCTTGGGCAATGTTGGCAAGCCTTTTTGGTCAGAAATGGACGTTCTACCTGCACGAGAACGTAATTTTGCAATTTCTTCGCTGCAGCCATGTTGGGCTCGTTCTCGGGCCAAATTCGGCGCCATGTTGGGGTATCAAGGGCCTATGTTTCGGACGATTCGGATTATCTGGGGCCATGAAGGGGCCATGTTGGGGGCCATGTTGGGGGCCATGTTGGGACAGTCTTTGGTCCGTATACGGGCATGGGCAGGCGAAAGGAGCGTGTTGCGACTGTCTTCCCACCATTATGGGCAGCCTGAAGGGGCCATGTTGGGCCATGTTGGGACAGTCTTTGGCCCATATACGGGGTATGCATGGGCCATGTTGGGCCATGTTGAGACAATCTTTGGCCCGTACCAAGTCGCCATGTTGAGCCATACCGGTCGCTTGCTGAATCACGGTGCCAATTCGAACTGTTTGGGCCATCTTATTTGCAGCTAAGCGTGGTCAAAAATCGATGTTTTACTTGCACGAGACGGCAAATTCGCAATTTGTTTGTGGGACAGCTTTTTGTTGGCCGAAAGGGGCGTGTTGCGACTGTCCTCGCGCCATGTTGGACAGCATGTTGGGGCTCTAGGGCCCATGTTGGGACCATGTAGGGGCATGAAGGGGCCATCTTGGGCCATGTTGGGCTATGTTGGGACAGTCTTTGGCCCGTACACGCGCATGGGCAGTTTTGTAATTTCTTTGTGGGACAGCTTTTTGTCGGCCGAAAGGGGCGTGTTGCGACTGTCCTCGCGCCATGTTGGGCAGCATGTTGGGGACTCTAGGGCCATGTTGGGACCATGTCGGGGCATGAAGGGGCCATCTCGCGCCATGTTGGGATGGTGTTTGGCCCGTATACGGGCGTGGGCACTTTTGCAATTTCTTTGTGGGACAGCTTCTTGCCATGTTGGGCAGCATGTTGGGGACTCTAGGGCCCATGTTGGGACCATGTAGGGGCATGAAGGGGCCATCTTGGGCCATGTATTTTTGTTGATCTCTGATGACAGAACCTCACCGGGAGGGATTGGTGGTTTCTTGGGCCATGAAATGCAAAAAGACTTACGTTGCGCGCTTTCCGTGATGTTCCAACCTGGTTTGCAGTAATTGGCCAAGGCATAGTAACCTCCGCGATTAATCTGCATTATGTGTCGCTGAGGGGCAGTTGTTTCCTGTATCCCTTGTGGTTCACATCCCGACAAAAACGACAGGCTCACAAAGTTGGGATGCACATTTTCCAAATGTGGTGGCTCGTTGGATCATGGCCATGATTTGCCAATTTGGCTAAGATTTGATGCGACAAAGCCTTCCATATGGGTGTTTTTCAAAAAAAATCATTCAATTTCAATCATTGGCGGTAATGAACCAACCATTTTTGGGGTTCCCAGTGCCAATGTCGATATGACTCGCAAGCGTCTGGCGATGTTTGGCCAAATTCAAACCACCCTGGGCAGTGTTCGTGCCAGGTCGAGTAGGGGGCTGGTTGATGGTCCAGCAATACAAGGTGGGGAGCTGTAAGTTGTTCAAAATGTGCGATCTGGGGGGTTCTCAAAATCGGGTACCCCAAAAATGGCTGGTTTATTGCTGTAAATGACTATAAATGGATGATTTGGGGGCACCCCTATTGGCACCCCTATTTTGAGAAACCACCATCTAAGTATAGGTCGGTATATCTAGCAGGGCCAGCTAGGTCAAAATTGGGGCCAGCTCGGTGGTTTGTAAGTAGGGTTGACTAGCTCACTTGGTTTACAACTAGGATTGCCTAGGCATATCTACGACAACCGGTAATTACCCTAGTTACCCCTAGCTATCAACCAACTTAGCGAACGATTGGGGGCTCCCTCCTTGTATGCTTTTCCTCATGATGACAGCGATTAGCCACTATGGAGCATCATTTGCAATCATTAATCAACAATACTTGAACATGCTCAACCCTAGATACTACCCTGTTAATTGCAACCATATTAATGATGTTATTCTGAGTAAATGATTGCAGCCATATTGAACATATTAATTCAACACCTTGCCATTAGTTGGCAGTGGGTCAAAACCCTCTACCCCTGGTTCCCATCATTTACCATTGTTTTCCCTATGAAATTGTTGCTTAATATGGATGGTTAAAATTGACCCATAGCCAGTTATCACCATGTTACAAAACCTTTCCAACCCTCTTACATATTAGTATGCTTGGTGAACATGTAATTCCAACCCTGTTCAATTACCAATACTCAATCACTAATTCAACATATTAGTTATGACCATGTTACAAAACCTTTCCAACCCTCTTCCGCTTGTTGAGCTTTTAGCTTACCTCAGCCCCTCGGCCCTTGTTGGCGAGTCTCAGGTCTTGTCGATGATTCTTTCGAACTCTTCCACTTGTTTCGGCCTCGAAAACCATGGGATGGTTCGGAGGGCCATGGCCGGTGTGGTGGGTGAATGGTTCAAGGCTGGTTATAAAATGGTCGTATGGATGGTCAATGGCTCTGTTACCATACTAGTGCGATGGTTCATTTTTGATTTGATGATCCGTGATACTTAAGTTTGATGGTCACTGATGGCCAGCAATGGTTGACTGTTGGCCTAATTTCCAAGTGTTACAAGACTTGGTAATAAGAACTATGCCGGTGTGTTTGGAATCAATTGTTAACTGTGGCTGATCATGATGTTGTTTGGTACGGAAGCCCTTCACCATGTCCACAACGCAGGTGACAAATTGCGGCATCGCCACTTGAGAAGAATTGCCGGCCCTCACTCATTCAGTCCCCGCACTCATTGCCATCAGAAACTCTACCAGAAGTGTAACAAAGACATAAGGACCTAAGGAACCCCTTAGCTCCTGTGGAAGAAAAAAAAACAGGTAGGGCGGCTTCACGGAATTCCTTGTGTTGGGCCACGGGTACCTGCCCAAGCTGCTGGCTGCTGGCACAAGTACTGAACCTGCTTTCCAGCAGCAGGCAGTCCTTCTTCAGAAGGCTTTCCAAGCCACCTGCCAGGTGGAGTAGTAGGTCTGCTGTGGCGAATCACCCCCCGCAGCTTTTCCTTCCTGACTGCTTGCGTTGCTCCGTGCACCACAAGCACGCCCACTGCGCAGCCACATCTGCAGTGGCCTGGCCTTCAAGTGGTGAAGGGCTTCCTGCACCAGCTACAGCCCGATGGACTGATGACCGTCCCTTGCGCAACACCAGCAGTGGAACCTGCTTCACTTCTCTTCTGCTGTGGTTTTCGTATATTGACCTCTGCCCTTCCACTAACAATAGGGTTTCAACCAAGCTTTTTTTAATATCCAAATCAATGGGGTTGATGGCCCTCCTCTAATCATAGTAAGTCTGAAGTTGGCATGTTCCTATGATTCTGTTGGCCGGAACTTTCCTTGATCAAACATTCTGAACCACTTGCATCACCATAGTCAAAGCAAATAATCATCGCACTACCCCTTTCAATCGTTATCAAACTTGAAAGCCACCCAAGATCATCATAACCAATGATACGACCTTGTAGTTCACCATATGAATAATCGATGGTACCGCCATCATCCCCATGTTTACTACCACGAATCACCAATGGAACTACCATCATGGTACTAGCATCATGAACCGGTCTCCCAGCGAGCAGCTCGATCATGATAGCAATCATCGCTGCTGCTATCGTCTTTGACCAGTCGCTACCAAACATGCTAAGCCACCACTAATCAGCATTACCAACCATGGTTAACCATTCACACCATCAACCACCATGGCAATGAATCATCAATAATCAAGATTGATCACCATGAATCAAAACTGATTACCACCATTGGCAAAACCCTGTACCCCTGGCTCCCCATCATTAACCAGTGTTTTCCCTATCATTGTTGGTTATTTTCCCCCATTATTGTTAGAGAGAATTGACCCATAGCCACATAGTTGGCATATATCCCGGATAATTGTTAGGCGTTACCCCTATTGTTAACCATCATTGATGGTTATAACGAACCATAATACTATTTGCTATTGGAAGGTGAACTGCTTGACCCAGCTCGCAACTAGCCGCCCTTCCGAGGCATTTCGGAGTCCCGGACTCCAAGAAGTTTCGAACGTAGTGGACATCTTGGATCTTTCCTGCGCTTCAGTGGCTTGGCGTCGGAACGATGCTTGCAGCGGCGATAGGTTGAGCATAGTAACATGATCAACCTACATGTAGAAACATCATCAACCACTCGAATCATTGCAATCTCATCTGGTTGGTGGTTTCAACCCTATAAAAAATATGCTTGTCAACCAACTAATTGTTAATGAATACTAGGGAAAAAATGTTTGAAACCACCAACCAGTTTATATCTAAGGGGTTTGGTTGGGGAATAGGATCAACAAATGGATGGTGAAGTTGATTTTTAGGCGGTCAAGGACACAGCAACTGATGGCGATGCTTAAGAATGATTATGCTTGATGAACCCTGGATTGATCAGCAAGAAAAATCACGAGAATCATGGTCTGGTTGCGGCTGAACCACCCCTATGAAAAACATGCGCAAGTCAACCAACCATTTGTTCAGGATTAAATTTGAGAAAATAGAACACGTGAATCACACCACCAACCAGTATAGTTGTTTAACCGTTATTTCTGGTGATTATCCCATATCATGAACCATTATCTACGGTTGTAACCTTCAGAATCCCTCGAAAATGTCAATCAAACCACCCTGCAGTGGTTGATGATGGCCCCAAGGAGGAGCAATGATGGTTGATCAACGACAGGACCGAAGTCCTAGGTGGACGGCCCCGGCGTGGCAATGTTTGTTGCCTGGTAGGTTGTATCCCACTGATGGGTTGCCAACGGTTGGGTAAGATTTGCTTGAGGGTTTATTTCAACATAGCTGGCAGGCATGGTATAAACATGGCTGGTAGGCATGATACATCTCCAAAGATTGTTGCAACCACTTGCCAGAAACCATAGAATCACATATGAACAAGTTGAATCATCATCAAAAACTATCAGCCAACATTGAGAACCATCATCAGCAAACATGAGCAGAACCCAAACATCACCAATATGAGTCATCAATGCAATTCTCAATGCCCACACTTTAGCAATTCGAACATTTTTCCGTTTGCCAGAAACGGGCTGAACCATCCTTCACCATCAACAACCAGCAGCCAACATAGAAAATCATCATCAGCAAACGGAAAAAGAACCCCAACATCAACCAACATGAGTGCTCGAAAAAATCACCTAGAAAATAATCATCAACCAACCACACCACTCATTGAAACCTCATCCGTTCAACCATGAAAATCCTCATGAACCATGAATCATCAAAAATAAATCCAAACATTCATCAACCACGCGAATCATCCAAATCTCATGAACTGCACCATAAAAACGGTTGAACTAAACTCACCCAGCCACATCTCCATGCCTTGCGACCGTTCCACCGTTGAACCCGTGCCCTGAACCGGCCCGCGCCTGGAAGGTGGTGCGGCACCCAGCCCGGTTGCATCATGGGGAAGGTCTCGGCCAACTTCTCCAGCTTCGAAGTCAACGACGTCTTCAACTTCCCGGGGATGTCCTGCACTCGTCGCTGGGAAGTGGGTGAAGTTGTTCGTTGGGTTCGTTGGGTTCGTTGGGTTCGTTGGGTTCGTTGGGTTAGGTGGGTTAGGTGGTTAGTTGGGTTAGTTGGGTTCGTTGGATTAGTTGCTAAGTGGCTGATGAGTTAATAAAGCATGGGAAGTTGGTTGATGCAGGTTTAGCTGAGAAGTTGTAACCATCTCAGACTTAGCGGGTTGAGTTGTTAGTTGGGTTAGTTGGTTTGTCAATGTGTGGTTAGTTGGTTAGTTAATAAGCCATGGGAAGTTGAAGAAATCTTTTGAGTGATCAAGTTGAAGTGAGTTGGTTGGTTGAAACTGATTTGTTGGTTAGTTGGTAAGTCAATCATGAATTGGGTCGCTGAGCGGCTAGCTGGGTCGGTCGGTCGGTTGGTTAGTAAATCATGGGAAGCAGAACCTATCTTGGGGATTGATCAATGGGGATTGTTGAAGACTGAGTTGTTGGTTGAAGTTGGGGTTGATTGAAGTTGTTGGCTGAAAGCAGTAATGATGCAAACCATGACGGACCAAAAAAATCAGTGCCTTTAACTGGCAGCTGAATGGAACGTTTTTAACAAGAAAAACTCATCCTTTCATCATAGCAGCCGGGCAGCCCCAAGTTGGCTTCCAGGTTCATTGCAATCAACTCCAGCTTCAAACACCCCCAACTCTACGAACCAAACCCAACCAAGCCCAACTCCGCCAACCAACCAACCCAAACCAACAAACTAACCCCAACTAACCAACCCCGACTTGCCGCTGTCCCATGGCTTCCCCTTCACCAGGTGACCAGCGCCCCGCGGTCGCCTCCAAGGTCTTCTGGGACACGTTGGGCACCGCCAACGTGGGGGTGGAGCGCAGGGCGTGAAAACGGCCCACCACCCGCGGCGGCTGCTGAAAGGCCAGGTATTGCCTCGGCAACCAACGCGGCGCGAGCCAGGAAGCCATGGTGAGTTTGGCCGGTGGATGAGTTGCACCCCTGGTGGTTCATAGTGATTGATAATGGTTAATAGACTGATGGTGCTTGAGTGGATGGTGATTTTCGGGATTTTTGATGGACGAGTTGATGGTTTGGTTTTGATGGTGGTCGAGTTGGTGAGAGTTTTGGTGGTTGATGGTTGGTGATTTTGGATGCTTGATGATTGATCATGGTTAGCCTCGAAGGGAGTCGACCTGAGAATCACGACGACTGGTGATTGATGACCGTTGTGATGGCACGACTGGTGGTTGTTGATGGTGACCTGACTTGATCATTGGTGGCAACAAATCGTGATGGTGATTCTTTCATGGTCAACGGGTGGGTTGATTGTTGGTTGAGTTTCTGGTTGAACGGGCGATTTTTGATGGTTTAATGATGATAGATCATGTTTGATGGCGAGTTGATGGTATATTTCAGGAATGAATTGATAGTTTAATGACTTGGTGGGAGTGAATCTCAGTTGGTGAATGACTTGATGATGGCTATACATGGAGGCTAGACAACGGATAACCATAACTTGGCTAATTTGATGGTTAATTCGATGGTCCAAGGTGGTTTATTGGTAATAAACTGATGGTTTTTGTTATACATATGCATACTAATGATTTGATAATGGCTGAAGCCATTCTCAAACTCATGGTCGATGTTTATCAAAGGTGATTTGTAATCGAGTGATGCTGAGCAAAGATGGTTGAGTCAATGACGGTTTGAAGGATGGTTCAAACGACGATTTATAGTTGGTCAGCAGCGGTCATTATGATAATGCCCCAGTTCTTTCACTACATATCCAAGTTGGAAAGTTACCTTCGTGATCAGACAACCCAAACAGCATCTCGCCAAGCACATCGTCACGAACCGCTGGTGCAACCCGAACTTCTCCAACTTCGATTCCCATTCACTCATCCATTCACTCACCCATCATTGTCCACCACATTCCATCACTCTTGATGAAACATCGCCAACCATCCATCAACCACCCATCAATCAACAATTCTCAATCAACACTTCATTCACCCCTGAACCATCAATACGAACCATCAACCGTCCATCAACCATCCATTAACCATCAATTCAACCATCAATTCAACCACCAGTTGACGACAATCAATCATAATCAATCATAACCATTCAGTCAATCACACTTCACCATGACCTCAACCACCAACTTCACCACTTGGCAGTGGGTCACTTCACCCTTAGTCCCCCTGCTTCCCCTATCATTAACCCGCTCTTTTTCCTTATCATTGTTGGTGATTATCCCCTATCAGTTGGTTGATCAATATTGACCCATTGCCACTTCACCATGACCTCAACCACCAACTTCACCACTTAAGATCCTTTACAAGGTGGGCCCCGTTCAGCAGCTATAGCCGTTGGCTTACATTATAACTAGGATAACTACCACGCAAATGGTGGCTATAACCGGCTAGTTCAATGGCTGATGAATCAACTTCTAACTAGTTATAAGCTGGTTAGTAAGCCATTGAACTAGTTATATCTTCCCCAACTAGTTAGCCTACTTAACCCTAGTTATGTTCACCAACGAATCGCTAACGAACTAAGGGGGCCCGGTGCCTTGGGGCCCATCCTCAACCCCTCAGGATCCATCCCGGATGCACCGCGCCGAGGCGCCATTCGCCCGTCCAAACCTTGCCGTTCTCCGGGACTCTGGACGCGAAGCCCCGGAAGCGATGGGGTTCCGGCCTCAAGTTGCGGCCGTTTGAAAAATGGCTGGAGATGGGATCTGAAGATGGACTTTTTTCAATGATCCATTTATGGTTGATCAATATGGTTACTAGTGAATGGGTAATAGTGAATAGTTTTTATGATCCATTCAAATCATAAAAAATGGATAATCATAGTAGTTAATCCTAGGGAGCGTGGGAGATCAAAAAGGTCGTGCGATAAGGACTTTGCCAGCGTCGTCTTCGAGGAGGTCTGTGAACACCTTGATGTTCTCTTGATAGGCCTTCTGTTCGTCGTCGTTCTGAAGAACTCCGCAGAGCATTTGAATTGAACCAGCGATCATGCTGATACCCAATGCAGGACGACGAACCAGTTTGCTGTTTTGCGAGCACAGGATTTCTCTGAGGTGTTTTTTGGCGAAAGCACTGTTTGTATCTTTTGTTGGAGCGTACACTGCACCAGTGTCTCCAGCATATGGGCGTAAGGTTGCTTTGGCGAACGCATACCTTCCTTCCAGTCGACGAATATATGGAGGAATTTCTTCTGCATCTCCTCATTTTCCTCCAGCTGGTGCTTCTTGCCATTGTTCATAGCCTTTTGAATCACCTTTCGATGCCGATTTGGAGTTCCATTTGCCAGCACCTTTAATCATGGAAAAGCTATTATGGTTAATCAAAATAGTTACTGTGAATTGTCAATAGTGAATGGTCAATAGGGAATGGTTAATAGTGAATGGTTTAATCTGAAGATGGTTTTTTTAAATGATCCATTTATGGATAAACAAAAATGGTTAATTATTGCAAATCATAAATGATTAATAGTGAATGGTTGATCAAAATGGTTATTAAACGATAATGGTTAATCTGAAGATGGATTTTTTGTTCCATAACACCATGCCAAGTGGCTATGGGTGAATATTATCCAACCAAGAAGGGGGGATGAGAACCAACCATTTGATAGGGAAAACATCGGTTCATGATGGGGGAACCAGGGGTACAGGCTTTTGACCCACTGCCAAATGAAATTTGAGATAACATGACCAGCAGGGGAAATCAGATGAAATCAGTGATCTGTCAGGTTTATCACTAGGTTGATGGGCAAATCTACGTTCGAACCCACTGTATTTTTGATGGTTAAGTGCAAACAAAGGTTTCCTGCACAGATTACCATCAATTCAACGGTATCACAATCAGTTGGATCTTATTGCAATGATTACTAGTCTACGATTTCTAATTGTCACTGTCAATTGAATAATTATCTTATCAAATAATACCGAGAGCACTTGTATCAAATTGTGGGTCTATGATTGTTGATCATCAATGAGTCGATTTGGAAGTTATTCCATCAATCACTATGGTGATACTAGATCATCAACAGTATTAGCTACCGATGTTAGATACTATCCTTCTTCATTCATTACGTTTTTATTTGGAGATCAACCAAGGGAAACCTGGGCCCTCGAAACCAAAAAATTCAATGCAGCTAATGCAGTATGGGAAAGCAATCCATTGCTAGAGTACACCTACTGATGGATCTAAACATCTATTTAAGTTTGACAGTATGGAAGCAACAAATGAATGATCCTTTCTTAAAACCGATTGTTGGCTAAAATTGGCACATAAGCCAATGGCAAGCACTGACAATGGATGATCCCAGGATCCTATGGATAGTGATGGATGGCGATTGATAATGACGGCTGCTGATGGACAATAATGTTTGTGTGAGTGCTGACCCTGGCTCAAATATACTCAACACATATTCATGGATGAATGGTAATGGCGACCGACGGCTACTAGTGACGGTTGCTGATTGCGCAAAAAAAAAGACGCATGATGAATGATGATGATGATGATGATGATCATGGATAATGACTGTCGATTGATGATGACACTCATGTTTTTTTTCAATGACTGGACTGATGCATGATGCTGAATGCTTGATGACGATTTTCATTCATGCTGTAAACAATGATACTTTGCTTGTTTATCCCCCCAGTTAGCAACATGTTTAAAGCTACCAACATGGCCAGGTTTGGTCTAAATTTAAACAACATTCTGAACAATATTAGTCAACCAAACACTTAATCAATATTAGGAAAATTAACAAAAAACAGTGTAGTTGTTTAACCCCATTACTTCTGGTGATTATCCCTTATTAATCTTGGTGGCTTATAGATCCCTTGCTAAAAATATATTTTTAGTGGTTATAATGCTAAATCAATCATATCCCAAAAACACTAAAAACCTAAGAATTCGTGGGTATAAGCCATCCAGTAATACTTACCCCAATCGAATCCCAATCGAAACCACCCACCAGTCATGGCAGCCCCGAGGAGATCGGCTGAGCTCCCTGCTGGACATGCTTCTTTGAGGCGGCCTTTCCACGGGTCGCTGTTGCGAGGCGACGACTGCCGCTGGTACCGGGTGGGTGCCAAGGTTGGTGATGGGAGGAGAGCTACGAATCAACGAAATTGGTTGGATGATCTACACCATGGGTTGATGAGTTGATTGATTGGTTAGCTGGTTGGTAGGTGATTTGTGGCTGGTTAGTTGGATGATTAGCTGATTGGTAGGTGATGAGTTGATTTATGGTTGATTTATGGCTACTAATGGGGGATGACGACTAACAACTATAAGGGATACATACCAACGAACTGGCGAGTTGGGTCAAGCAGTTAACCAACCAATTTCATGGTGGTTAAGTTCACCAACAAACTATAGGGAAACAGCCTGGTTAATGATAGGGGAACCAGGGGGACTAGTGGTGAACTGACCCACAGCCAACTTGCTTGGATGATTGGCTGATTGGTTTTGGTGATGAGTTGATTTATGGTTGATTAGTTGATTGGTTAGATGGTGATCCAATGTTTACGGCAACCAAGTTTGGTGATGATCCAATGTTTATGGCTGATTAGTTGATTGGTTGGTTCGCTGTGTCGCAAACACTTTGCTGAGGCTGTAGTGGTGATGGTTGGAGGAACTGACTTTGATGAGAGCAACAACGTTCTTCGACATGTCCCATGATGTCCCTTGCTGCGGTCAACGATGGTGAAGATCTGTGAGCACTATGGGCACTTGACAAAAACAATCGCCACCATTCTTTCAGGTGACCAACCGTGATGTCAAATCACCACGGATCTCGGTGATGTAAATCTTTGTGTTGGCAGCAGCAAAGTTGATAGTTTTGTCTTTTGGCAATTGGCTATGAATTGCCATGTCAATAATATTTTCATCCCAAACCCGGACACGAACCTTTCTACTGCAATGCCTGAAGCGCCCACTCTCAAGACATTTCTTTTTCAATCCACGCTGTTGTTTAAATCTTTTGCCACTTTGCCATGTTGCCGGTCAGCGGTAAAAAAACCCTCGAACATGTGACCAAGTGTGACTTTTGGCCACCATCCTCCAAACTATCCCCCTTACCTTCACCCCGACGCATCCTCATTTGCTCAGTAGTGATGGCACAGTAAAGTACCGATTCAATCTGGTTGGTGGTTCAGTCAAACCATTTGTTAATAATCATTAGGGAAAATAAAACATGTTTGAAACCACCAACCAGCAATGCAAACAGGCTGGTTGGGTGTTTGCCTCACCAACCGATTGCAGCACAATATCCAGGAAACTGAGCGCCATGCGAATGTTAGAGGAAAATGCGCATTTAGGAAGCCATGGTTGGCCCTCATCGTAAGATTTGGAACCTCACTTGTCTGAAGGGATGGTCATAAGCACATAAAAATCATAAATTCATGCTGTTTGATTTTTGAAGCATCGTGCAATGTTGGCTGAATGAATCTGCATCGATGGCTTGGAAACAGCGAAACAAATCGATTGGCAACATCGATGAGCTGAGGTGGGCGAACCTTCCTCATTCATTCTTCAGGAGATACAGAGTGGTACCCCCAGGGATCGCTAACTCAGGCTAATTCACTAGGGTAACTACCAGTTATAGAAGATATAAGTTATAAGTATACTTCGGAGGCAAATCTAAACCAACTTAAAAACTAGGGAGCACCACACTGTAGGACAAATCACACGACATGTGACACATTCTTGCTGTGGCTCATCAGGATTGATCATGATGGACAAGACTCAATGCCAAGAATCTGGTGCTTCACAAGCTTGGTCAAGGTATGATCTTCTCTTCAAACTCATCACTATCCATCACCCCATCTCACCCACCCCCCAACCCCAACTTCCCATGTGTCACCCCCTTGGTGCACTCCCCCAGAAACCCACTTCACCCACCCCCTGTGTCACTTAAAGCCCCCCCCCCCAGGCCCCAACCTCCAGCCCTACCCTCCCCCAACCCCCCCGCCTCGTATTGGAAGATGTCCAACTGAAAGGCCACGGCTTTGCCCTCGCAGACCCAACTGCCGATGCCCCGCCCCAGCAGATCTCCCGCGGTCGTCAGATACACCGCGTCGCCGGTCTCCAGGAAATGCACGCGGCCCAACACGGCGTCCTACAACGGGGCAGGGAGCACCGGGGTGGTGGGGGGCCTGGGGGTGGGGGTGGACCTACCTGGGGAGGGTGACCTGCTGGGGTAGGACTTAGGGAGATTTTACTTGGGGAGTTGGTTGGTTACTGATGGTTGATGGTTGTTGGGTGGTGAAATTTATGTTGGTTGATGGGGTTTGGCGGGGAAATGGTGATGGATGATGGTAGTTGATGGTGTTTGATGTCGGCTGACTGGCTGGATAAGCAGCGGGATAAGCAGCAATCATGGAGGGATAATGATGGGTAATGGTGGTTTGTGATGCTGGCTGATGGTATTCATGATAGATGATGGTGATGAAACGATGATGTGAAGAGTACTGACGGCGAGAATAATGTTCGGTGGAATTTTAGTAAAAATAGTCACCACCACCACCACCACCACCACCACCAACAACAACAACAACAACAACAACGATGATGACAACGATGATGATGATGATGATGATGATGATGATGATGATGCTGGGAAACGATGATGGCAATCATTGCCATGACTGGTAGCTATCATATCAACTATGATCAATCAACTATGACTGCTGGTAGTTAACCATTGATTACTTGACCATGATTAATCAGTTGTTTGTTTCTAGTTGCCATGACTGCTGCCAACAATGATCATGGGAATGTTCGCAATATCCAGTAACACAGGGTATCCAACTGGTTGGGCTTTCAGGTGCTCAACCATAAGTTTACTCACACAGGGTGAAAACACCCAGGGACCCACGTCTTTCTATGATTGGCTTCGCTGGCATGACAAATCTATGAGTTATGATCACCAACATTGCTCCTATTAATTAACCAACAATAAACAGAATCAACCATCAAAGACCGTGAGTTATCTCATGAACAACGCATCATGAACCATCAATAAGGATTCATTAACCACTAATAACCATCCATTATTGTCAACTATCCATGAAACTTTGAATCATGATCAATCCTCATTGACCATGGTGAACCACTTACCATGGTTCTATTCCCAGGTGAGCCACTGACCATTCCGTAGAACCCTTCATCACCACTGGAAGAACCATTCAGCACCAGTAAGCCTTCACTATCATCAACCATTCATCAAGTATTAACATCAAGCATAACATGGTGAACCACTAAGCAATAGAACCTATATGGTTCCTCAATAGAACCAATGGCAATCCCCATTGAATATGGTGGTTTCTCAAAATAGGGGTGCCCCCAAATCATCCATTATTAACCATTTATAGTAATAAACCAGCTATTTTTGGGGCCCCCTATGGCTTGAGAAGCCACCGCATGGTGAACCACCAACTAATAGGAATCACCACCGAGCGGGCGTGGAACCCAGGCCTCACATTGCATGATGTTGGCCCGTAGGACCCACTCTCCAGCGACATTCGCCATGGTTACCACAGCTGAGCGTCCGGTGAATCCTGATGAAGAGGTAGCCATGTTGGAGGTTGATCGCTGCTTCTTGATGGTTAATGATGGCAAAACATCGGCGTTTAACATGAACAAACACTGTCAAAATGGTCAATGAGTGTTGATATTGGGCATCATGATCATTGACAACCACCATGTATCATTATTGGCTCAGTACAGTAATCGTTTCACCAATGGTGTAACGATAGCGGTTTACTCATGGTGGTCCATGCTGCTTAGTTGCAGGGAAACCATGGATGTGGAAAACCATCACCAAACCTTCGCAGTTTGGCACTGTCGGCACCATTGGGCTTGTCGCTGATCCCGTGATCAGTAGTGGGAGTTGACCAATCACTGACAAATATTGTGTGCAAATAACTTTATCTGTCAATTTTGATTTGTTCAAAACAATCTTCATCAATCAATCATGAAGTCATTAAATGATATGGTATGGTCTTCAACTTCGTATCTTCATTTCATTGAGTACTCCTGGTTGTTGCTACCATGGTTCTTCGGTTTCGTGTTGGTCTCCTTTCCATGGGTTCTCCGAGCCTTGGGCCAATGGGCAGAAAGCAACTTCAAGGTTGACTGTGTTTCCTTGCTGGTAGCATTAGGAACTGCCAATGTTAGATATAACTGGCCACTGTGGGTGCGTGACAAGCATTCGTGATGAATATACAAAGTATATCTTGTTGGCTGGGTTTTGGACCCATGAACTCTTGATCATGGTAAATATCTTGCCGGTAAGCCAAACTCTTCAACAACAGGGGTACCATAGATCAAAGAGCTGGGAAACTGCCAATGGTCAAGACCCAAGAGGTTAGTTGAATGAGTACTTGCAGTGTGATGGGCGAGCTCCTGTTTGAACAGTCTGACCCATTCTCACGTGAAACTGGTTATGTGGGAAGATGTTGGGAGATGTTTGGACAAGAATTTGGTGGACAAAGCATGTCTGCAATCAACCTACCAACCAAAATGTATCAACATGATTTCCCTATCATCAACTTGTGATGCTTCAGGGTCTTTTACCATCAATGACGATGATGATTGTCACGTCAACGTCATTTATGACATACCTTCGGTTGATGTTTCCCCTAGTCGTTCACCCCTGGATCTCTGGAAATCGAACTTGTTGCAAGTGAGGGTGCCCCTTGGATCCGTCCTATTTGGCTTTTCTCTCAGGGAACCCCAAACATGATGGGTTTATAGTGGTTGACAATGGGTTTAATAAGGGAATTGTAAGCAATCATAGGAGATATACCAGCTATAATGATCGGTCTATCTTTCTACATGGATAACATTGGATGTTTGGGGGGTCCCCTATTTTGAGAAACCACCATATGGTGGTTGGGTTATGTTGGATTCTCATCATGGGGATTCTGGAAGCACCATGGTTTACAACCAGAGTTGTTGGCAACAGAACGTCATCAACCCAGGATTGAACAACAATGTCATTGCGTACATGTCGTAATACATGATAAATCAACCCATAAGACATCGTTAACTATGAGGAACCATTGCTAAGGGCAAGGAAACCAGCATCATCAATGATGATCAACATGAATGACACCATTGTCAGCATAAGCAATTGCACACGAAGCATTGCCCGTCGTGAACAAACAGCGACCAACCATCCTTGACCATCATCGCAGTAGTATTGAAACAAACCCTTTCGCAAACAACAAAGCAACATCAACCAATCAACACGGCCACACACATATAAATTTCATTCAATCATGTTGGCGGATCTACAGGAAAAAACTATGGGTTTTCACCTGGAATGGATAGGCATCCCCTGGCGATTGTCACATATGTTCAAAAGATTGGACTGATTACTAGCATAACGCCCCTCCACAAAACTTTCGTCAAGTCCCTTGTAGCGATGAGATTGATCATAAAATGACGGCTGGCGCAGCCGTGGAACCGTTGTAAACATCAAAGATTTCCAGCCATGAGATCACCATAAGAACCGTGATTGTCATGAAGATCACTAAATATGGGTACCTCGTTGGTGCTTGAACCACTTCTATGAAAAAGATGAGTCAACCAACAAATTGTTAATAGTTACAAGGGAAAACAAGCATGTTCCAAACCACCGACCCGGTATATGCGTCGATTGAATGGTTGGTTCCTTCCTAAAACGGTCATTGGATCATTGGCATAATTTGGGCCAGCCATTTCGATGGAGCATCCTCAGGTACACCACCCCAGGAAGCTCAAAATCACCATTTTCTACAGGCACACAAGCCATAAAAATTGTGGATTTTCCACGCGGCCAAAGGATCGTTTAGTGTAGATCTGACCTTGATACATCCACAGCACCAGCACCGTCGCGCATGACACCAGCATTTGTCCATCTATAGGGAATCTATGGAGCTTTGTGCTCCGGTGCAACAATTCAGCATGTTGCGGGTGACACCGATGGGTGTTGTTTCAACATATGAATTTCTCTCCTTCAGAACACCTGGCGCAAACACCGAGACCTTTGGGATCATGGCAACTGATGTTGGGAGTTTCCCGAGATTCCATCCAGCACTAGGTCACCATCTGTTGGGGGGCCCACCATCTGTAGGGGGTTGGTATATCCTCCTTAGCTTAGCTGAACAAACTTATCGACCTTAAGGGAGCTGCAGGTTGATTGAGAATGACAGAAGATTTAATGCTACTGCTGCTGTGACTACTTGTTGCCTTGATGGCGGAACTAGATCCCCTGCCAAAACTTTCATTCTCTGGCGGTCATGTGGTGAAACTATCTACCCCCTGGAGCACCTAACTTGGTCGCATGGAAAATCCACCATACCAATAGCTGGCTCACCTATAGAAAAGAGTGATGATCTTGGCGCTGACTTGTTAGTTAACCAAAGAGTGGTCCGAAAAACACTGAATTTCTATGGCCGTACCCCATACAGTTGCTTGTTTTACCTTGGATGCTTCCGGGTTGTTTTTAAGTGGCAAGCTGATCATCTCTGGTCACTGGCATGCACTTTGTTGCATATGGTGGATTTTTGACAAGTTCGTGGTTTCTCAAAACAGGGGCCCAAAAATACTTGGTTTACGACTATCAAGGACTATTAATTGATGATTTGGGGGCGGCCCAATTTTGAGAAACCACCATTTCAGCAATCTCTCCTACCATAACATGGTTGACCCAAAACGTCCATGTTGAATCGTTGCGAACCGGGATGAAGCATCAAAGCATCATCGAACAAGGCAAAACAACATGACATGTAACAACAAAGCAAACTAATGACTGACTATCTGTTAAACTCCCCGAGCTTTCTTATGAATGTTTCTCAAAATAGGGCACCCCTCAAATGACCTAGAATATAATCCTTCATACTAATAAACCGACCATTTTGGGTTGGTTCCTAACCTACAAAAAGACCGCCGTTCGGCCGGCACGTTGATCATTGTCAATAGCATGATATCTGCATCATCAACAATCAGTTTCAACAAATACCAAGATCACCTTTATCAACCGGTAGCCAGTAGTAAACCTTCATCAACGATCATCCCGCCAGCAACGTTAACCAACAACAAAGCATCAATCAAAAAACACCTAACCATAAATTGACCATCGAATTCACCATCAAATCCACTAATCAATTTATTCCAACAACGAAGTTCACCAAACCCATAGCTGAACCATGGCCCATTCCCCCATCTTCCAAGTTAAACCTCCATCCCTTCACCGGCACCGCCGCCCTGGTACAGCGGCCTCGTAGATCAGTTCGCGGAGGGCCAACAACGTCGAAATCAGAACCCCCAGCGAGACGATGCCCGTGATGAAGGATCTCCGTGTGCTCAACTGGTCCTGAACCCAGGGGAGCTGCGGAGCGACGTGTACCGTACCAGGACCCAACCGGTTGGGAGGTTGGTGAACCAGGAGCTGATGGTGGTTAGGATGGTGACCTGTGGGGTTGGTTGTGGCACATAAAATTGGTTCAAGTGATGGTGAACAGGTGATTTGAAGGTTCTTTGGTTGGCTAAATCGATGGCTTATAGCTGGCCAGGATGGCAATGATTGATCTCAATGGCTCGATCTGCTGCATTGACCAACTGCTTTGTTTGGTCACCTTTTGTGTCCGATGGTGCTACAAGAATCCACCATGAAACATCACAATCTAAGACGGTCCAGGATGATCCACATTTATGGAGGTGGTTCATTTACTGCTCTTATGGTTCAGCACATACTGGCTGTTGGTGCATTTACTGCAATTTGTGAAGTTTTCAGACGTGGTTCATGCTTCACTTAGTGCTTTTCGAGCTCACGAAGAATTGTTTGCTGATCGCTGTCAACCTTAAGAGTCAAATTTGATCAGTAAACAACCCCTCAACGATTGATGCTTAGAAGCGAGGACTAAAATTGAACAAAACTGGTCTTGGTTATACAGCAAACCTAGCCACACGCCGAAACATCGCCATGGGCACACATGAATACATAAATCCGCCGGCCCCTGCCGACAGCAGGGGGAGCGCGCCGAAGAAGGGTGATCGAAGAGCAAGCCAGGCAAGCAACAAGAACAACAGGCTGGCTGGCTGGCCGCGCCTCGAAAAGGAGCGAGTTCGGCTCGAAATTGGACTGCGTTTAGCTCTCCGCAGCCAGCCAGCCAGCACGCAAGCCAGCCAGCCAGCGAGCCAGCTTGTTGTATTTCTGGCGGCAGCCAGCGTGCGTCCCGCA
>VSDK01013404.1:288216-402683 GCA_009767595.1 Symbiodinium kawagutii
TGTTGATGATGATGATGATGATGATGATGATGATGATGCTGGCCCCCCGGCCGCCGCCCCTGCCCTCGAAACAGGGGTCGGCGGCAGGGGGCGTAGCCCTTTCAATTAATGCACGACAAAATTGTCCAAATTTACTGATGCATCGGTGTATCAACTCACGCTTCAACGATGTTGTCATCCCACCAACCCCAACCCCACGAACATCAAGCCCCATCGCAGAACCATCATTTTTCCACTTCTCAACGGAAATCATCAACCATCACCTAGCCACCTAACCGCCCAACCATCAACCCCCCAACCACCTACCCACCACCCAACCCACCACCAGCCCCCTTAACCGCCCCCCCCACCGGCGCCCCGGCGGCCTGCAAGTAGTGCACCGTGGAGGTTCCGGCGTAGGACGAGACCCAGTTCACGAGGCCGTAGAGCATCATCAACGACACGATGATGCGGTCCTGCCAGGCGGTGTGCCCCAAGGTGCGAGGCCAAGGGAAGCAGGGCATGGTAGGATGGCCATGGGGCCTGGTTGGTGGTTTGAAGCTGGTGATTTTTTGTGGTGAACTGGATGGTGAAGAGTGACACTTGAGGCTTTTGGTGGATGAATCATGGTGCTTTTTCTTCGTAATGCAGCTAAGTTCATGCTTAATGATGGGCTCGTGGCTGTTGGTGAAGAGATTGCATTGTTGCGAATGCTCAATGATGATTTTGATTAACTACTGATGGCCGATCATGAATGATGATGTTTAACAGCAGTTGCCGAATGATTGGTCCACCGACCATGGGTGATGTTGAGAATCAGAAGCAACCAAGAGTGTGAGGCCCAGTTAAGTGATGGTTGATTGTCAATTGATGATGGTTATGCGGTTGGTTGAAAATTGTATTTAAAGCGCGCGCTATTGGTGGTTGATGGCTGATAAATGGTCAATCATTGCTAATGATGGTTAGCAATGGTTGAATGATGGTTAGCAAACGGTGAACTGATGGCTGATGATGGTTCATGATGATTGCGTAGTGGCTTAGGATTGCTTTGGGTTGCTTGTGAATGATGGCTGGTCAAAACTGATTTATCTTGGCCAATGGTTGGTAAAAGATGGCTAGAAAGTGTTGATCATTAGTGCTAATAGTAAAGCATGGGCTGCTGGCTGGTATTTTGGTTACTGGTCCACAGCTGGTAACTACGACTAGTCAAGTCATAGTAGATGATTCAGGTCAATGGCCAACAATCCAGTTTGACAACCATGACGATACATCTTCTTTCTCCATGTCGCTTCATCCCAATTTAGGATGGCCATACCGAAAACAACAACCAAAACTGAGCAGTAAGCATAATAGCAATGACTAGCACAACATAGCACGTTCAACATTATTGCATGTCAAAAGTATGGTATCTGAACATGTTCCTCTGCTAGTAGCACGTCTCAAACGCGACAGGCGGTGCGAAATCACATGGGAAACCAGGGACGGACCATGACGCCAACATGATACGGATACGCCATCATCAGCCAAGCTGGTGGTTTCCGTGGGCACCAGGGTTTTGGTTCCAGGTGATGCTACTCAGCTGTTACCAGATGCGGAATCATCACGTTCCTGTGCAGATCACCAATGCCATTCATCATCAGAACTGTTGTTAGCTGTTTGACCCTTCATGATCCATAGATTCTGAAATCTTCAGCTCTGGTAAACCAACAGCTATGTGTAGGTGGTTGATGAACAGCTGGTTTATGAATCATTCATTGTTAACTATGACTGAACCCAGTGGTTTAACAATGAACCTTATTAACAATGGATTTTCACCTAAAGCATTCATTGTGAATTAATTCACCACTCATACATGTTTTACACATTCACTACGAGGGGTTTACTAGAGGGCAAAACTGTTTAATGCTGCAAAAATGAACATCTGGTCGGTGGTGCGTCGACCCATCTCAACAATATGAGTCAACCAACCTACCATCCCAGATTTTGGGGCAAACAATCATGCTTAAAACCAACCAACCAGGCCTAACCATAAACAACTCAACAAGTAGATGGAAACCATGTAGTTTACAGGTCAGCCATACAAAGCAGCCATACCAACTAGCCATAGATAGATTAAACCAACTCAATCAAAATCCATTAAACAATGACTTGCCAACCCAATCAGCCATACCTTCAACAAACCGTCGACGATTGCAGGCTCAATCCATGGCGCCCTTTGAGGCCCCCGACCGTCAACAGATACCTTGAGCAACGGGAGCGTGGCTGGTGCGACCCCGAGCTAAGGCACTGCTTCTGCCGGAGACTGCGCTACACCGTTCCATTGCTACAAGGTGGGCCCCCCCCTTAGTTAGCTAACTTGGCTTATAACTAGGGCAACTACCAGTTATGGAAGATAAACCATAGTTAAATGGCTTATCAATCAACTTATAACTAGGGGGGCCCACCTTGTAAGCATGGGCTGGGAATATGAAAACAATGGAGATGGCCACTGCAATTTCTTGCTAAGAGGCAGCTTGCTTGGGCTTGCGGACAAATAAGCATGATCTGTGTTGGTTACTCGTGACCACATCAAAAAATGTCATGCATCATCTCTGTTTGCCATCTAACCAACCATCACCATCACCAAGTGAGGACCGCTGTCCCATCCCAACACTATGCGCGTCAATCAGAACCCAACAAATTGAAGAACAAGACCAACAACATCATTAAAACCATCAACATAATCAAAGAACCAACCAACATGAACAAACTATAACTACCAATCATAAACATATCAACCAACATCAACCACCACCATCATCCACAATCAGCCATCCTTAGTGTCTCAAACATCCATCCCTTACCGGCACCCTTTAAGGGCACCACCAGGCCCCCACCACGCCCCGGCGGTCGAACCCGCCAGGTCACTGGAAGGTGGTCGAGGAGGACGTGAAGATGACGCAGGTGGAGGAAGTGGCCACGGCCACGGCGGGCTCCAGGCCCATCAGCAGAAAATACGGAGAGAAGATCAGTCCTGGAGAGGTGGAGGTTGGTGGTGCTGGGAGGTGGTTGGAGGTGGTTGGGATAATGGTGGTTCGATTGGTTCACTAATGGTTAATGGATGTTAATGGTTAATAGTTGGGGCTTGGTTGGATTTTCGTTGGAATTTAGTTGAATCCATAACTAGAATGGAGAGTTGGGGCTTGGGTATAGTCCTGGAGAGTTGCGGGCTTGGAATTTGGTTGGAGGTGGTTGGAACTTGGGATTTAGTTGGCTTTTAGTTGACTAGAGTTGGGGGTTGGGAGGTGGTTGGGATTTTGGATGGGTTCACTAATGGTTAACGGATGTTAATGGTTAATAGTTGGGGCTTGGAAGTCGTTGGAGGTTGGAAGTTGGGATTTTAGTTGATTAACTAGAGTTGAAGGTTGAAGATTGGAATTTCGTTGTAATTTAATTGAGTCCATAACTAGAATGGAGAGTTGGGGGTTGGGATAATGATTCTTATCACTCATAATTGATCACCAATGAAGGTTGGAGAGTTGGGGGTTGAAATTTAGTTGGGATTAGTTGATTAAGTAATGTTTGAGTTGCTTGACTAGTGGTTCTTCATCAGAAGCCATTAATCATTAAGTGGTTGGTCCTGGAGAGTTGAAGAGTTGGTTGGAAGTGGTTGAAACTTGGGATTGACTTGGGGTTTTCATCGATTAGCCAATGATTATCATTAGCCAAAATTATCAAGGCCAAACCTGGAGCTTGGGGGATGGGATTCAACTGAATTAAGAAGCCAGCCTTATGGCTAAGAACCATGGAATTGATGGTGATGACTGTTGGTTAATGATTGAGTTAACCAACCAATCAATAATTTACTTGATGAACTAAAGATTCTTATTGCCCAAAATTGTTAACCAAGAATTTAGTCCTGCAGGTTGTGAGTTGGGATCTATATGGGATTTTAGTTGCTTAGTTCATGTTTAGTTTGATTAGTTAATAATTCTTAGTACTAACAAGTTTAATTAAGAACATAAGCAGAACAAAACCGCATGAAACAATCATTGCGACTGTACTTGCTGAAGTCTATCGGTTGGTGATGGCTCCAATGGTTGTTAATGAAATAAATACCCAGCCAAAACAATTCACCGCACAAATCCGCGACAGCTGGGTCGATTAGTCAATTCATCTGAGCTGTTCTTGTGTGCATGCTATGAATTGTAAAACGCAAAAATATTGAAACTTTCAAGCATCGTGTCACAGACAGCAAAATCAACCTCTAGGGCATCTACGTTCAGTGACAAATGGTCGATTTTGATGCATAATCTGCATGGTGGGGTTCGGAATTAACCTATTTTCAGTCGCTCATTCGTTCACTTGGCACTTGTATACTTACCATAGCAACTGTCTATTGGCTGAACAAATGAGGGTTTCTCAAAATAGGGGTGCGCTCCCAAATCATTGTTCATTTCAATTAACAAACCGTCCATTTTTGGGGTCCCCTATTTTGAGAAACCACCAAATGGGCGCAGAAACACTCCATGGCTTCCTGGCCATGGCAAGGATATAAACAGCACCGCTTCGTTCATAGCGCTTCGTCTTTGAGTTGATCTTGCACAGCAAATCATGCCAGCCCTGACTCTGCCTCAAAGATAGAAACCCTTCAACGGCCCAGGGTGGGGCGCAAGTATATCGGATGGTGAGCGTGCCTGACACCCAGATGTAGAGGGGATGTTGCCAACCAACGGCGAGAGGTTATGACCCTGATTGGGATGGTCGACGGCTGCACGCAAAAACAGCCAAGCGAAAGCACTTTGCGCAACCTGGTTCTTAGAGATCTTCAGCATGCCCGCCGCCGTTCGGTGACTCGAAGTGAGTTTTGAGGGCGTTTTTCAGCACGCGGCTGCGCTCAAGGATGCCGCTCTTCTTCCGCGGCATGACTCTGCTGACGCGTAAGGGTCAGTGATGTTTTGGGAAATTGTACTGTGGCGTGTTGTGACGGTCGTGCTATGTCATGCTGCTGCTGACTCGCGATTGAAACGTTTGATGTTTCACGCAAAAGAGAAACTGGGGAAACACTGGGTGGATCTGGGTGGGGTTACCAAGGGGCCAGCAAATACTTGGGAAACAAGATGTGGACATTTGGAAATATATTCAACTGGTTTAACTTATCATTGTCATCCATTGTTCTGTCCTGTTCTCAACTATTGACCACAATCATCAACGATCAATCAGCATGTCATGAGCCACTATTCGACCAACATCAACCACGATTGCCACCATTAACCGTTTTAAACCATCAGCTAGTTGGTGGTTTCAACGGTTTCAAGAAAACTAGTTAACCAACCAACCATGCCAGATACGACTGGGAAAGTAATAAAGTGAATCAAACCACCAACGACTGTATTTAGGTTTGATTCACATTCTTTCTTCTTCTTCGGCCATGATCTCCTATTATTAGCCATTATTCATGGTTATAACCCATATGAAACCCTAAAAATCCATTAGGTTGGCTATTACCCCCTATTACTAACCATTCTCAATGGTTATTTTTCCCTATCAGCCCCCCTATAAGAACCCACCACTTCACCATCTACCACCGCACCCACGGGTACGCAAACCCTGACTTCGCCGGCCGGTCGATATCTCCGGTTGGTCCTCCGCCGATGCCAACAAAACCTGCACACGGAGGTGGAAGACCATTGTTGGTGGTGTGCTACAACTACAACCAGGTGGTTACCCATGGTGCATGCATGAATAGAATAACTTAGGTAGTTATGAGCCAACTGTAGTAGTAGTAGTAGTAGTAGTAGTAGTAGTAGTAGTAGTAGTAGTAGTAGTAGTAGTAGTAGTAGTAGTAGTAGTAGTAGTAGCTAGGTGTTAATATAATTGGATAAGTTGGTGAACTAGTATTAGTGGTGAACTAGTTTGTGGATAGTTGGTCAACTAATGGACTAATGTGGATAGTTATTTAGTGGGTGCTGTCCAATTTATGAATAGTTCACCAACAAGGAACTAACTTGTATGAGTGAATAATAGGCTGTAAAGAGAAGTGTCATCATTATCTTAATTTATCTCAACTGTTTTACAAGAATAAACAATGTTAACGATAAAGACATTATAGCTCGATGAATACTTTGATAACTACCCATAGTTCACTATTGGAACCAACTATTGGTTGATAGTTCGTGTTGGATTACCATGTTGCGTAGCCATGCGTTGACTATTGGGTAATGGTAACAGGCAGTCAAGAATCATCAACCTTTGGTGGGTTGCAACAGTGGTTGGCTGACTGTTTTTTGTAACTTGATTTTACCTGGTTGACAATACGAAAACTCACATTATGACAATTAACCAACAACAACGTGACAGGTATTTCGCTAAAAATTAGTCAGAACGAAGCACATGTTAACATCAGTCAGCTCATTTGGCCATGGGTCAGTTCACCCTTAGTCCCCCTGGTGCCCCCATCACTAACCACGGTTTTCGCTATTATTGTTGGTTCTTATCCAACATTCTCGGTTGATAAATATTGACCCACAGCCATATATAGCTGGTATATCCCCTATAATTGCTAGTTGTCATCCTCTATTGTTAACCATTAGCCAGCTATTATTGGTTGGTCACCTGCTTGACCCAGTTCGCCATATCCCTGTCATTCTCCCTATTATTGTTGGTTGTCATCCACTATTATTTACCATTAACCAGCTAGTTCAACCATGGGTGGGTTATGCTACTTTATCATCCTCTATTGTTAACCATTAGCGGTATATCACGGTATATCCCCTATTTGCTAGTTATCATCCTATTAGCCAGCTAGTTAAACCACTAGGTTGGTTGATACTGACCCAACTCGCCATATCCCTTAGCGTTGGCCCAACGACACAGCCGCAGAAGGCCGTTGATCATTGCAGCCGGTGCAGGTTGTGACGCCCTCGGCGTCGAGCCACTCCAAGAGGCGGCTGAGTGGCGATACCAGCTGCTGCTTGACATCATACTACATGGGTGTTTCTCAAGCCATAGGGGACCCCAAGAATGGTGGGTTATTACTATAAATGACTAGTGAAAGGATGATTGGAGGGTACCCCTATTCTGAGAAACACCCACATCAATGGAAAATGGTTTAAATATGAACGGTGCAGCTGATGCATGGTTTCTTGTACCCCTCAAGGTGCACAGGTCTCTCGACGATCTTCGGCATGCGACAGCTCGGTCCAAGTCTTTGTGAGGTATAAGGCCGTTGGAATGCGCTCATCTGATTTCGAGTCATTGACTGAAAGTAAGAAATCGAGTCTTCCTGCAACAAAATTCGTTCTGAGATCAACTCATCAGCGCATTCACTGATCTCATTTCATCCAAGAGGAAATCGAGTCTTTCAGCTGGTTTTCATGCGCCGCAGCACCTCCAAAAAGCGCAAAGGCCACTTGTTATTCATCCATGTCCCGGCAAGTGTTGGCCTGTGGAGGTCGTGCCGCCTGCGCTTGCGCCACGGGCGCAGCTTGCGCGAGCTGGGCAGGCGAGTACAAACCAGCCTGTTCAGCCCGGCTGTGTCAGTGAGTCTTGCGTGCATATCTCTGTACTTTTGAGAAAATAATGTCGAAGCTGCTTCTCCGTGCTTCTTGAAATGCAGAAACACGGCCAAAAGAACCGCGAATTGCACTTTGTCAACAACATCAATTGCACTTGCTGCTCCCGCTATTGAAAGTGCAGCCACCATTTCTTTGAGATCATCCGTGCGCAATGGAACTGGAGTTGATCTTGTTCTTTCTACTGTGTTGGAGCCAGGATCCACACAACACAGCTTCATCATCGTCAGTTGCTCGCTCGAAAAGTCCGTTCAACGGTTCGCCTCTGCCCACGTCCAAGGGCCTAGTAGCTTAGAAAACAAAGAACTGGCTGTGGGTCAAAACCCCGTACCCCTGGTTCCCCCCTGTTAACCATTGTTTTCCATATTGTTGTTGGTGGAAATCCCCCATTAGTTGGTTGGTTAATATTGACCCATAGCCAACTGATGAAACAAGACATAATCATAAGACCACTTGATATGGGCTAAGTCATTGTGGGAGTGGATCGCATCGCTATTTGAAAAGAGCCAGCCCACTCTAAGAATGGTAACAGCTAACATTGATTATAGAATTCTTTTGATAGATTGCCAGCGATTGCTTGGTCATCTACCGGCCAGCTATTGCTTGACTTTTGGTAGATTGTGTGATGGCATTGATGCTAACATTTCCGAAGCAACATCGCATCAACAGCTGTGATCCTCAACGTGGCATCAACGATGAATGGATAGCTAAGGCCCCTTGGCCCCTTGTCAACCACATTGCCTCAGCATGCTTCATACATGAGCAGCAGGGTTATATGGTAGACCTTCCTGAGATCATCGAAGCGCATAATGATAGCTATAGGGTCAATGCATGATGATACTACCGCTCAACAAGCGATGGTATTGTCACACTTGCTCACTATGCAATGCATGTATGCCATCAATGAATGATTATATCATCTATTGACCACGATATCAAAATAATTACGCCAGCTATAGTATAGTCACCAGCAGTGAATGATGGTACAACGAATATTTACGGTATACCAGAAGCAGAAAAAGACTATGCAACAACTATAGGAAATTTCCGGTGTTCCATGGATGCGGTTGTTGCCTGCTTAGAATAGCTATGGTTCGCCAACTTATGGCGACATCTACCTGTAGTTTAACTATATAGAGCATGGAAAAGCTCTGTTCACCAAACAAACGGTCATGCATTCTGGTGATCACATGGGTTAATCTGACAGTTTAGGGTCTCCGACGAGTGATCAAACGACGGTGGCTAGCCATTTTTTTTGGCACCACCATGCTTAATAAACCAACACATTCATCAAAATGCTGCTCAATTGATTTCAAAAAAAGACTTGCCCCTGATTGTTGATTCATCAATCAATGGCGGTTTTAATGAACGAACACTCATCATTAAAATGCCTGATTGATGATCAATTGTGGCTTGGTAAGCTTTGGTTTTTTCACGGGTTTTCAGCGTTTTTTCACATCTGAAGATTTATCACAGGTTTTTTCACATGATAAGCTTGCCCGTGACTGGTCACAGCTGAGCTAGCAAGTCTCGTCACCCCAGCTGTGAGCCCAGCAGTGCCCTTAGCTCCGCCTGCCAAGCATCCGGTGGTCATACTCATCATGCTGAACTTCAAGGCCAAGGCCGGAGACCAACCGATCTGGCGGGATCTCCCACGGGAGTGGTGAGGTGAGGGTGGTTGGTTGGTGGTGGATTCGTTGGTGGTCCCAAGTGGTTGGCGAATTTCAAGGGATCCACAATCCCAAACTAATCCAGTTGGTGAATCCCCCTTGGGATCTGAAGGGATCCCAGTTGTGAATCCCAGGTGGTGAATTCCAAGGGGTGGATGACTACGGCTGGTCGTTCAACTGGGAATTCCCGTCACTGGGTCACTGGGGTTGCGGGGTTGATCCGGTGGATTCGGTGGATCTAAACCCACCCACCGCTGGGATCTAACCAGTCATCCACCAGCGCATGTGTCATGGGCGCCGGCCTGAGGCTCTGATGGGATGATGAAACGCGTTTTCTGAGCTCCTCACATCAATCAATTCCACTGGTTTATGAATTGGAAGGGTACCATCTTAATGGGAAATCATGGCGAACTTGGAAAATACCTTTTATCAATCAAGGTTTGGGGTTCGTTCATCCGGAGTGAACATTGTTAACTGCAGTTCATGAGGATTGATGATGGCGAACTAGTGATTAATGATCAGTTGACATGAATCACTACTTAACCAGTATCGTTCATCAACCATTGGCTTCATCAACCATTAGCTTGAACAATATCCAAAATCTATGGATCATTGTTCATCCATGTCATCATTATGAGCTACGAATCAGCATCTCTTAGTATCAAGCATGATACATCACTTCTTAGCCGAATCAGTACATGCCACCATCAACCATCAACCATAAGATTAACCGTTGTTCAACAACAGTATCACTAGTTCTTGATCAGCCAGCGCCAATCAACCATTCTTTCAAGACAATATTAAGTAAGCATCATTGATGTTGGTTGTATATCCTCACCTCAACAATTACTGTGTCAAGCATTCTTGCTGGTCATAACCATGATTATTTAACTATTACTCAGCCATCAACATTACCAACCATGAACCACCAGAATAATCATAAAATACCGCCGTTGTCACGTATCAACCAACCATTGTCGCTGGCTAATAGCTTAGTTCATCAACCCTTGCCAAGCTATCAATTAATACCACCTTTTAACCATTGGTTGGCTCATGAACCAATGGTTGTCTAAGCCCATGGTATTAATGGCTGAGTTCTTCAACCAAGCCTAATGTCGCTGGTGTTTGGAAAATGAGCAAGCTTAGAAAATCAAGCGGAAAACCATGAACCTATGCGGGTCACCATGAACCTATGGTTATAATCCCTTTGAAAATCAAGCGGGAAACCATGAATCCCTGCTAGTATCCCTACTATCGACCAGTATTCACTAGTATTAATGGTTGTTGCCCCTGCTATTATCCCTAGTATCAATAAAACCATCATCAGCTTCATCAGAAAATCAGCATCACCAGTAGTTATTTGACCATTACTGTTGATGATTACCCCCTACTATCAGTATTAACCAGTATTAATGGTTGTTGCCCCTGCTACTATCCCTACTATCAACCAGTATTAATAAGTATAAACCAGTTAACCAGTTTCAACCAGTATTAATGGTTTTTGCCCCTGCTATTATCCCCACTATCAACCAGTATTAATAAGTATAAACCAGTAGGGATAATGTTAACCACTATCATAGGTATTATCCCTACTATAATACCACTAATCCCCTACTATCAAACAGTCAGGTAATCAACTACCCTACTATAATACCACTAATCCCCTACAGCTATCCATTAGTGGTATTATTAACTATTAACTAATCCCCTACTATTAACCCACTTCTGTTCACTAGTGGTTATCAAACAGAAAACCATGAACCTCTCGGGGTTGCAACTTCACCAGTCAACCAACCCATCCCGCCTTTACCAGGTTTTGGACCTCACCGGTGGCTCAGATCAAACAGAACATCCACGCCACATGGTGATGGCATGTAATGGTTAGCAACGGTGAACTATAGGGGATCATGACCAACAATACTAGGGAACATAACGGAGAATGATGATAATTTATGATGATCTATGATGATTTATGATGATTTATGATGATCTTTGATGATTTATGATGATTTATGATGATTTATGATGATTTATGATGATCTTTGATGGTTTATGATGATTTATGATGATCTATGATGATCTTTGATCGTTCATGATGATCTATGATGATTTATGATGATCTATGATGATTTATGATAATCTATGATGATCTATGATGATCTATGATGATTTATGATGATCTTTGATGATTTATGATGATTTATGATGATGGTGAACCAACCAGCAATCACCAACAACAAACCGTATGAGTGTATGATGGTGGATATTCATGCTTATGATGGTGGCATTGGCTGTTGTGGCTCATGACTGCTCAATGACGGTTGAATGATACAAATCACAAGCAAACCTAAGCCGGGACTCATGGATGATGATGTTTGATCGCTAAAACACAAAGCTGAACCTACATAAATCAATAAGATTTACAAGGTGGGCCCCTAAGCAGCTATAAGTTGGCTTATAACTAGGGTAACTACCAATTATGGTAGATATAGCTACAATTAAATGGCTTATGAATCATGAACCAACTTATAACCAGGGGGCCCACCTTGTACTGGTTGACCATCGTTTTTCCCTGGGAAATGGACCTTTGCACATTGTGATCGGCATTGATAACAAAGCAACCACCGACTACCAATGGTTGCGGTTGACCGATCATGCCGAGCAAACTGCTCAATGGTGGTAGAAGTGGATATTCGATTAACTGAGAACTCACCAACCGTGTTCATCATGATTGGCCAACGTCAAAACCATTGAAATTACAACTAGTCTGGCACTTCTTATTATGATAATCGCCAAACGACACTGTTATGATGTTTGGGCTGCTTGGGTATCAAAAATTGAGAACACCTTACTTAAGCTAGAAACGGTTCAACATCATGGAATAGGTTTAAACAAATAACAATGACATTCATGCCTAATGCTTACCATTGTGAGTCCTATTTAGTCAATCTTTTGATTATTGCCGAAACTTGTCATAAGAATGAACCGAACGAAACAGCAGCTTTGATATGAGTTGGTATTCGTGCGCCTCCACAAAACAACATGTCACCCCATCTTGTTTGATGTGGCCGTTCGGAAGAGCGCCCAGCTTCGATCACGTGCGAACGGTAACGTCGTGCATGTGTGTCATTTTGCGTCCATGATAAGGCTACGGGTCAATATTAACCAGCACTAATGGTGGATGATAACCAACAAAACTAAAGGGAAAACAGTTATGGTTAATGATAGGGGAACCAGGGGTACAGGGTTTTGACCCACAGCCAGAGTTCAAGATTTAACGCCGAAACGATAGAGATCGTTGACGTGTTCCGTTCATATCGCAAGGACTGCATTCCAACGGAGAGAGATCCATTGTTAACCATTTTTATTGCTCAGCCAACCACTTGGTGGCGTTGAAAAACCCCCCATTTTAATAAGCTGTGATTAGCTCCCTAGTCTATGACTGGTCCCAAGTCGTAACTTAACATAGCTCCAGAAAGCGCCGCGTTGCAGTCATAACCAGCCAGAAGTTGGATCACCTTTCCACTTTTAGGATTTGTTTTCCTCTAGAAAGTAGCCGCTTTGAATTGATCATTTAATTTCTACTTTTCCAAAATACCTATGTTCGCTATGTTGAACTTACTAAGAACCATCCAAGTGATTGATGAATGGCTCATTCCAGATCACCCATCATCTTTGCCTATAGAAAACCAGCTTTCCCCAGGTAACTTGAGAACCACCAAAGGCTTACCTGGACCCTGCCAAGTAACCACAATGGCCAGCACCGTGGTGCAGAAGATCAAAGGCCCAGCGAAAAAGAAGACCTGCGCCATGCTGCGTGGTCACTGCAGCGATCGTTGGTTCATGGTTGCAAGGTGGGCTCCCAGTAGTTGTAACCTGGGGGACCCCTTGTAACTGGTAGAATTCAGCCGACCTAGCTAAATTGAGTATTTATAAACCAACTGCTGTTAAGTAATTGGGGGCACATGTTGTAAATATCGGTGGAATGATGGTTTAGTCAAGGGCTAAATGATGGTTCATGTTGGTTAATGCTTCGGCCTCTACATTCTGATCAGCATCCATGGCTAAGGCGGCAATGGCTCGTATGAGTCTGAAATTCTGGAATTAGTGTTGCTGGTGAGTGACCACGAACTGGTGAAGTGTTGGGATTCTAGGGATGATCGTCCTGGATATCGGCCGCGTGTGTTGCTGCCTATTTTCGGCCATGAAACCTCAACCACACAAACCACCCCCTTAAAAAGTCATTTAAACATCATCATGTGTTACCAAAATCATCCAAGAAGGTGGGGTGGTTAATTAATTCCTACCGTTACCCAACAAGCGCTATCAACATGTTTTCCTCTCTGGATATGTGGACCTCCCTGCCGTTGCCAAGGGTTCTCCCAGCTTGATGATGCCATGTTTCCTCTTCTTGTACGCGCTTCCTTCAAACAACTGTCCAGTTGACAGAA
Organism: Symbiodinium kawagutii; assembly: GCA_009767595.1. Taxonomy (NCBI): domain Eukaryota; class Dinophyceae; order Suessiales; family Symbiodiniaceae; genus Symbiodinium; species Symbiodinium kawagutii. Next base: position 301,870 of record VSDK01013404.1, read on the forward strand.
GACCCCCTGGCTTGTCGTGGTCAAACGCTCCAGAGGCTGCTGCTTGCTGCTGTGCCGCCTGGTTCGCAGCAGCCTGTTGTGAGGCCAGTGCTGCCACAACAGCTTCTTGAACCATCTGCTGCAAGTCATTTGGGGCAGGGGCAGCAGCTGCAGTGGATGAAGCAGAGGCGGCTTCATCCTCTCTTCTCAGCTGCTGGTACAGGGACCTCAGCCCACCTTGCCAGCCCAGCTGGTGCACCACCCGTAGGAGGATGCGGGGCATCCACTCCTCCACTGCGTCTTGCTGCCTGCTCTGGGGGTACATCTGCTCAAGCAGGCTGATATCCATAGAGCTTCAAATTCTCCCAATCTACTGCGTCGCGTCCTCATGCCTCGGAACCTTTCTCTTGCGGCCTATGATTGGCTGGGCTTGGGGGTGTCCTCCCTCGCATCCTGCCCCTGAGTACTGCCGTGTTTCATGATGCTTCTCCCATTCTTCTGCTTGGCAGGACAGCGCAAATCCTTGGGCCCGCGATGCACGGTTGAAGGGCCTGTTGTCTGCCGGATGAATCTGGACCACGTCAGCTGGTCTCGGCCGGCCGAGTCATTGTACTCTTTCTTTTTCTCCTGGTACTGATCCCGACTTCCGCTGGGATATGACGTATGCTCTTACCTGCTGTGCAGCTTGGCAATGTTGCTTATCCACCAGCCCATCCCTGCAAAACCGAGCAAGCGTGGGATGCTCCATGTTACGACCATGTTATGACCGGCTAAGAGCTTGAGAGCCGGACTGTGGTGGGATAAAGGCGACTCAAAAAGAAACAACAGATTAATCGATTAATCGTTGACAACAGTTCATCATCAAGTTAGATATGGGCCAATTAAGTGAAAACAATTTAATAACAATGGGCCAACTAGGTATCTTCTGTTAATCATAATGGGGGGCCAATAACCATCGCGGCCCATGCTGAAGCAACATTCACCATCATTTGCGAACCATATTATAGCTGAAAAATCCCCTATAGTTGCCAGTTATCATCTACTTGGTGGTTTCAAAGAGTTTTTGCCGATAGCATTTGGGATGATTTGTTGATGCACTCATGTTTCTCATAGGTGTTCCTTCAACAGCTTCTGCCCATAGCATTTGGGACCCCTTAGCCAGCTAGTTCAACCATGGCTTGGTTCATGTCGAACCATGTCCACACCATGGTTCGCCTCCTCCATCCACCCGTTCCCCTGGTTCCACCGGGGGCCCCAGGCAGCTCGCCATGCCTTGATGAAGGCCGCCGAGCTGGGCTGGTCCATCCAATACATCAGCGTGGCAGGGTCCAGCCACCAGAGCGAAGGATGGTGACAGGCCTGCAGGCGGCGGCGCGTTCGTTCGCGCGATGCTGGCGTTGCTGCTTGTGGCCATGGTTGGTTGATCCGTGGTTGGTTGGCTGGTTGGTGGTTGGTTGGTTGGTTGATGGTTCATCCATGCTTAGTTGGGGGTGAATGGATGGTTTTTGGTGAATCCATGGTGAACATAGGTGCCTGATTGATGCTTAATTGGTGGTTGCGAATGACTAATGACCGATTGGGGTTAAACAGGAAATATTTTGTTTCTCAAAAATTAGCCCCCTCGAAAAAAATGGATGGTTCATTGTAAAAAGGATGAACGACCATCATTTACGTAAGAACATGAATTGCGCTGAAAATCAGCATCCAATACTGGCCAATCTCAAGCGTCAATGAACCATACATGTCCAGTGGTCACCCATATGTTCATCACCTGAATATCGGGGTGTTATGTAGCAGAAATCATTCACTTGTGACCAATCAAGTCATAAACATTTTGGATGCTTTTTTACCTTGTGGAATCAATCATCAGGGAGCATGAGCCAATCGATATTACCAAGACATCATCCAAGTGTGGAATATTTTCCATTACCAAACAAGCACCAAGCATACTCAGAAGAACCCTCAGAAATCGTCCATTGCTGTTATTACTGTTTTTCACCATTATCAATTCATCTTATCTATCATTCACCACCATTCATCGCCCCTAACCTTTTCCAACCATCCCAGAAACGCAACCACTAATTACTGTTAAGCCAGGATTAATAAACCCTAGGTTGATTAATTGGATGGGTAATTTTAATTTGTTCATTATTACGAGGGAAAATCAACAAAACAACACCAACCAGCTTTAGAAACCTTTGCAAGATGGATCACCAGTCACCGATCGCCTCAACTATCGAATCACATCCAACCTCGATCAATGTTAGCCAGCGACTGTGCGCGCAAATCAATATCATCAAGCGTCATTGGTCACCATCATTGACCCTTATAGCCACCATTGTTGCCCATGATGATTGACAGCCATCAACACTTGTTTGCTAGTACCGTTCATCAACAATGCCATCAAATCAAGCATAAGCCCAAGGTAAATCACCATCAGTGGGGTGTTCCCATCCTGGGTTCATGCGAACCTTGCCCATGAACCTACTTGGATGTGAATCTCCAGTCAGTAACCAGGAACTAGCCATGATTATAAGGGTTATCAGCTACCTCATGGGGTTCATGACAATGGTTACTGCAAGCTGCACATCCAACTACCGAACACCATGGCTACAACATCAACAGCACTATGATTCCCACTTCTCACCTTGATCATCACCATAGGTACAAGGCTGGGCCTTGTCAACCCCGTTATCAGCTGGCTCAACTTACCCAGCGTTATTGGAACTCCAGTTGATCCATAGCTGGCAGCCACTTGCCCACCATCAACTCAGCCAACAACTTGGGGGGTCCAGGTCCCCACCACTAACCATCCATCACTGGCACTTCCCCAGCTCCCCAGGTCACCACTTGGCAGCCCAGGTCCCAGGTCCCACCCACCACCGCCCCAGCGGCCGCCCCAGCGCCGCACCTTGAGCCGCGCAGCGTTGTCGCCGGGCGCCTCCTGACACTTCAGCGCGTGGTGTCTGAAGGCGCTGCCGGTGACCACCACCAGCAGCATGACCTCGGCACGGCGGTGGGTCGCTGGGGTGGGGACCGGTAAGGGGGTCGTTAAGGGCTTGGTTAAGGGGTGGGTAAGGGTTGGGTAAGGGTGGTGGGTCAAGGGGGTGGTGAAGGGTTGGTTAAGGGAGGTGGTTGAGGGTTGGTTTAGGATTTGGTTCATAGCTAGTTGCTGGTTTTTGTTGAGAGGTGATGATTTTTTGGGCGTTGGTTATGACTGGAAAAGCAACAGTGATGTTAATGATATGGTGGCCGAGTGATAAACGTACTTGTTGAGGGATTAAGACATTTTGACATTTTGAAGCAATGGCTGATCGGTTGTCATGATTGAAGCTTACAATTGGTTTTCTACGTAAAGGGCCCTCCGTTACTTTCTGACGATGACGATTGACTGGCCGATTAACGGCCAATGGTTGGCTATAATTCATTCGTCATTCATGGACCGGCTTAATGAGGAAGGGCTAAGAATATTCATGGTTCATTTATGGTGAAGCAATGATCAATGCTTCATGCTGAACCATTCATGGATAACTTTTAGTTCATGGTTGATTTGTGGTCCATTGATGGTCAATTAATGGCTGGTTCATGGTTGGTTCATGGTGTTAAATGGTAGTGCTTGAGAAGTTTTCGATCAATGGCAAATAATGGGATTGGTGCGAAATTCATGATGCTTTACGATTGGCTAACGATTGTTGAATGGTTGGTTTCAACCGGCTTCAGAACCATACATGACCAACCGTTCAAAATTATTGGCGATGTTCCACAACTGTTTCTCTGAGTTGTGGACTACGGCCATAAATGATTATTCACTGTAAGCTTTTGCTAAAGTATCAGCTATTCAAAACTGAACAAGCTTATGAACTACAACTACCATAAATGCCTGTGACCATAAATGATGAATAATCGTTCAAAAGTAATCAAACAGCTTTAAGCAAGTAAGTGCTATCCAATGCTTGGTGGCTTAAAATCCAATCCAAAGCTCAAATCTAAATCTATAGCGGTACGTGGTGTTCACCTATCTCACCAAACGCTAAAAACCTAAGTTGGCGGTTGTACCCAGACTAAGCGACCCAGATGCGACAATCTGCCGGAAACCCGTGGATTTTCCCATCAACCACAGTTGATATGGCAACCATGTTCACCCCATCAATTCACCACAGTCTAAGCATCAATTCACCGTCAACCATTTCTAGGATCACTATGCTGGACCACTGCTATTTTTGTTGGTTATCTGCCATAGTTAGCCACACGTTCAACCAGAGCTATTTCCCGAAAAAAAGAAAAACACCAGTCACCAAGTAGAAAACAGAGGTCATAGTTAACCACTATTAACCTAATGGAGGTGTTTCAAAATCGGGATCCCCCCAAACCATCCAATTTATTCACCACTTAAAGACTTATAGAAGTAAACCCACCGCTTCTTCGGGTCCCACCCAAGTAGAAAACTAAGGCCATGATTAATCACGATCAACCAAGTGGAAAACCAAGGCATGGGTGTTTCTCAAAATAGGGGAACCCCCAAATCATCCAGTTCATGAGCCATGCAAAATGAGAACCATAATGAACCAACCATTACCGGGGGTGAACCAGTACCATAGCGGCATCCAACTCACCGTTGCGCAATAAGCAACCAGGGGGATGACAGCCAGCGGCTGGGCTTCCTGGCATCCCTGGGCCCGTCCCAACCCACAACCAGTCACCAACACCGCTGGCTGCTTCGCGCCAGCGCTGATCCCCGGAACCTGAGACGCGCACAGCTGAGAGCACCAGGTCCGTTGCTGAGAAGTCCTGCACCTGCACGACGCGAGAAACGAGATGCTAAATCATTGGGTTTTTTTAACCAGGAAATGGTGGTTTCTCAAAATAAGGGGCCCCAAAAATAGCTGGTTTATTACTATAAATGATTATTCATAGATGATTTGGGGGTACCCCTATTTTGAGAAACCACCAAATAGTATCATAGGTTTTAACCATAGGTTTATGATAAGAAGCGAGAAACGAGATACTAAACCTAAAACGAAAAATCTGGTGGATTAACCAGGGGTATCCCCCAAAAGCCAGCTGGTTTCCCACTAAAGTGGTACGCCCCCAATTACTAAAGCTCTGGTTTATCAATCCGGGGTCAACATTTGTGACCATGGTTACTTAAACCACACAATCAACCAACTTAGCCAACAAGATTCACCACCCATCAACCATTTCAAGCCGCCCTTAACCAACCATCCAGCCACCCTTAACGACAGCATTCATGACGGCTACGGGTGAGCCGAGCCGCTGTCGCCTCCTGTGTTTTCCATAAGGCTGACACTTCAGGTACCGTGTCCTGCAGGCATCTGGGGGTCAGCAAGAGATGGTCGTTCAGGGATGAATGATCATGGCTTCCAATGACTGATAAGGGTTGATGATTCGGGTTATTCCATGGTTACGATGGTCATGATTTCAGGCTTAAAAGAAACAAGGGATCAAGAATCATGGTTTTGATGACTAATGAACGGGTTCAAATGGTTCATACTGACTGATTAGTGGATAATGTATGGTTGGTTGATAGTGGTTAATGTATGGTTGGTTGATAGTCGTTAACCACGGTTGTAATGGTTCATAGTGACTGCTTAATTCATGATGGTCTAGTCAAGGGTACCTCCTGCTGTAAAAGCAATGGACATTGTTTATACTGGTAATGCTGAAGAATCCAAGTGGTTAGATTCTCTACTCAGGGTGAGTGAAGGTTTAGTAGTGATAAAGAAGATTAAGAATGCATATTGCGAAGGAACGCTAAAGGATGACATTTACTCACAATTTTCAGCGTTTACTCTTGTTCTGCTACTGAGTGCCTAATGATGGCCAACGCTGGTTGACAGAAACGTTGTCCATCCAATCGCATTTTTCAAAATATGTATGCATAAACGCTAAACATGTAAATATGTGTTAACGTCAAGCACTCGTGTATTTGTATGCGTGCAAATACGTATATGATATGAATACTACATGGAAACATGAAAATGATCAGTATCAAATCAACTGGTGTTCCAGAAGTGGATAAAAAAGTTAGCAATGGTAGTAGTGATCTCCAAAGATGGCTAGGGATGCAGCCGGCATTGGGGCATCATTGGTTGGTCCAAAACCTCGCAACGTCCTACAGCCTTTCTGTTCACACGGTGCATTGGGGAGGGCCAACTAGTACCCTGGGTTAGTTGACTTGTTTGATGCGGAACAAGTAAAATTTTCGGCCTGCTGGTTCAACAAATCATTATTCATGGACCCGATCAGAACCACTGACCAAACCAGGATTTGACAATCAACTCAATGAACCATGTTCCAAGCATTAATTAACCATGCTTGCGCCATCCACGGAACCATCAATTAACAATCAACTAACCAAAGATTAACCGTCAAATAACCATCTCGTACCGATGACTTCACCAACCATCAACTAGCCATCAACGAACCATCATATATCTACCTGCCATAATTTAACCATGATTGAACCATGATTCAACACACCAGCAATCAACCATCATGATTCAATGAACTGTCCACTCGTGATGATTTAACGAACCATGAACAAGCCATCAATGAATCATCCACTGACCATGACTTAACAAAGCATCAACTTATTAGCCATCCACTAACCATGGTTTGAACAGCAATAAACCATCAACTGACCATGATTAGACAAGCCATCAATAAATTAGCGATCCGCCAAGCATGACTTCACCAACCATCACATAACCGTCAATGAATCATCAATCAATCTTCTACTAACTGAAGAGGATTTGACCGTCAACTAATCATGGCCTCAGCATCCATGAAACCATCCATTTACTGTCAACTAACCATCACTTAATCAGCGATCCTTAAATCATAGCAAGAGCCATCCGCCAACCATCATTTGACCCTGGCATGGAAACCCGAGTTGCATTGAATCCATAAATTGGAGAAGGGGTACAGGAAGCCCATTACGCAAAAATAACTGTTTACATCTTGAAAGGGGTATCCGGGTATCCCTGAAAACAACATTTTTCAACTGTTGTGGCCTGGAGTATGGGCAGCTATGGAGTATGGACAGCTATATTTCACTTAACTTTGAAGTAACCATCAGCTAAAGATCAACTAACCACCAAAGTAACCATCGATTCACCGAGAATTGGCCGTCCAGTAACCATCAATGAACCATCCACCAACCGTCGATTTAACCATCAATTAACCAACCATTACCATCAATCATCAGTTAAGCCAACAACTTCACCATCCCCCCACAGCCAAAAGTATCAAACGGACAACATGTGCAAGTTGGTTGCCCTACAGAGTGGTACCCCCTCGTTACAAGTTGGTTTTTAACCCATCCAAGTATGGTTATATCTACCCTAACTGGTAGTTACCCTAGTTATGGTCACCAACTGCTCTGTATCATCCCGCACGATTACCTATGATTATACCGTTAAACCACTATAGACCACAATGCCTATGAAACTGGCTTGTTAGATGGCTTGTAGTCCCATATAAACCACTATAAATCCTCTGTAAGTGGGTTTAATCCCCTAAAATTCGCTACTATTAACCAGGTGAACCATTCTATAACCGCGCTCTGTAACCACTATTAGCCAGCTTATAGTCATTCTTAAGCATTATACATCCTTATTAATTAATCGTTTTTTTCATCCTTATTAACCATTTTTCCTAACCATACTTGGCCAGCAGTCACATGGCGAATCTCAATCATCATCAACCAGTATCAATTTGCTCTATCATTATCAACCATTGTCAATCATTGTTAAGGCCCTATCTTTGATAATTGATAAACAACCTTGATTAGTTCACGATTACTTACCATAATCATTATCAATCATTATCAACTAGTTCAATCATCATTATTAACCATTATCAATCATTTGTCAATCATTCTATCAGTATCACTAGTTATTCCGTCGTTGTTAACCTAAAATTGTTAGTTAACCGGAAACTGGTTGAACTTAAATACCACAACTAATTACTATCATTTTGTCATAAAATTCAATAGGTTAACCATGTTTCCTTAGCTCCCTAAAATTTGGGTGAGTCCCACAACCTGCAGATCATTAGTATCATTCATTGGTTCAATCATTCTATCATTGTGGTACTCTATCATTATTAACCCTGGTTTATGGTGGCAAAACTGGTGGTTTATGGTTAATACCTGATTAATCAATCATTGTTCCCCCACAACGTGATGAGTTCAATCATTGTTAACCTAAAACTGGTGGAGTCCCACAACCATAACTGGTAGTTACCCTACTTATAGCTGATTAATGGTTGATAAAAATTACTAGGGGAAGGTGGGGGAAGGTCAACCCTGGGTGAAGTCCCACAACCTTCCTTTTAATTATTGATCATTATCAACCATGAACTATTATCAATCATCATTATTAACCACTATTACCAGTCATCATCCTCAGATCCCTAAAATCTGGATGGAGTCCCACACCCTGCAGAGACCGCTGGCGCTTCCTTGGACACGTTGCTTTCCGAGGACTTGGGGAACTGCGGCAGCCGCCGGATGTGCTCTTCCTCGGCGTACCTTTTTCCCGACGAGGGCGTCCCCCCGGTGAACCCCCCCGGGGCGGTTGCGCACCGGGAGGGTCACCGATGGTGAAATCCAGTGGTTCAACGGGTGATTTGTTGGGATTGTGGATGATTTATGATCTGAATCACCTGGTGAAATGATTGAACGCCTTGAGTTTTAGTGTTGATACATTGAATCACCTGGTGAACGCCTTGAGTTTTAGTGCTGATACATTTATCATGATTTGTGCCTTGAGATTTATCATCGATCATTCAAAATGGCTTGTGGTTAGTCACCACCGCGTCATGAATGCGCAAGTCAACCAACCAACCGTGGCTGGTAATACATTTCAGCAATACAACATGTTTGATTCCACCAACCCAGGTGCTTTGTTGGCCATTAAATCGGCATTATAGCTGGTTAGTCATTATTGGTTAACGATGACCATTTAGGTGAATGACTACTTAGTAAATCACGATGAACTGATTCAGCTATGACACAGGCATTTACTTTCCGTTATTGGTCAACCGTCATTATTATCATTAGACTTATTGACCATCATGAACTGCTCGATGACATGATAAACCAGGTTGATGATAGTGGTTACGATCCCATATGATTAACCAGTATGTAAAGCCACAATGATCAACCTATAATGACTGCAGTGATAAACCTACACTTGTGTTAATGGTTTTTAACCACTATAAAAGCTACATCCTTAGGTATAACCTATACGATCAAAACCACCAGCCAAATCTGGTTGATCAGCCATTATTGTTGGTTATGATCCCCTACAATTCACAACTGTTGATAGTTATAACCCTATCACATTTTTCATTGTTGTAGTTGAAGGGTTATAAGCCTAACCAATCATTGTTGTCATTGTAACCATGGTCTTACAACATGTTTGAAGCCACCTGATTCATTGGCCAATCACTATTGATCCTTGGGTTAACTCAACTATCACTATCGTTTGGCTATAGTGGTTAACTATAACGATTGGCTATAGTATCACTATGATTGGCTGGTGGTTTCAACCAATCACTATAACGATTAAACCATAACATGTTTGAAGCCACCAGCCAATCATGTTTGACTTCCTGGTGCAACTGCCCCCACTTCGATCCAGGCCCATCCCTTGTGATCCCCGGCTGTGACCAAGTGGTCTGAAGGATCATATAGGAGATGGCCAGCAGGATTCCCACCAATGCTAGTAGCACTGCCTGGTGGGCTGCAGATGGCAAGTGAGGTGGTAGTAGAACTTGGGTCATGATGGTTGATGGTTTGTTGAAACTCCATGTCTATTTTTGTTGGTGAAATCATGGTTAGTGGATGGTTCATTGTTGGTTGAATCATCCTTGTTGATGCTTTAGTGATGGATAGCGACCACTGTGAGGATGATCATAGTTCAGAACGGCAAAACATGATCTTGCTGGCTCAGAGATGCCCTGCTAACACTTTAACTTTTGGTGGATATATGGTAACTTCATCTCATCCACAAACCAGTAAAAAACACAAGTTGTGGACAAAACTAACACAGTGATGGACACATCTAACAGAGTAATGGATAGCAATATCCTTTTGATGATAACTTGGTGGCTTATAGATCCCTTGCTAAAAACATATTTTCAGTGGTTATATGGTAAATCAATCATATCCCAATTCCACTAAAAACCTAAGAATTCGTGGGTATAAGCCCACCAGTTTTGATGATAATTTCGAGATCCAAAGCTGGGGTTTCAGGATCCCTTTGCTGACTTTGGATTCCAAAAAGGCTGAGAGCTACCGCCCTAGGCGTGCCCACACTTCACGGTCTTTAACATGGAACCCCGCCATCTGGGTGGACCACCTTTTTTGGATATGTCTAGTCAATCCAGTGCTTAACTCTACGTTTGCGGTAATCCTGGGTGCTCATATCTACTTTAAGCTTCAGATTCTTGTTTTCAAGATCGCCCCCGAAGTTGCAATGATTTGCATCCATGATTTGAAAATGTTATCCCCATCTCAAAATTGGCGATGCAACATGCGGTTTGTGGAGGTCTGCAAGTTTAAAGCTTCGATCTGAAAATTGTTGCGTTGGTTTTTGCATCGAAATTGAGATTGATAGCGGTCATACGAATCATATCTACAAAGCAATGTTTCTTCAAATTGTATTGAGCCATATTGAACCTGAATTGGCTGTGGGTCAAGTACCCCTGGTTCTTCATCATCAACCATTGTTTTCCCTATTATTGCTGGTGATTATCCCCCACTAGTTGGTCGATCAATATTGACCCATAGCCAATTGGCATCTTCGACATTTGATTTCCCATTTGCGATCGCTTGTATCTATGCGTGTCATGATGGTAGACCCGAGCCCCCCTTGAAGGGTGTGGGGTGACCCATGTGACATGGGATTGGTGGTGGCTCATCATCTAACATTGGAGCATTCATTTACATACTATCATGATAGTATGCGCTACCATGAGTATGGAAATAAATAGTAATGCTCTGGTATTGAAATAAATAGTCATAGCTACTATCATACTATCATACCCAATAGTCTGGAAGTTAATGCCCCATCATCGCCATGATACTGGATAAATGTAATGATCATACTAACAACATTGTTCCAGAACCATCTATCCATACCATATTTTCTATCTTCTGTGATCTACGGATAACATTGTCATTGCGATGCTGGATATCTTGTGCCTGCAGTATTGCCACTAGGTATGTGTGTCCTTGTATCCATCAGTAATTTGCCCAATAGACCAAGGAATTTCCCAAACAAATATTGCCAGCAGGATGCTGTATGACAACTCACAAGTGATTGTCAGCATATCAATAGTGGCTATGATTGTCCCACTTATAGTGGTTCTTGTTGGCCATTAATCGTGGATATATCTGATCTGTAAGTATTGAACAGATTTTTGCCATGGTGGTTTTTCAAAAAAGAATACCCCCAAATCATCCAATCTGAGCCTTAAAAATAACACGCCATCCATTTTTAGGGGTCTCCGATTTTTTGTAACACCCCTATTTTCTTGCTTCGTGATGGTTCGTGGCTGTGATTGTCCTATACCATCCTTCCTATAACAAGTTCAGCAGAGAGACAGCCAGGGCAAACATTCATGGCATGCATGGACCACCCTGGTATCTAATTCATAGTAAATGGCAAGCTATTCACGGCAAAATGGGTGATTTAAATCTACGTATTTGCGGTTCCGATCTAAGTTTGGGCGCTTGTTTCTTTTGGGAACGAGTCCCAAAGTGCATTCTCACTTTCCTTCCCACAGTTGGCCCAGGCGCCTTTTCACCTGATACTCTCACAATTGATGAACTGAAAAGCATCGGTTGTCTCCATGTCATCCAAATGTTTTTGACATGCGCCACCTTCCGGTGTTTCTGGGCCAAAGCGACGAATCAAATCTGCGCCAACGCGCAGCAAATCATTTCAAATCTCCTTTCAAAAGAGTTCCGCGCCGCTGAAGAAGCATTCGCCATTAATGAGGTCGGCCTTCAAGCCGCAGCCACAACATGCAAAAAATTCGGGCTCCTGGCCCAGCCATCGTCACAGACGAGTCATTCTTCAAAAGAACTTTCGGTTTCCTGCTCCTGGTATACACCCTGGTGTACAACCTCCAAATATTCTGCTCCGCGTGTCTCATCTTGGATCCTTTCATGCCTTTCTCACGGAACTGCTTCTTGTAAGCATCTCTCGCCATGCCGTAGATGCTCTTCCCACGAATGCCGCTGGCTGACGCAGCTTTGCCCTTGCCCTGAAGGGCTTCTGTTTTAAGGCACTTCAACCGCTTTCTGATCTGAAGCGGGTTTCAACACCTTCTCCTTTTAGCTACAGGGGGTGCACCATTTTTGGACAAACCGAATTCAACATCAGTAAAATATGTGGTTTTGTCCGGTGTGGGGTGCAGCGGCATTTCAACAGGAAAACACGGCGTCTGGGAGATACTCCCTAGCTGAAGCGTCAACCATGATCAACCACTGTGCGCCACCACACACCAACTATCATCAACCATCATCAACTATCACTTAAGCCATGGTTTTTGGGTTTTGCTAGTGGATAATCGCGGTCATTTTGGTTTAACACATGGTTCCGTCTATGATTTCAAACGATCATCAACCTCCATCAATCCATGGCTTTTCAAGTTTCGCCAGTCATCATCATCATCATCATCATCATCAATATCAAACAATACCATCCATTCTATCCATCCCATCGTTGTCATGTACAGTTTAGCCATGAACAATTAATCAAAATCCAGCAATTCTTGTGACTGATGGAAAATAAGCGTTATCGCCGACTACTACACTCTGGCAAACAATTATTCATTATAATCATTTCAAACCGTTATAATTATCAAACACTGAAATTACTGAACATTAAAATCACGAACAGTAAAATCATTAGCATTCAAAGTATTAAACCTTGAAACTATGTAAACATTAACTATAGTCAATTACATTACCATAATTAACAATTGAAAACTATTTGTTGACCAAACTTAGAATCAACTATGTCTCGACCAAACTAATTGTTTTTAAAATGATTTCGACTTTAATCGAATATAATTATTGCCAAATGAACATTATTACACAAAAAATGGTAATCAGCAAAAATGGTAAACACTAAATATTAAAACCAACACCAAAAATATTACAATAATTGAACTTCAACATGGTCAGTTACAAACTAACTAAACAACTAGTTACTAGCTACTAGTTCAACCATGTTTAGTTACTAGTTATCGACATTGTTAATACACATGAACTACGACTGTAACTGTTATAAATTTCTTATATTGAACTATAAGTGTTATTAATGTGGTTATGGATGGTTTTAGAAATCAGCTATATAAAAGTAACTATACGGCCAGGATTTGAGGTTCGCCCGCGCCTCACAAGACGTCAAGCTCCGAGGAGCGTATAATGCTGTAATTTACAGTACTTTGTGCTTATCGTGATCAGATCTGTTCATGGATCTTCCGTCCTGGGTTCAGTAACCCAGGACGAAAATCGTCACCCCTCTCGCAAAACGAGGCTGCCGGACTTTTTCCGTTTCTCACTTTGCGCTAAGTGTCTGCCGTGTCTGGTAGAAGCCAAGTCATACTGATTGATAAGTGACTATGCATGCATTGTTCCATGGGGCTGGCAATTCTTTAGTCATAGAACACATAAACTCTTATGATTATCGTAGCCATCAACCCTTTCATCTCTTACCTGGGAGGCCCATACTGATTGATGAGTGACTATGCATGCATTGTTCCATGGGGCTGGCAATTCTTTAGTCATAGAACACATAAACTCTTATGATTATCGTAGCCATCAACCCTTTCATCTCTTACCTGGGACGCCCATACTGATTGATGAGTGACTATGCATGCATTGTTCCATGGGGCTCGCAATTTGTTAGTCATAGAACACATAAACTCTTATGATTATCGTAGCCATCAACCCTTTCATCTCTTACCTGGAACGCCCATACTCATTCACAAGTGACTTTGCATGCATTGTTCCATGGGGCTGGCAATTTTTTAATAAGTCGTAGAACACATAAACTCTTATGATTATGGTAGCAACAAACCCTATCAGATCTTCCGTGGGGGCTCCAAGACTGGTTGGTGTTCACTGTCCTTCGCCAACGGCTTGCACTCCTGAGTGTAAAAACATACATCAAACATCCATTGTTTGCTGGTAGCTACAGCCAGGCCTTGAGGTTCGCCCGGTGGGCGAACCTCAGCGCCTGGCCCTAACTATACCACATTAAAAGGGTAACTAAGCGGTTAATTAACAAACTGATTACATTAACCAACTATTTCAGCAAACTACCGAACCAACCGTTCCTAGTTATCAGCCTCCAGGCCCCCGCGCCCATCCAGGGACGATGGAATTCAGCAGAACGCCCAGGTAGGTTCCAACCAAGGCACCAGGAACCACCTGGCTGGGCGAACCACCTCGGTTAGTTTGTTGATTAGTTAGTTTGTAAATTGGTTAGTGAGTTGATGAGTTGGTTGGTTAATGGTTGGTTCTCGAATTGGTTGGATCGGTAGTTGGTTGGTTGGTTAGTGAGTGGTTAATTAGTTAATTAGTTGGTTGGTTCGTTTGTTGGTTGATCAGTTAGTTGGTTGGTTTGTTCGTTCGGTAGTTGGTTGAATAATTACTTAGCAAGGAGTAAGCTAGCTAGTAAGGTGGTGCGTTACTTGTTTTTATTTATGTATCCTTTGAAACTGATACACGTAAAAGAAATGATTGTTCGATTGAGTTGGCTATTTGATCCCTGGCGAAGTGGTGGCAAACCATTGGTTGATGATAGTGATTGATTGCTAAAACTACTTCCTATTGGCAACGAAACCATCACTACCACCATCAAGTGATGTAACTTGATGTCAAATTTGATAATCACTTAGCCTCGTTGACTGTAGATATAGTGATTACTTGATACTGGCCGTCCATCAATCACTATCGCCATCACCATTGAAAGCAATCAAGGGCAAGTTGGTGGTCTTGGATTTGTGGACAACACTTGCCAATAGCAATTCACGATGGCTGATGCCAGCTCATGGCGGTAATGATTGTGTTGTTCCCCGGCCACGTGTCTATGCCATTCCCGATCAACTGCGGATGACCACCATTGTTGGTTACACAGCAGCTTCAATGTGGCTGCGGGTCAAAACCCTGTACCCCTGGTTCCCCCAGTCATTAACCATGGCTTTACCACTATTATTCCCGCATTATTGTTGGTTAATATTGACCCAAACCATATGTGGATAGTGGTTGGAACCCCAAGCGTATCAAGTTCCAGCAGCTTGGGTGAGGAACCGCATCCATCCTTCATTGCCAATGGCCAACCTGCGTGAAAACTCGGGAAGTGCAGCAGCATGATGATCTACCTTCGTGCTTGGTATCTTGAAGTCCCCCAGAAGCCACCACCTTCACCTCCAGCGGAGCAAGACATTGCAGCAGGAAAGAACCCTTGGGTGCCAAGGCTTGAGGGCCAAGAATATCAGCATGGCAATTAGCAGTGCGCCAAGCCAGACTGCGCGAGGGATTTCGGGCAGGCTTGTGCGCAGGGTGCCAGCTTCCACCATGATTGGCAGCAGCGTGGCCCCGCTCTCCAGGATGCTAGAGGTGGCATTTGCCTTCCTCGTCACACGTCCAGGCCGCCGGGCCGTCTTGCAGATGAAGTGACATGGCCAACGAGTGGTGCCCCGCTATACGAGATTATACAATCCAGTCATAGCCATGTCTTCTCTGTTTTTGGTGCGTTTCTCTTGTGGCAAAACGTCGCCGCTACTGCACACTCTGCACTTCGAGTGAAGGAAAAACGAGACCGGGCCTGGTGTCTGTTGTAAGTCCCTTGCAAGTTTGAAGTAGATGGTACACTGGTTGGTGGTGTTCATCACCCCTATAACCTTGGTTGATCAGTGGTCTATAATGGTAATCATAATGGTTATATGGTTTGTAATGATCATTACTGGTTGGTGGTTTGAACCCCTATGAAAAATATGCTTGTCAACCAACCATTTGTTACTAGCTATTGGTGAAAAAATCAAAAACATTGAAACCACCAAGCAGTACAAGAATCGTTCCAAACAACAAGCAACAACATGAATATATGTGGCCATGGACCATGACCAACTATACCTCAAACTGGGTTTCCAAGGAACATCCCAACAACGGCTGCTTTGTTCATATTTGAATTTTGAACGGCCAGGGGTATAGGGGCCCTTGACCCACAGACACGTACACATCCAGCCATCGATGCATGGTGATGTAACTCACCGCACTTGGTCGGTGGCAGAATCACATCACAATGAATAGGAGCCCAATGATCCGCACTTTCATACACAACACATACTTGAACAAAACCCAACCACATCAACACAGGCAAATGATCATTATTCCCCACTCCATCGTTCACAGCCGTTTATGACAACATAAGGCGCATTAATTTTTCCAGGGTTTTCCACATGTCCACACCGTTTTTCCTGGTTCCCCACACGTTTTCGATACGTTTTCCTCGGTTCTCCACGGGTTTGCCATCGGCTTATCCCTGGTTTCCCATGGGTTTCCCATGGGTTTCCCACCGGGGAGAACCTCCACTGCACCGGTCCCACCGCACCACGCGGCAAACGTTATAGTCGATCAAGGACTCACGGGAAGCTGTGGCCTTCCTGGTGGGCTGAGGATGGTTGGGGGATCGTGGTGAAATGGTGGGAAAATACTGTTGATGGAGGAAATCCTGCACCACCTGGGATGGTTTAAACCCTATAAATATTGGGGTAAACAACCAACCAGCTGGTGCAGGATTTCCTCCATCAACAGTGCATGAAGCAAATTAACCATTGATGTGAAGGTTTCTCAAAATAGGGAACCCCAAAAACTCGTTGTTTTACTGCTATAAATGACTAGTAGAGGATGATCAGGGGTACCCTTATTTTGAGAAACCACCATGTAATTGGCTATTGGTCAATATTGACTAGCCAATCGTGGGGGATAATGACCAACTATTTTATAGGGAAAACAATGGTTAATGATGGGGGAACCAGGGATACGGGGTTTTGACCCACAGCCAATTAACCATTGATGTAACCTTTCATTGGATGATCATTGATGTTACATGTTGAATTTTTTTTAGGGAAAAAACTTTAAATTGATGTTGCATTCGATAAACGGTGGTTTAGTGGTCGTTAAATGGAGGTTTCTCAAAATAGGGAGCCCCCAAAAACGGATGGTTATTGTTAAACATGACTAATCATAGATGATTTGGGGGTATCCTTTTTTGGAGAAACACCCAAATGGTGGCTAAATGGTGACTTAATGTGGTGAAATGATGATTAACTGGTACCTTATCAAATGTTTAAGGATAGTTTGCTATGGTTAAAAATGGCTGATTGACGGTGTTATTGTTGCTTAACTGGTGGTTACCGATTGCTGGTTGACTGTTTGATCAATGATTCAAGATGGTTACTTGCTTAATTCACAGTACTTCGTTGTGATGACCATGATAAGAACTGGTTGATTGTCGATTGCAATGATGGTCAGTTATGGCCAATGATGGTGGTGTACAGCCAGCCATGCTTGGTTGATGGTGAATCAGCCATGCTTAAGATCAGCTAAATGAACTCTTCATCGTGGCTAATGAGAAATATCGACCACTTAATCGATTGGTTATTGCCGCTTAGCTGCTGTCAGTGATGGCAAATCAACCGGTATTGACAATGGATTGATTGCTAAAACTGACTAATAGTAAGGAACCATCACTAACTATGATAAACAAAATGCTAATTGATTACACATCAATGGTTACTCATGGTTGATAGTCAATCATGATGACTAGTGCTTTGTAATGATAATCACTTGTAAAACCAGGTGGCTAATAATGAGTAATGAACATAACACATGTTTCATACTTGGTCACTTTGAACATCAAAATAGTCTGGCTGATGATGGATGTCATCTCGGTGGTTGATGTTGATGGATTAAGTAACCACCACCAGCCACTGACGCCATGCTAAACCATCCTGAGCCAGCATTAGCAATGGCAGCAATCAACATGCATCCGCAACTAATTCGGTGGACAATCCTGATACTGGCGAACGATGGGTGGCTGGTGGCTAACGATGAGCAAATGAACCCTTTCAGCCGTACCATCGCCATTAAAATCCGCCCCTGTTGCCCTAACTAAGCAAGTGCATCATCATTACAGTTATGAATCTTAGTGTGGTTCAAAGCAGAGGCAACCCTCATCACTAGTTAAATAAAACCATCATCAACCACTTATTAGCCAGCAAGCAAGCCATCATGAACCATTAGCCATCAACGAATGCAGTGGTACATTGAACCAACCATTCTTAAATTTCGCCATTTTGAGAAACATCCAATTTAGCATGCCAATCATCACTAACCAACCCATGGGGATAAACATCTATTCTTGGTTATTAATTGCCTATTGTTAACCACTATTAATAAACATAACCCCTGGAAAAACCCAATAATAGTCCCTTACATACGCTTACCCTCATTATCTCCCATCATTGATGGGTTCATATTGACCCATAGCTACATGCAACTACTATTGTGGGTGATTAATCCTCTATAATCAACCACTATTAATGGTTATAACCCTTGGAAAAAACCATAAGAGGCTACTATTGTTGGTTTTTAATCCCCGTAACTAATTATCAATCTCCTTTAAAATAATGACCACTCCTCCTACTATTATGGGGAGTATTGTTGGTTATTAATAGTCCCAATAATAGTCCCTTAAAGTCCCATTAAAAGAACTACTCTTGTTGGTCATTAATCCCCTATCATTAACCACTATTAATGGTTATAACATCTGGAAAAAACACCATAAACAACTACTTTTCCATTAGAAAAAAAACACAGAAAACCCTAATTAACCACTATCAATGGTTATAACTTATAACCCTGCAAAAACACCATAAAAAGAACCTACCAGCATAGTCCCTCCCTTGTAATAGTCTCGATAGTAGTAGTCCCTTCCATCATAATAATTGTTGTAGTAGTCCCTATAAAAAACGTCCCTACTTAATCTAATACGGTAATCTTTTATTCCCTTAAAGTCTTTATATACATCCTGGGATTTATCTTCAAACAAATATAGTATTTATAACTCTCCCTTACATATAGATATACTAGTATTAAATATAGACATACTAGTTATATTTATCTTTCCCTCAAACAAATGTGTTATTATATTAAAAACATCCCATATCTAAATAAGACAAATTTCCCCATAAAAAAAAAAAAAAACTACCAGCAGCACCACGTCCCTTCACAGCTCTCGCCTCAGGTTGAGAATCAACGAAGCGATGGATCCGATGAAGACCACGGACTTCGACAGTGGCACGGCGTCGCGGACACGAAGGCCTTGCCAGCGAGGTCGGCGTCCAGTAGCGCAGCTGGGGCCAGGGAAAGCCTAAGGAACCCCGGGGTCGGCAACGGCGAACCCGTGGGGGCTAGGGAAAACCGAAGGAGCCCAGTGGGTTCGAGGTGAAAGTATGGCTAAGTGGTTGGTGAACTCATCTGGTTAGTTGAGTTGGTGATTTTGAGGTTTGGTTGATGGTTGATGTTCAGTGATGGTTGATGGTTGATGTTGAATGATGGTTAATGATGGTTGATGATGGTTGGTACCCATGGTTGCACCACTGCCGAGAGGCCAGTGCCAACAGCACAAGCAGCCTCGCCTAGCGACCCTCTAACCATGATTGAGGTCGTCCAGTTTGCCATTGTGTACCCCCAAGTCACTGATGGTGGTTTCCCTACTTGGATGTGCAGCTGGGGTTAGCACCACAGTTATGAGCCCTCTCAGGTAGCTTATAACCCCTAGAAACCATGGCTAGTGACCACTTACTAAGTGGGGGTGCACATCCACTGGTGATGGGGACAGCAGGTACCACCAATGGACAAACTGACGGCCGGGTTTAGAGCTGATACCAACAAACCTGTTGACCACAACAAAACGACATGATCAAACGTCATCGGTCGCCATTCACGCCATATTCTTGACCAGAACCCAACTATTAACCACCTGTCTAACCATCAATGAACCATCACCATGATCAATCACTGAACCATCACCATGATCAATCACCATGAATCACCAAATAAACGTCATTCACCCATATTAACCACACGGGCAACCATGGCTCCACCTCATTGATAGGTAAAGATGAACCACGTCGTCAACCAAGGCCCCACCCCTCGTTGATTGCCATCAGACCTCGCCTCCCGCCACCATCAGCACCGTTACGTAGATGCCTGGAAGGATCGGCCGAGATCTCGGCTGTGTGACTCTTTCGGCTGCGAGTTGGTGCTGTAGCCCTACAAGGTGGGCCCCTAACCAGCTATAAGTTAAGTTATAACTAGGGTAACTACCAGTTGCGGTAAATATAACCATAGTTAAGTGGCCTTATAAACCAAATTATAACTAGGGGGGCCCATCTTGTATGGTTTCGAATGGGAGATCATGACATCGTTTTGGGGAACAAGTAGGGTTTTTGTTGGGGAGTCGCTGGGGTTTAGTAGGGGCTAGTGTTGGAAGGTCGTTAGTACGAAATCTTGGTTTTTTTCTGGTGGAACAGCTGGGGGTATTGCTGGGGATAGGGGGTTGAGGGTAGGTTCTTGTGGTTCAATGCTGTTTAAACATTGGTTAATGGTCGTTAGTAGTGGCTAATAATGATGGATAATGAAGATCAATGATGGTTGATAAAGGAACAAGTCGGGTTATTGTTGGGGGAAAGGGTTGATAGTGGTAGATTGGTGAGCTCATGGCTGATAACCCTCGATCATGGCTCATTGATCATGAGCCATCATTGGCTTTGAACAATTTGCACGGCATGAAACCTTGTCAGCCATGGCTAATATCATGACAGCAAGGGCTAGCAACCATGTTTCACAAAGGATATTGTCAATCATGATTGACCGCACACTTCTCCAATGGCTATCAACATATTCGATTCCAATCAGCCGTGTCATTGTGGTTGACACAAAACTGATTGTTCATGATTCGCATCGATGAAGAAGGGATGTGATCATGATCATGGTTACCAACTCAGAATTCTTCGCTAATTCTCATGATCATGGTTACCAACACATGATAAGAATGATGACCCCCTAGCTCATAAATAACCCACGGCCACGAATAATCACAAACCCTATTTTCAGGGAAACTAATGATCAAGCACTGGCCCTTTTTTAAAAAAACACCGGTGATGTAAAGGATTGGTTGGTCATAAATAGCCAATATCACCACAAACCAGTAATCACCATGGGCTACCAGGATTGCCACTCATGATGTACCGCTCACCGTTCCTAACGGTGATTAACAACTAAGCTGTGAAATAACACCTGCTGGTAAATCAAACTCACTTTTTGCTGTGATAAACTTGATTGATTGATTGATTGATTGATTGCTTGATTGATTGCTTGACTGATTGATTGATTGATTGATTGATTGGTAGTAATAACTCACTATTATGATCGGTATTAAGCCAGTGACAATTTTCTCTAAAGTCTTCAAAACGACCTACCGTAATCAATGCTTGAACTTTTTGTGGTAGACCAAACTCACTAGTTCATACTGGGTCCAAGTGGTGCCCGGGCAACGGGCAAAAGTATACCAGTGGCCAACATCTATTCAAAACAACAAGTGCCTAGGTAGATCGTTGCCCACAACCCATCTCTTTGAATGCCAACTCTCTCAGCTCTGCTCAGATCCAGTTGACATCTCCTATACATCGTTGTCTCTTCTCAGCGCCACCTCTCTTTTCAGCCTGAGATCTCTGCTGACATCATGCCTCAATTATTGCTCAGCGCCCCTGGAAAAAACTAAGCGGTTACAAGGATTTGCAAAAGTTTATGGAAATGATTTCTAAAAGAGCTCTCTTAGGATACCTTGTGCAAGATCCCTCGAAAAGATCTTTGTCAATCTCAATGAGATAAGGTCATTATGAACATGCACAAAGTGTGCAGAAGATTGCGCACACGGCGTGCGGGCAGGCTGCGACAAGGACGACTTTGGTCCGCAGGCACGCGAGCTTGGCATCGATGCCAGCTCTTAATTAAGGCGTCTTGATGCCAAATGTCATCTGGTGCGAGAAATTGTGCGCATGTTCGGAAAACAGAAACTTCTCTCTCCTAAACTCCCGAATAATCATTCACTACTACATCGTTGCTCATCTTCATCCAGCACATACCAACACTAAGAAATTCTCATCCTCATCAACCATCATTGACAGAGTTGGCTTGAACAGCCGAGGGCCAAGCTCCTGCGGAAGCGCCTGCTGCGCAGTGCATTGTGGCCTTGAGCAGTAGCGACTGAGGATCCCCTCCTCACAGGAAGATCGCCCCCAGCAACACCAAGACTGTTCAAGATCTGGCGACGCCCGATGTCCATGCGGGCAAGAATTCGTTTGATAGCATGGATGCCTCGTCGATGAGGAATGTGGTGATACGCTAGGCAGTTTGCAAAAGATCTTCCGTCTTGCCAAGAGTTTGGGTCGCTGCGCTTGCATCTGTAGCATCGAATGGTAAACCCAAACAGGAATGAAGGGTCTGACCTGCCACTTACAGGCCGCTCCATGAGTGAAGGCACCCTGCATGGTGCTACCCGGCTGAAACAAATGAACAAGTTCCATCACCATGTTCGTGATGAACGTTTTGCCTGTGCCAAGACGTCCTGACAACAATGACGTGATGAAAGGCGGGCGGTCCGTTGAACAAACCCGCTGTATGTTGAAGGTCGCCTGGATCCATGATGCAACAATGAGGAGGTATGCAACTTAACTTGCTCTGTATTCAACGTGACCGATGGAGCAGCATAAAGTCCTCTTCGCAGACAGTAGTCGACGATAACATCTACAGAGTGGTACCGGCTGGTTATAAAGTGGTGTATGAGCCATCTAACTATATAGTTACATCTTCTACAACTGGTAGTTACAATGGTTATAACTCGTCAAGTGAGCTGGGGAGTACTATCTGTAAGACCATAGTCTCATTTTTTGGAAGCTTGACACCACTAGCCACGAACAGCCAATGTTGTTTTGTCCTTAGAGTTGATTTGTCTTGATTCATTGATGATACTCAGCAGCTAATCAAGAATGAATAATTAAACTGTTTACCATGATTGGTTTGTTTGTGATCATTCATGGTTTATCCATAGTCCATGAGCTTCATGAACCCATAAACTCCCCACCAATAATATTAAGCAATCTATTTGATAAGAAGGACAAACGCATGTATTAAGCATTGTTGATTACTAGCCACGATCAACCATTGTGCATCATTCCCGCGAGGAACAATACAACCACTCTACTGATAAGAATGACTTCGGCGTGACTTAATTTCCACTAGCCATTTACCACTAGCCACTAGCCCGCAGCCATGATAAGGTTGATCAAGATGACTCACCATGGCCAATCACGATTAAAAATTAACCAGGCTCAATAACCATTAGCCATTGATAACGCTTCACCAACTAGTAACTAGCCATTAACTCTTAGCACAAGCATTCCCAACCACCCCCACATCCCACCTCCACCACCAATGCCACCCGCCGCACAAAGAACGCCGGCTGCTGCCATGACCAGACAACAGTTGAAGGCCTGACGTGGCAAGGAGCCGGGCCCGGGAAATACGTGGTTGATTGGTGGTTCGGTGATGATCAATTAGTGAAAATATGATGATGAAATGCTGTTCAATTGATGGTAAGTCGATTAGTTGAACAAATGATGATGAACTGAAGTGATTAGTTGAGGGCTTACTGGCGGTTGATTGGTGGTTGGTTGATGGTGAACTGTTGATTAATGGCTGGTTGCTCCATGGCTATCTGCTGCTTCCTTGAGGGTGGATAGGGTGGATAGCCTTGGTTGATTGGTCGTCAATCGATGGCAAAGGACGCAAAGAGAAGGAGTCATGATAGTTGCGGGGCCAATGCTTGATTTTGATTCGCCCTCATGAACAGCGGTGGCTCTAAACAGCTTCCTGATGGTTCGTTTGCCTATTGCCGGCTCACGATGGTTCATGGCTACTTTGCCCAAGTCTGGGGTAAGCAGCCCTTGAACAAATTGCCTTCCTACTTGTTAGTTGATGGCAGCCATTGACGTCACCAAGACGCTTTTCTGGCAGCTCACTCTCATGACCATCATGGTCCTAATTCATACCAATGATATTGAGCTAATGGTCATGACCACAGTCAATATCAATGATTATCATCAATATCAATGATCCATGGCATTGATTGCTAATGAAACAGTTGTATCAACTAATCACTGTCATCAAAATCCACTCGCTCATGATAACAAGTGTATCAACTGACCCAAAAACACAAAACCACCATCTGCTACGACAGGTTCATGGCTACTATTACATTGGCTAATTTGAGGCTCTATCAACCAGGTGGCTCAGCATCGATGTGTTTCGATCGGTGGTTATGGCCAAACATCAACCAAGGATGAAAACATCACATGCAACTTCAAATTGGCAGACATGAGCAGTCATTCGCCAACAAATCATACTCAATGAGGCATGTTTGACTGATCGATCCATGATTTGATGTTCCATTGACAACTTTGATAACCATAAATACCAAGCTCACAACTCACACCCATCATCATTATCATCATCCGCTGACTTTCAATCACCATGAGCCATCATCATTATGCACACCTCAATCAGCATTCAGTCATCAAGTACGCATCAACTCAGCCATCATTGCACCATTTGAAACCATCATTTTACCGCGGTTGAACCTCCGTTGATCTGCCAATAAACCAGTCGTAAGCAGTCTTAGAAACCACTTCCAACTATCATTAACCAAGTTAAGATGGCAGATCGTTAACTAGTTGACCAATCTTAACTTGGTGGCTTATAGATCCCTTGCTAGAAATATATTTTTAGTGGTTATATGGTAAATCAATCATATCCCAAAAACACTAAAAACCTAAGAATTCGTGGGTATAAGCCATCTAGTTAACCAAGTTACCAAATCTGATTCGCCATCGTTGACCATCCATGGCGGATCCGGCGGAGTCAACTTCCCACTGGGCCCATCCTGCCGTGACCTGCCCGCGGGGAAGCGCCGCAGGTGCCTCTTGGCTCATGATGGCATCTGTGTCGAAGACCCAGAAGGGTCGTGCTGGGCCCTGGCACCGGGGGACCAAATTGTCTGATGGAACTGACCAGGCCTGGTTGCTTATGGTTGGGGGATACTAGTGGATCATTAGTGGTAGATGATTGATCAGTCACTGGTGATGGTTAGTTGGTGGATGGTTAGTGGTGGATAACTGGTTAATGATGGTGGATTGGTTGATGGTTAATTGATTAACGGATGGTGAACCTGGTATATCTGATAGTGAATGGTTGATGGTTGATTGAAATGTTTACCTCTGGTAAACTAACATGGCGGGCTGAAAAATCCACCATCAGCGGATGTTTTCCCAGGGTTTTCCTGAAAAAAAGTGGAATTTTCATTGCTATGTCAGTTTACCAAAGGGTATGATGGTTGATGCTGGCTCATTATGTTAGTGCTTGGTTAAGTGATGGCTAAGATCAGTTGAGATCCAACGATTGATTGTTAATGATGATTGTAGCAATTGATGCCCAACAAAAAATGAATGAACAAACGGGGGCATGAGGCAGAATGGAATTGCATGCTACATGTTGCTGATGGATGCTTACAGCTGTGTTGTTGGTCAATACCCTGTGCCCATCGTTCCCACGTATGACCAAACCAGTCGACTCGTTGGGATGTTCATGTATCCATTTTGGGGGTTGTCTGAAATGACCCATGCGAAATTAACCATTTGTATGAAGGCTTCAGTATGAACTGTCCAATGAGAGATGAATAACGATAAGCCACAACCAGTCTATTGATCTCAAAATGCAGCTGCTTAATTACCAACTGGATCTCCCACCAACAACTGCTAATATGATTGTGAATCACTATGTGGTTCTCGGTTGTTCCAAATCTCGATCCATCATTGAATATGTCTCCATTTGTTGGTACAATCCATTTTCCAATCCAGTATCCAATCCATTATCCAGTATTACCCAATACCAGCCATTATCAACCATCATTGGCGGATATTGATCGTCACTTGCTAGCGGAATGAACCATCATTAGCGTGTATCGCCAGGATCTTGGGGGTGTAGATGAACTCGGCCAATTGGTACTGATGTCTTTGCCACTGAAGCGTGAAACCGAGAGTGACCCTGCACAGTTCGTACCTTGAACCGGCAATAGTGATAGTTCCTCTTGGTTCCTATTGGTTCAGCCCTGCGGCACGCAAAAATTCAAAACAACCCTTGCTGTGCTTGTTGGCCGATGCAATGATGTCATGAACTGTTGCAGCAACAACACAGATCTGGTTGGTGGCTTCAACATGCTTCAACCCCTATGATTGCAAAAGGAACTATAGGTTGTTTCCGTTCCATTGAAAACACATCTCAACCCTGGAAACATCTCCAAAATCAAACCCCGCGCGCCCCAAATCTCAACAGTAAACAACGCCAAATAATTTCCTTTGCGTTGGGGCTTGATTTTTTTGTCCACCGGACCCGAGCCCGCAACCCAAAGACAACATTGACATCTCGGGGTATGGGGGTGGTATGAAAAGGTATCAGCACCGGAATGAAGGCATTTATGGCGGAAGGTTTGGGCACGTCCAAGTTGAGGAACACGTTCTCATTGAAGGTTCGCATGACCAAACTTGGGGCGCCCTAGGGATCGCGATTCGTTGGTGAAAATAAGTGGGTTCACTACTAGGCAAATGGGAGATATAGCTATAGCTGAATGGCGAACTTTAAGCATCTTATAACTTGGGAGTACGACTCTGCACTAGCCATGTCTGCTTAGACTCGCACTGATTGCTGTCTTGTTCGACTTGTGTTTTCATTGGTACCTGAAATCATGATCATTAGAACTAATTTGTGTGCAGTACGTGATCATCATTAATCATCATCATGACCTAACCCTCGACTGATTATTGAACACCAGTCACTGTACCC
Organism: Symbiodinium kawagutii; assembly: GCA_009767595.1. NCBI lineage: Eukaryota > Dinophyceae > Suessiales > Symbiodiniaceae > Symbiodinium > Symbiodinium kawagutii. The sequence goes on from VSDK01013404.1 coordinate 328,922, forward strand.
CTTACTTCCCCTTGAAGTAGAAATTATTTCGTCCTGGAAAAACACCGATCCCAGCATGCGGATGGCGGCCACTACCTTTGACCATGACAACTCAGGCTTGTCCTCGGCGCCTGATTCGACAAGAACTCGCTTCTTGTCTTCGGGCAGCAATTTGCTGCCGCGAAGAAGCACGTAGGCCTTGATGTGCTCGAGGGTGGTCTCCTTCATCATCAGTCCCGGCACACCACGTCCATGCGATTCACGTAGGAATCACCTGATTCATCACTGCGTTGAACTGATCGAAAAAGCGCTTTCTCGACCAACTCGTAGCGCTGTTCAATGGGGACTTGGCCCCACGAGCCACCGACCAGTTCAACCAACTTCTTGATGCTCTGCACATCGCCTTTGAGCAGTTCCTTCTGCTGCAATTTCAGCTTTTGGTAAGCTGAGCCTGAACTGTTGAGGATCAACCTCGTTGCGAGTTCCTTCAGCTTGGTTGGGGGCCATGCCTCGAGAAGTAACTCAACCTTCGATGACCAGATGTCCACATTGTCCGTAGCCGGGTCAAACGACGGAACTAATGAAGCCAGCTGATTCGATATGGTGCCCCCATTTGTCTCACTGCCAGTGGCCATGTTGCGATCACACTCGCTTTCCACCAGCCAACGAAGACCGACCGGGCTCCGCTACCAGTGCCAAAAGGTCACTGATAGCTATTCACCATCCATTGACCATCAATTATCATCAATCATCATCCACCAGCATTCCACCAGCCTTTAACCATGACTTATATAACCATCAAGTAACGACAATGCCGCCGTCATTAACAAACACTTAACCATCATCTCACCATCATATTTCTCCACCATTCCACCATCATTCCACCATCATTTCACTAATGTTCTAGCGCTTAGTTCAGCTTGTTGTGAAGCCATGGTTGTGATTTCAGCTTGTTGTGAAGCCATGGTTCACTAATGGTTACAACTTATAATTTTTAACCAACCATTTGTTAACCATCCATTTGACATGTTCACCAACCAACCATTTTGTTAACCAACTATATGTTAACCAACCGATGTGGCATTTGTTTAACCATGATTACTAGGGAACATAAACATGTTTGACACCACCAACCAATCATAGGCTTCAGCTTCCCATGGCTTCACAGCTGTAGGCCGCCATCATTTCGCTGCTGGCAGGACCATCGCCTTGGAATCTTCCAAGTCCGGAGGAGGTTGGTTCAGAAACCGGCCCTCCTGACCGGGGCTGGGGACCCGCTGTGGTGCTGGGGATGGTGTGCACATGGCGAGCTGTTGGGAGTGATGGTTATAGGCAGCTATTTGGTGATGGTTATAGTGATGGTTGCAATGATGGGAGCTAAAATTCCAAGGAGGTTATAAGCAAGTGATGGGTTGTAAATGATGGGTTTTAAGCAAGTGATGGTTGTGAGCAACTAGTTCCAAGGGAGTTCACTGTTTTCATGGTTAAAGAGATGCTTAAAGTGGTTCAAAGCAAAATACAAGTTGGGCCCCCCAGTTGCAAATTGGTGAATAAACCCGTTAACTATAGTTATATCTACTATAAAGTAATAGTAGTAGTAGTAGTAGTAGTAGTAGTAGTAGTAGTAGTAGTAGTAGTAGTAGTAGTAGTAGTAGTAGTAGTAGTAGTAGTAGTAGTAGTAGTTACCCCAGCTAACCTACATTGGCGAAATAAAAAAAAGTGGTAGGACCATCGCGATCTTTTTTGCCCAATACTTCATCCATTGCCGCTAGGTCGTCATGTGATAGATACTTTGTAGTGATAAAATCATCATACCTGACGGGTATGATTGTGGTATCTGCAGGTGATGAATTGTGCTAATGAATCATAAAATGATTCAAATGGTATCATACCTGACAATGATCATACCTGACAATGGTATCATTAATACCTTGTATCTGTAGGTGTTAATTGTGTTTCTTTGTGGTTATAAGGTTGCAGTGAAAAAACCAAGGGGCCAAAAATGATCACAGCAAAAGCGCATCAGCAACATGGGAGATCATCAACAGGCGTAGAATTTGGTAAAGCTTCTACTGCTGAGTGGTATCTTGGTGGAGCAACTGGATCCCTTGCTAAAAGACTAACTTTAAGTGGCTATATGGTAAATCAATCATATCCCAAAAAACCTGAAAAGCTGAGTTCATAGCTATAATCCCCTATTATCCCCTATTACTAACCATGATCAAGCATTATTAACCATAAAAGATCCTGTTATAGTTCGACTTGGTGACTTGGTCTTTCCAGACTTGACGACTTGGCCGTCGTTGCAGCACTGCCTCTGATGCCCGGTTGTTGTGCCGAAGTTGCCATTGACATCTTGTTGCGGAAAGCATCCAGTCCTGATCATGTTGCTCATCCATAACACTTGGTCGTATGATCCCTTCTCGTAGAATGTCAGCACCACCTGTCCAAACATGTAGCTGGACCTGATTCATGCAGCTCCAATTGCGTTTCTGACATGGCACCGAGCACGCCAGGCATGCACCGGTCCTGCCTTCGAACGAGGTGCCCACCAAAACAGTCATGGCTTAGATGCTGCATCCTGTGCCCTGTTTCCTTCGGTACATGCGATACCACCCCGGCTCACCGAACCGTTGCAGAACTCGCGCGGCTGCCAACACGCGAGTTATGTTCGTCGCCACGCGCAGGTCAACCAACCGACCAAAATCCAATTATCCCAAAGTCACTAGGGAAAATGATGCCAATCAGCCCAACAACCAGCTATTGTTGTCGATTTTCCTAGATGACCACTATTTACCAAAGTTAACTAAACATGATCAACCAACCCGATTAGCGCCAACAGCTAGACTATTTGTAAACAGTTCCACACTTCAAAACACTAATGCTCCCTAAATGTCTCGCTGTATTGGAATGGTCTGGCAGGTCTTGAGGATTGGAAATGCCGGTGGCGCTCTTGTTTTCTCAACTATTCTCTTGTTGGCAAAGTATCCACTACCTTTGATCTAGTTGAGAAAACAGGGATGAATACATTCTATGGCTGTCAACAATTACAGTATCAACACTATTCTATTGTCCATATTCCTGTGATTCATTAGCATAGTATCCACTACCATTCCTGGAAGCTACAAATATTTTCCCCATTACAGCATCACCCCCGGCTCAGAAGATCCTTTCCAACAGTCAGCAGCCTCTATACCACTTGCAAAGGATTGTGAACAACTTCTTAATAGACCAACAACAATGTTGCTTCATATTACTCATCATTAGTTTCCCATGATTGACCGCTAGGCTATACTACTGAACACCTGTGATTAACAAGTTGGGATAGTAGTTGTTCAACCATTCCGTTGGATATCATTCCCTATTACTGACCGTTATAATCTCCTATTTGTTGCTTGTCACCTATGATCTACCACTACCAGTCAATGGTTATAACCAATGACTTCCCTTGATTGAACCCACATGCATTATGCCAACTAAAACCCATTTATTGATAGTCGATTTTGGTAAATCATAAACATTGATTATGACCATTATCACCAGCCAAGAGCCATTGACTATGACCATTGACTATGACCATTGACTATGACCATTATTGCATGTGTTTTATTGCATAACCAATGGCTGAAGAAGCCACGCATGCAATGACTTCCAGCCTGGCTGGCATCCGACCTATCTAACCGATCGTCTCCAATCACCTCCAAAGACGTCGAGTGATATCATCAGGCACGATTGGTATCCTCGGAATCTTAACCTCATAAACTATGGTGAAACTCGTGAAACCATGGTGAAACCATGGTGAAACCTTTTAAACTTTGCTGATGTCAAGCTTAACTATGGTGAAACCATGATTTATTGACAACTCGCATCTTATTAGATTTGATATCACCGCATGATAAGCCAATATTCGGAGCAGCTTCTTATGAGATGGGATTGACAACTTAGCTATGCGATGAGTCGATAGTGGTTCAAAATGATAACTAACCAACTAAATCAAGTTGACGGTTACAAACTAACCAACCACTAACGAACCTACATAATAACTTACCAACCAACTGTTATCATCAACATCTTTGAACCATCATTTCTGGTAGTTGGCAGTGACTTGCCACATCACAAGAGTATCAGTCAATTCAAAAAACATGCCAAATGATATGGCTGTGGGTCAGATCACCCTTAGTCCCCTTGGTCCCCCATCATTAACCAGGCTGTTTTTCTTATAGTTTTGGTGGGTATTATCCACCATTACTGGTGGTTGATATTGACCCATGGCCATATAGTTGAACATAAGAAATCATCTTACAAGCACCAAGTGTCACCAACCCGTTCACAGCATGACCCAATTAAGCAAATCATCACCACTTGATCAGCACTAATGATGTGAGAAACAAATTGAGGATGAACTCGCTAACCAGTAACTCACCATCATTATGGATCCGAAAAAGAGGCCTTATTCACCAGCTGGTCACCTGATTCCTCGGATGATCAAAACCGCGGAAAGTCCTCTCTATCCAAAGTGTTGTCTAACGACACCTGGCGTCCCGAAGGGAGTCTTGGGACCAAGCTTTGCCATAGCATGGGGTCTTGCCATCCATATGGGGCGTCAACCAACATATGGGGGGCTTACCTTTTAGACTCGTCCATTGTGACTGTGCATCCAAATGATTTCTGGCGCAAAAAACCTGGAGACTGCCCTGAAATAAGGAAACTTTGAGATGACCATTATTATCCAATGTAATACTTAAGAGGTTTCTGATGATTCACTGTTCATTTGGTTGTTAGAATGGTTAAGTATCATAGTTATATTGGTTTTAGATGGTTAAATTTGGTTGACCATAAAGAGTTCACCGCCAGTATCCATCAGTTTAACCATTAAATCTTGCTCGGGCATACTTTGGGTATATTTCAATCATGCGCCTTGAGTCGAGAGAAATTATTTGGCCAAGTTCCATACCAGCAGCACAACCGCAGCAATCAAATGGTACAAGGCCAGTTTCGAGCTCTCAACATGATCAAAGATGGAACCCAAGTGCCGTTAAACAGGATAATTGAGGATTAATCACTACTGTAAGCATTGTTGATAATGTATTGATATTAATTAGTATATAGTAATGGTTGTCAATCAGTTAAATTAACAATCAACCACGCGACCGTTACTATCATTGCTTGATTGATATTATCAAGGATTATCAACAATGATTACCATTGGTCAATTTACCATCATCAACCGCTATCAGCCATGATCAACAAGGATTGACCATCACTAATCACTACGACCAATTCTTAACCATCACTATGACCATCTAAACAATGATTAACTGGTTGGTGGTTGAACCACCCTGGCATGAAAAAAATGTGGGCAAGTCAACCAACCAACCAGTTGTTGATACAAGTGCGAAAATAAACAACTGTGATTCAAACCACAAACCACCATTATCAACCATGATAAGCAAGGATCAACTATCAGTAACCAGAATCGACTAAACATCACTAATGACTATGACCCATTGTTAATCATCACTTAAACATCAACTTAACCACTATGGATTCTATCATGTTTACGATCTTCGAAAATTAACCACTCCCCAAACTGACGGAAAGCAGCAAATTTGCTTCCGGCATACTGTGGAACCTCTCACGAGATTCTTCAGCATCACTGTAGCCATCACCAAAGCATTAACTTGAAAGACGAAAAAAACATGCTGAACAACGCGCACAAGGATCCGCTTAGTCACCAGCCATGGATCCGCTAGTCACCAGCTACCGCACCGGGCCATCGACATCGGCACCTGTTTGGGCTTAATGGCCGCTGCGAGGGATAGAAACGCCAGCGCCAGCCATATCCGCATGACGAGAATGACCTCAGCGCAGCAGGTTTCCGTGGCTGGACCAGCAGCCCCCACGGTGAAGGCACGTCATGTGGCCATGGTTTCGTCACCGGGGTTAGTTCAGCTACCGGCGGCTGTAACGAAACAGGATTAGAACCCTAGCTGCCCAAGTAACCGTGATGGTGGGGACAAGTGCCAATTCATTATGACGAGCTGCAGAAGCAATCATCTGTAATTAGCTGGAAATTGATGGTCAATGCAAGTTAATGCAGTCAATGATAGTTAAGCAATCATCTAATGCCGGTCAATGATAGTTCATGGCCGATTCTGATCGATACGCAACTTCTCTTGAACGAGTTTCACCCTAAACCCCCATGCTTGAGACACCACGGTCGCTGACCTGGCAGTTTCCTAGCTTGGTACCCAATGATCATGCCATCTTCAACGCCGAAATATCAACGTCAGTAAATGACAGGTATATGCTGGTTTCTCAAATAGGGAACTCCACAAATGGATGGTTTATTCGTATAAATGGTTAATGCAAAGGATGAGAAATTGGGGTGTCCCCAATTTTGAGAAACACCAATAGTCATGGCCAACATCGTTGGTTGTTGTCGTTGGTTGCTGACTGGTCAGTGTTGATGGAATCTCTTGGTTGATAGGTTGGCGAAGTAGTCAGGTTGGTGCTGCCCTATGAAAAATATGAGCTAATGAACCAACCATCCCTAATACAAGCGGGACCAGTGGGAGAATAACACATGTGAATCAAACCGCCAACCAGTTTCAGTGATTAGCCACCACTAAGCATAGTTGGTTAGTTAAGAGCTGCCAACTCATTGCCTAAACCCACCAACCAATGGTTTTAAACACACATCACGGGCTCAAACAGCCATGGTCATTGGAGGTAAGTCAAGTGATCATCACCTAAATCCGCTTATCGAAGATGCTGCGTCACGGTTGTTTCGCCAAGGACCCCTACTAACCATGATCGACTACTATCATCCTCATCATTAATTGTGAATACTAATCATGATGTTCAGGTCGATTGATGATTAGATGCTGATTAATCATGACCAACCCACTAGTATGCATTGTTCAACATCATCTGAGCGTCAGCCATCGTAGACTAACCATCAACTTGACTACCAATCAGTCATCATCAGCCAGCATCGAATCATCAGTCAACCATCAATCGACCATCGACTCAATGATCATGTTACGCATCAACTTCACCAGCTACCCATCGTTGCATTGTCAATCAATTCAATTCTATGATCAGCAATTCGTGGTTGTACCACGCATCAATTTGTCATCAAAAACCACCAACAACTTCTATCACACCAGGAGCCTATGTACTAAGTGCATCATGCATCAAGTTGGTCATCAAAAAAACCCGACAACTTCTATCACACCAGGAGCTCATATACTAAGTGCAACCGACTTCATGATCGTTAATAGTCGCACCATGAGATCAGTATATCATCCATCTAATGATGCATGGTTGGTTGTATAAGTCAACATCATCAAACATCAATGTGATGGGTTCACGTATCTTTTGGTCGTATTGTGCATTTCCCATCATCATCATCATCATCATCATCATCACCATCACGATGGTAACCATCATGTAGCCCTTTGATGATTTTGCGTGACCGACCTGCAGCGCCCCAGCAGCACCTGCAAGGTATTTGTGTTCGCTAACCTCAGCGTGCCAATGAGGTCGGCAATGCAAGCAACATGGCGGTGGTTGATGCTTGATTTAAGGGCCAAGTGGTGGTTTCTCAAGCCATAGGGAGCCCCCAAAATGGTTGGTTTATTACTATAAATGTTAATGGTGGATGATTTGGGGGTACACGTATTTTGAGAAACACCCAAGTGAAACGGAGAATACCAACAAGACTAGGGAGTATCCTGGTTATGGATGATAGTTGATGATGGATAATTGATGGTGGTGGTTCATGCCGTATGAGGATGGATCCTGCTGAAGGTTGAGGAGGCTGGTTTTTTTTATACATATGTTTAGGTTGATGATTAGTGATGGTTGAGTTGATGCTTAAGTCTGTGGTTCATGCATGGCTACTGGATGGTTCATGGATGGTTGATGCTTCAGTTCATGGTTCAACGGTGGTTGTGATGTTTCACAGCGGTTGAAATGTATGAATGTTGGTTGATCATGGGTTACAGTTCGTTCGCAATGGTCGATGAGTGGTTGATGGCTGGTGATGAGTGGTTGATGGCTGGTGATGGCTGGTGATGGCTGGTGATGGCTGGTTGGCAATGATTTGTGATGGTGAAATGGCTTGAAACGGCTGGTTGAAAAACGGTAGGTGAATGGCCTTCTTTCACTTTTTTGTTCTGCATTTCTTTCATCCAAATCATTCTTGTTTTGACCCAATTTCACAGGTGATGATCCCGAAATCATGCACAGAAACGATAGCAACAATGAAACAACAACGCTAAGTTCACCACCGCAACCAAACAGGGACACCAAGTGACATTTGGGGGGGGGGCAATGGCTCTCTGTCTGAGTACACAGGTGCCAGGTGAGAAGTCTAGCAATACTCCCCACTCCGCCTTCCACTTGCCCCCTCGCAGCTTTTGCAATGTCCAGCCCCTAAACGCTCGCCTGGTTGGTTTGTACTTGGGGTAACTTATCCGCTTTTTGTGGATACAAATGGCGAATCTCCACCAACAAATCCAACCTTTGGGTGGCTCCACCTTGTGAAAAACCTCATGAAAGTCTTCTGGTTGGTGGTTTCAACCCCTTGAAAAATATTAGTCAACCATTTTTTTTATTCACCTCCGCGCGGCGCACTCATCCCGGCCGCTAGCTAAGACACCTTCTGCGCCAAAGCTACAACATGATAAACACTGAAAAGTGAAGCTGTCAAACAAAATCAGAAAAGGGGGAATCCCAAAAGGAGAGAACGTGTGATCGACCCACGAAAGCAATTGCAAGGCGTTTGAGGGCAGCGACTTCAAGGCAAACAAGAGCTTTATCTATATATCCGCAAGGATGGATCTTACCATTAGACTTACATCCCACACCGGTGCTGCCTGGGACGAGTGCATGTCCAGGTGAAGATTGCACATGCCGGCTGTAGTTCACTGCTTTTTTCACAAGGGTGGACACTTTGGAAGGGGTGTGGGGCACATCAACCAAACGGTATCCCAGGTGGTCAAAGAGAAATGCAAGTTCCATGAAAGACGTTTTACAGTGTTGATCCTCTTTCCAAGAACATTGAGAGAGGAAATCTCTGATTATTTGCCAATTTTCCCCAGATAACGTCGCAGGCAGTTTGCGCGACGAGTTAGTAACAAAACGTGGGGTCCAGTTGAAGTGACGAGGTTCGGGATACCATTCCCACAAAGGATAAACACGTTGAAAGTCACCAATTGGGGCATCAAGGGAAAGAACCAGGGGTTCCGGCTGTTGATTAACAATTTCCCGATTAGTTTCAACAGGATTATCCGAAACCAACACTGCAAGGTCTATGAGCCATTTTTGCCATTGGACTACAGCATGTGGCATGGCATGGGAATCGTTAAGGACTGCTTTGGCGGAAAGGTCAGCAATTTTATTTTTAAGTAGATCATGCACACTAAGTGAATGCTTGGTGGCAATGCCATAGATTGCCTGTAAGTCATCTGTGTGATCAATGAGGTGGGCTGGAATCCATCTCATGGTCAGAGGTTGGGCTACACTTGTCTTCCGCTCCAAGACTCTCTCAAGAAGAAAACACCACCAGGTTCGGTGGGCCCAGTGCGATGGGATGTATTCAAATTGAAGCATGAAACGGCACTGATCAACAATGGACTTACAATCACTCACCACGCAGCATGGCATCTGGGACCTACAAAAGGCTGACTAAAATATTAGTCAACCAACCATTTGTAAATATCACTAGGGAAAATGAAAAATGTTCCAAACCACCAGCCAGTCTTTTCTTTGGACCCGAAATCCCCAGCAGCCACCCTCAGCACTGGCGAGTGACAGAGCAGAGGCCCAGGATGGCTTCGCTGGGCTTTGCTGCGTGGTAGTTTAGGACATGGCAAGGATTTCTCGCATGTCGGGCTATGCCTGGGAGCCAACGTCCAGGATCGATGGCACGGGGGAGCGGTGCCCTGTGAGTTTCTGCGGGTGCACACGGTGAAGCGGCTGACAGATCTAGCGAATCAGCGTCTTGATCTTCACCTCAGTTCTTACTCTTTGCATAGTTGACAGGTAGCTAATTCATAGGATTTGGTGATCCAGGAAAATATCCAGGAAGAGGTATTTTTAATATTTTTCGTCCTTTATAAACTCTTCCTGGTACTTCTCCTGTAAACCCATTGATTGAATGATGGAATCGTCGAGGAAAAGGAATGAAGACTGCTAAAATCAGCTTCATAAATGACTAATTTGACTGAAACAATTGAACATAATCTGGTTTTGTTCATTTTGTTCGCTGATTACTTGCTGCTCAAACCCAATGGTGGTTTTTCGAAACAGGAACCCCCAGAAAATAGTTGGTTTACCACTATACATGGCTAATGTTTAATGATGTGGGAGGTCCAGGGTTTGAGAAACCACCAAATACCTTCCAATGATCAAGCCACCTGTTGCCGCAGCAGCTCCATCACTGGTGGATGCTGCCAGTGTGGTCTTTTCTCCATGTGCCGTCCTGCCATCTGTTTCAAGCCTTGTGAATCACTGTCGGCTCTAATTTACCGTCAAGTAAGAAATCAGAATAACTGCTTATCAATCATATATACTAACCATCAATTTATCATCATTGAACATTTGAGAATCAACCGTTAACAACCATCAATTAATCGTTATTCAGGATCAATTAACCAACATTAATCATTGCCAATCAACCCTGTAGGACCATCCATTTACCATTCTCAGCATTGGGCAAGCAAATAATCATTCAAAACCATCAATTGAACATCATGAACTAGCAATTAATCAGCATGAACCATTGTTCATCAAGCATTTGTTACCATCAATTGACCATCACCAAACAAAATGTGTTCACTGGAACACCTGGTCTGGCTGGTTGGTGGTTTCAACCCATATGCAAAATATGAGTCAATCGACCAATCATTTCTTAATGCCCGGGAAAATAGACAATCTGAATCAAACCACCAACCAGTTGTATTGTTCAACCATTCTTCTTGGCAATAACCAACGGTTGTAAATGGCTAAAACCCCTAAAATAGACCTACAAAACCACCAGCCAGTAGTGCCCTCTGCAACCTGTTTTCCCCGATCGCTCTTATAAATTTCGCGCTCGCTGGATTTTGAGGGTCCAAAGCTCGCATCGAACTACGTGCGTTTCCTGCGTAGCGACAACCAACACTAGTGATAGCCATAAATGATGAGAGATACTGCTCTGATCAACCACTTTTTACCGTTACTAATGGTAGCGTAAGATCAGAGATACTGCTCTGATCAACCACATAAATGATACTGCTCTACAATGAGTGATAGCGTAAATTTACCATTATCAACCACTTTTTACCGTTACTAACAACTGACAGCCATCAATGAATGATAGCCGTGGATAATAATGATTAAGAACTTACTACTGTCAAAAAGTGATTGACAATGGTTAATAGCCAGCTCTTAAGAACAGTCATGGTTTACACACATGTATAGTCGACAATAATATTTCTTGACAGCCAATAGTTAATGATACATAGGGTCGTTCATCTAGTACTCTTACGACTGGTTGATAACCATGATTAATTATGATTGATAACAACAAATAATGGTAGATACTATACTGGATAGTGACCAATAATGACCAACTAAAACACAATGACAACTATAATGACGGTAAATGATCATTCGTGATGGTGAGTCATAGATCATGACCAACGAAACTGATCCTGATAAATTACTGATTGACAATGGTAAACGGTACAGTAACGGTTTATAACGAAAGATCCTGTTAAGTGCGTACAGGTATAGGCATAGGTAGCAATGGTTGATAATCATCCTTCTACGCGACCATCAACGGACTCCAGCAAGCCGACCTAAACGTCCTTTACATCTGCTACGACAAGGTGGGTCACCCTGGTTGCACACGGCTAGCAATTGAGAAGAAACCACATTGATATACCCAGCAGTTCTGTTCACCACTGGCCCCCACAGCGGTGACCGTCTCCCTGGCCCCCCGTGATATCGCCATGGTATCTCCGGCCAGCTATGGACCCCGTGTGTTGCCACAAGTTCTCTTGGCTTGCGGCACCTTTGCTGCAACAGGTAGCGACAGCCGCTGTTTTGGAGCGGCGTCGAAACGAAACGCGCCTGTTGCATATGTACAACTGCTGGGTGCTTGCAGCACAAGGAGTCTGTTTGTTGGAAGAAATGGTGGCTTCTGATAATAGAGGACCCCAAGAATGGTTGGTTTATCATTATCAGAAGTTAATATTAGATGATTTGGGAGTACACGTATTTTGAGAAACCACCAAATACATCACATTAATTCATCATCCCCAAAGAAGTTGAAACAGATCGTTCATCTCCAAGGTGTGCCAGAGCTTTCGATCACTTCTGGCTTGAAACCACCCGGCAGGACAAAGATTTGAAAACGGCCTAACAGCGGCCCAAATTGGAGTGTGGGGCCTCAGTTTGGCGCTGAGGGGCCGGCTGGGGACCAAGTGGACACGAAACCATTGGGAAGTGCTGACGAAGGGCAGTCGACTCATGATAATGGCGATACGATCAGCTGGCACGGAATATCACTTCTTGAAACCATACAAAATGCGTGCTTCCGTGAATTTTTTGGCGGATGTTTACGTGTATGTAAAGTATTTACAATATATATATATATATATATATACGTCTCTAAATATGTAAATATGTCTGTAAATGCAGATAAAGACATATGTGGATGTGACTGAATATATCAGTATGACCTGGATACCAGCAAAATGGTGATAGGTGGTGAGCAAAGTTACTTTTGAAGTTCGTCAACACTGGCGGAAGTTCATGGAAATCGAAAGGGTCATGAGATTCTATGATCTCAATACACCAATATTCACTAACTCAACGGATCTAGTGCAAATCACTTTTCATGAGCTTTCCACTCTCAAATGCACGCCAGTCACATAATGTAATCCCAAAAAAAACGACAGACCTAGGGATCCTAACCGCCACTAAGTGTTATTAACCCCTATAAACCCCCTATAAGCACCCCTACAAGGTGGAGCTATATATCTATGGTTATATCTACCATGTGCCTAGTAGTTACCCCAGTTATGAACCAACTTAGCTAACTAAGGGGGCCCACCTTGTATAAGCCCCATATAAACCCCTTCTATAAACCCCTATAACCCCCCTATAACCCACCTATAAACCCCCTAAAAACCCACCCGCCACCATAGCATGTCAACCCCAACGCTTCTGAAACGTCACCGACGCTCGCCCCTGGGATCCCGGACGGATTGGTCCCACGGAAATTGCGGAGGATTGGCCCAACAGCCCCGAAGCACAATGGGATTCAAAGATGGGTTTTCGATGGTGAAGTATGCTTAATGATGCATCATTACTTGGTGGCTGTTAGATCCCTTGCTAAAAGTCTAACTTTTAGTGGCTATATGGTAAATCAATCATATCCCAAAAAAGCTAAAAAGCTAAGTTCATGGCTGTTATCTACCCAGATTAAGTAGCTAATCATGCTACAAAAAAAGTGGTTTAATAATTTCTCTATGGGTTTTCGAATGGTTAAGGTACAATAATAGTGGTTGATAATTGTGGTTAATAATAGTGGTTAATAATAGTGGTTACTGATGGTTAAATACCATTATCCCCTCTATTTCTCAATGATGGTTCATAATAGGTCAATGGTATTGAGGGGATATTGGTTAATAGTGGTCGATGCTGGTCATGAACATAGCTTAAAAGTAGGTCAGTAATAGGTTAACCATGATGGTTAACAATTGGTCAATGACAGGTTAATGATGGCTCTTAACTACGCTTAATAATGGTTGATACAGTAATAGAAAAAGTCACGAACAATTTTGATAATGCCTTGATCTCTCATTAGCCAGCTGATGAAGCAACTATATTGTTAGACATAACTTAGTATTCTCGTACGTGTCAAAACTTTTTTCACTGATCATATAAACCAGTATGGCCTTTGTTAGATTGTTGCTATCATTCATCATGCTAACTAATATCATCAAGATCAACAATATTGACATGTGATTAATATGGTACTAGCATGCAATAGCCAGATATCAATCAATATCAATCATGTTGGCTATTACATGCTATTATCCTCTGGTGAATGATTAGTTACTTGCTGTTTTTCAAGCCTGTAAGGCAGGTCGTTCCCATGAAAAGGGGTCCCATCATCAGGGTCGCCCATGACCACCTAATGGCTAAAGGCAGAGGTGAACGCATTACCAGTGGAGCAAGGAGGTGTTTGCATGAAGCCGTGGTTCATTTGGGGTTGGTTCACCTACAGAGTACGGGGGGTCCTACTTAGATAACTTAGGTCAGTTGACTAGGATAACTACTAGCTGTGGTAGACTTATTGATAGTTAGACCCCTACTAGTCTTAGGGTAACTACTACTTAGGATAGATAACACTATACTTAGGTGGGTAATAAACCAATTTATAACCAGGTGGGTACGACTCTGTACATTGTAGGGATTCACAATTGTCAAGATAAGTCCTGCAGAATTTCATATGAGATGATCCACACTTACCAATCGCTGCCAGTACTGAACCAGATGATGAATCAAAAATGGACAAATAGGAATAACATTGCAACACACACAGCATGATCAAAATTACAGCTCAATTACTATAGTTGATATCCAATATCAATGATTCATCAATCACTACCACCTCACCCTGGACAAATATCGATAATGAAGTCTCTTCGCTGATGATAGGCATTCATTTACGCAATCACTACCTTGTCTGAGCAACAACAATCAGCTAATCCAAAATCATAAGGTCCTTAACCTGTAGGCCAATATCAATCATGCCTCAATCACTACCTATTCAACATTGTTGATTCTTGCTGATCACTACCTATTGAAATAATCATTGAATCAAAACTACCTAATTCAGGATGTATAGATCACTATCTGATTCAGCGGTAGTGACTCCTAATTGCCTACTGCTCATCTGGACCATCAGTCACCTAAACACCTATGGATTGATCATCAATGATAGTAGTAATCCCACTATCATTTAGCATTGCTATCATTTCTCCTATAGCATCATGGCACTTTAGATCTTGTGAGTACTATTATGGTGATATAGGACTCACCATTATGATGATATCACTATTGGCAGGACAATAGAAATCGTGGTTCAAGTATCATAGTGTATCAAAATAGTGATTCTCTCTATCAAATCACTGGCTGCTATTGGATGCTGATCAACCAATCATCCATGATTATCATTCATCTCTAGTAAGCGTAGTGGGCACTATTCTAATAGCAATGGCACTATATCTTCCATAACCATGGAAAATATCATCGATATCAGCTCTACTAGTGATAACCCACCACTTCTACATGATCATGTCACCAACCTAGTGTTAATATGATAAACTACATTGTTCATCAGTGATTGATGGTCAATGCTATTCTGATTGATCTCAGCACCAAATGGGTGTTTCTCAAAATAGGGGACACTCCCAAATCATCCACTATTAACTAGTGATACGCCAACCATAACTTGGGGGTACCCCCATGACTTGAGAAACCACCAAATAGTAGCTGTTCAACCATTATTATCCATGATTGTTGGTGACCATTCCCTATCACAAACCATTACTAACCAAGATTGAACACTATTATCAGAACCCTATACTAATGGTTAGTAGATATTCAACTATGAACAGCCATGTTACTAACCCCATCGTTGTTGGTTCTGACCAATGAGCCAAAAATCATGTTTATTGAACGATTATGGTTTCAAACCATTGTTGGTCGTTAATGATGTTATGTTCGTAACCAATGTTGGTAACCATTGTTGGTCATTAGAAACCATTATTAGAAACCATTTACTAGCCATTGTTGCTAACGGTCAGCAACCATTGTTGCCGAACAGCATTGATAACCCTATCAGCACCAAGGTGATTAGTAATTCTGACTGCTGCTGGTCATTAGTAACCATTATCTTACTATTCATTGTTGATAACATTCATAACCTGCTAGTAACCATTGTTAGTAACCATTCTAAAGAACCCTAGTAAGCATTAATATCCCTATTTAAATAGGATAGTAAATAACCCTAGGGATATCAAATAACCCTAATAACCATTGTTAATAACCATTGTTAATGACCAACATTATGTTAGCAACCATTGTTGGTCATTAATATCCCTAGGAGCAGCCTCTACTGCTCACTCCATCCATACCATGCCATCTCTTCAGAGCTGCTGCTCCGAGCCGGCTCGGATCCTCTCTCGCCTGCCGGTGTCGCGTAGCGCCGGGACGAGTCGAAGATGGGCGTTTTGGTCATGGCAACGGGGCAAGGTCGCTTAGCCTCCAAAAATGCTTAGAGTTGGTGGGTTGAAGGCCATTTTTGGTGGAAAATTGTGGGGGATATAGGGGTTTATAGGGGTTACGAGAGATTTTATGGGAATTTGAAGTACAAAATAGTGGTTGATAGGGGATAATTAAGAACCAACAGTCATGCTTTGTGATGGTTGATGGTAGGGGATGAGTTCATCGTCAATGGTAAGTCCCCTTGTTTCTTAAACCATTGTGTTTCCTAGTTGCTGATGATTGTTGGCTCACATCTGTTGATAGTAGAAGATGAATTCATTCAACCAACAATGGTTCATAGTAAGTGACCATCTTTAATTAGTTTAAAAAGCACTAAACCATTGTGGCTAAGGGTAGGTGATTGTTGATGAGGGTTGATGATGGCTGTTAATGGTTGATGGTTAACATCCGGGGTTGTTCCATAGTAGAGGAGATTTGATAGTTGATGATGCTAGTAAACATGATGAGTAGCAAACATGAGCGGTTCTTGTCGTGCGGATAATGAGCATTAACAGCGATAGTTCATAAGCAAAAAGCTGGTACTACTAACGATGATGATTAATAAGCAATGATCCTGAAAGTCCCAAGTGAACTGCGAGTGGCTTACTATTTATGATTAATGCACAGGAGTAAAGATGAAAATGATGAAGAGCTCCATCTTGGTCTCTTCGGCTCAGAGGATGAAGACGAAGATGATGAAGATCTCGATCTTGGTCTCTTCGGCTTTTCATCTTTATCATCATCTCGGCCTTCCTCCTCTACTTAAATTATGGCGCCACAGCAAAGCCAATTTTTGTTCTAAGTAGTAGGGCCTTCTCATGACAAAACGTTTCCTAAGGACATCTATGCCCTTGAGATTTCCAAGCTGATGGAGATGATTGAAAACCATCAGAACCGCGGATATGTTTATGAGCTGGCGTCATATCTGAAAGGCTGGCAGAGCGACTGGGCCTCGGAATCCCATTATTAATTGACGTATTGAGCTGAGTAGGGGACTGTGGTGGTTGATGATGGCTGTAAGTTGATCTGTGAATGTAATTACATTTTTGTTGGTTTAAAATGAAAATTCGTACTTGATTTTGATAGTGAGAACTAATGATGCATCCCCAAGTCATGTATGAATCAATGCATTGCAACATAGTAATCAACGAATAACAAATTCGATTACTATTCATTGTCTTTAGGTAGCTTATGAATTGATGGGTTAATTATTGTTTGTCGCTGCAGCATGCCATAGAACAGGAAGACTAATTCTATTAATTGCGTGCTGACACAATTTCCACCACATCATCCAATGATAAAACTCATGCCTACCAGGGTTATAGGGGTTAGTTCACCACATCCAACGATAGAACTCGTGCCTACTTGGATATGCACTTGGGATCAGAATTGCAACCATGGCAAGCAGCCCTATTAGGTAGGTGAAGTAACCCCTATAACCCTGGTGAATGCAACCAGTTACGAGCCAGTGGGGGTGCACATCCAATGGCTCAATTCTGTGGTGCTTTCGTTTGATCGCTTGCACTGGGGATAATCTCTGGTTCAACGGCCCTTGTGCCCGTGGTTGTTCACATCCCCCCAAATGACAGGATACGTCTTTGTTGGGATGTTCATCTAACAATTTCTGGGATGGTAAATATTGACCCAAACCCAGCAAGACAATGCATTCAGCATGAATAAGAATGAAGAACCATGAATTAACCGTGCATGTGAATCAACCATCAACATGATCCAGCAATCCTTAGTGATTTCATAATATGGTGGTTTATCAAAATAGGAAACCCCCAAAATGGTTGGTTTATTAAAAACATTTCTGAAAAGGGATGATTTAAGGGGACCCTTATGACTTGAGAAAACACCATATGACAAGTCACTCGTCAGGCTGTTGCGGCTCGGGTTCACTACTACCCCTGCAGTGGTACCCCACTGGTTGAATCCGCTGGTTTGTGACCCACCGAAGTCTATATAGTGATATCTTTTCTAACAGGTAGTTGCCCTAGTTCTGTTCACCAAAAAATCGCAAAGTATGGCTGTATCTTACCGGGGTATTTATAACCAACGAATCTAACCAGCAAACTACTTGGTAATTACCCCTCATCTACGGCTATATCTTCCATAACTGGTAGTTGCCCTGGTTATTACCACTATGTAACCAGCTAGTTATCTTAGTCATTACCGCTATAAGTGGTAGCTGCCCTAGTTACAAGGTGGGCCCCCAAACGTTATAACTTGGCTTATTTTTGGCCATTTAACAAGCTAGTTATATGTACTGCAACTGGTACCCTAGTGAACTAACCTACTTGGATGGTCATCCCACTTAGTAACTGGCTAGCAACCATGGTTATCTCCTATTTATCAAGGATAAATCCTACTTAGAGCAGTTGCTAACCATGGTTACTAAGTGGGATGATCATCCAAGTAACGGCTATAGCTGGTGAACGGGGCCCGGTCCCTTGTACCCTAGAGGTCCCACCTGAGCTTCCCACTCGTGCAGTCCCCAGTGGGTTCAGGACCTTGGAAGCTGCGGGGCCGGTCTATCCAAGGGCTGAAGGACATGGGATGAGTCAAGTTGACAATAGATGAGCCAACAATAATAGGGGATAATCACCAACAATAATAGATGATTAATAAGGATTATAGTGGTTGACAATGGATGATCAATGGTGAGCCAACCTATGGTTAATACATGGTTAATAAGGGAGAATCACCAGCAGTAATGGTGAAACAGCTAGTATATATGAGTCAAGCAACTTGGCGAGCTGGGTCAAGCAGTTAACCAACCAACAACCATGGTGAAGCCTAGCTGATTAATGGTTAATAATAGGGGATGATGTAACTAGCAATTAAATAGGGAAAACGCCAGATATATGGCGATGGGTCAAGGCTTTAACCAACCAATAATGGTGGATAATGACCAACATACTATGGGAAAACGAGCTGGTTAATGATGGGGAACCAGGGGTACAGGGTGAACTGACCCAAAGTCAAGCAACCATTTTGTGGTTAATGGTTGATAAGGGGTGACAATGGTTGGTGATAGTGATTAATAGTGGTTAATGGTTAATTAACAACAACCACCAGTAGGTTGATCCACATGGGATGATGAAAAATGAAGGATGTGGAAGGAAAATAAGGATGGATGATGATAAGATTGACGATGATGAAGGATGGATTCCTAAATCATGATCAGGGATGATAAGGATGGATGATGATACTGTAAGGGATGTAAAGGATGTGAAGCGACTGAAAAGATGATGAATGATGGATAAGTAAGGATGGGTTGAGGGGTGCTAAGGGATGGGTTTAGGGATGGATGATAAGCATCAAGGTTATGATCATCCCTTGCCTTAAACCATCCGAACCCGCTGAAACTGAGATCCCCGACCTCTTGATGGAGCCATTACATAGAGGACATGACAGGCATCTCTCCAACAACCATCTGGAGATGCAGTCCTGGAGTGATGGCGGAAGGAGTTCGCAATGGCGAGCTGGGAGGGCGGTTGTGCCACGGCAGCTGCAGCCATATGGTGGTAGTCGTAGGGGAGCCCCCAAATCAGCCGTTCTCAGCCATTTATATTGATCGCAACCTAGCCTTTTTTATAATAAGCAACAAACCATTTTGGGGGTTTCCTATTTTCAGAAACCACCATATGATCATTGAAATGTGGGGCAAGATCAGCTTGACTAGGGCGGTCATGCTTTTGCAGAAGCTGAGGTACAGGCTACCCAGGGGCATATGATTATTTCCATGCTAAACCAGAATGGGCTAGATTCCGATGTTAAGCAGCTCAGTAGCTGTCAAAAAGTACCATTGTGAATGTCTAAACTGCTATGGTCTCTGGTTAGTGGTTGAACCACCCCTATCAAAAATATGCTCGTCAACCAACCATTTGCTATTACTGGGAAATTAAAATTGTGAGTCAAACCACCAGCCAACCATTATTGTCGCCTTTGGCCTATGATCCATCTTTCAAATTAATCATCATTAACGGTTTTAATCTCTTTTACCAATCATTAACATCATTAACTATCGTTTATTTACCATCATTGGCCACCTTATGATCCTCTATATCCCCCCTCTAAAACCACCAGCCAGGTTTTGAAGCGCTTCACAACGTCACTGTGGGGGCCATGGCCCACAGTAGTTGCCAAATGTTCGGGGCCAGCCATGGCTGCTCCTAGTACCAGCATGGCGCTGTGTCAGATTTGCAAGTCATCGAGATAGCATGGGCGCACACAGCGATTTCTGCGTTGGCGCGCAGAAACGTAGGGAGCGAAGTCTTTCGGTGCATTTCGCCCACGTGGGTCTACACCACAAGATGCACAATGAACAGAAAACCTCGCTTCAGCCATAATGCTTCTTTTGAAGTCTTTTTCTTTTGCTGTACGGCACGGGTGATCCTTGTGCACGAACACAAAAATGTAAAGAGGCTGGAAACGACAGACGCTGACATTGTTTTTTCGCCTCTGTGTGCCCGAAACACTGTCGGTGTCTGCTCTTGAGTCGGAAGAATCTGACTGTCCCACTCTGCTCGTGAAAAACTTGGTTTGAGAACTATAGCCATGTGCAATTTAATTACACAACGCAAATGGTCCAAACAACCATGTCTTGTTTTGTGGCGAGGTAGCAATGCTGTGTCAGTTTGTTCTCACAACTCACCATGGCGCTGTAAAACAATAGCAACCACGACCCAGCAAATCACGTGATGATGTTGGTGATGCTAATCATCGTATGCGAATTGCAATGTTGGACATAGCTAGCTGAGTGATCATGGCTGCTTTCCATTAATCATGGTTCATTGCAATGGATTTAGTTCTTTGACCCATGGCAAATGATTGCCAACAAAGAATCAGCTTGACACTACCACAATTGTTTATAGTTGATGCCAGCTCGCAATTTGCTCAGCTATATACTAGTGATCCATTAGACACAGCACCACAGCCTCATCATTTACCAAAGGCTGAAAAGGATCCCAGCAAACTTGCAGAACACAAGTCAGGACAGCTCTGACCACCAGCTGAACGTCGCTAAACAGGACCAACCATTCATGATGGCAATTGTTCTAAAGGATTTTTCCCAATGACCATCATGGTTTGGGGTCAATATCGACCTTTCTCAAGCAGTTTGAACCAGCACTCAAACACCAGTAACGTTTCTCAAGTCACAAGGGGTACCCTCACGGAAGGATTCCCACGTGTGATCAGGGAAGAGCATCCATATGCATGGCAGCCTCTAGGCATCAAAAGGGTGATGCTCTCTTTTCACTATCATCATGGCACCGCGAAACGCAACGGTGACCCAGCAATTTGTTTCGGGCCCACCATGGAACTAGCGCAAGGTTCCCAGCTGCTGACCAACGACCACGAGAAACGCGGCCAAGGCGTGGCCGGTCCTCATGGAAGATATGCGAACAAGGCAAGGCGGAGACGGAGTCGTTCCTGCGGTGCAACTGCTCAGCCCAACTGGATCCAACTGCCCAGGTAGTTGGCCATTACAACTAGCTATGTGTAAAGGTACTTCAATCTTAAGTACTAGCTATGTATCTGAAACAGGAATTGGTACTTGTTAGTTTAGAATAAAAGCTAGTTTCCCGTCATTGATATTTGTTAAGCACCCGTAGTCGACTCTATCACTATCATTGCTATCAATAGTCAGCTTGTGATGATAAAATAAAAAAATATGTTTAGTACTAATAATCAAATATTCACAAGTGATGAGTGATCAGTAATGATCAGTATGTGACCATAGTCCTCAAAAGGTCATAGTGGACAATCAAAAAGGGTTCATCATGCGAAATCACAGTCAGTGACTGTGAACTTCCAAGAACAATGGCTGAGAGGACAGATTAATTCATGACAACTACTGATGGTTCAAGACCAACAAACGCCATTTATATCAGACGATCATGATTTGCCATGATGATTAGTGGCGGTTTACAATTTCCCCCCCCAGAACTTTTGGTAAAAGATGCGTATGTGCAAATGTTCCTTCCCCTACTGCAGGCAAGAAAACTCGGCCAAAGACTTGGTGGCTGAACTAGATCCCTTGCTAAAAATATATCTTTCGTGGTTATATGGTAAATCAAGAAAAATATCCCAAAAACACTAAAAACCGAAGAATTCGTGGGTAGAAGCCATCCAGTTAGTGGGTATAAGCCATCCAGAAGACTCTTGCTACGCCACTGTGGCAATTAGGATCACCAAAGGGGCAGGCTCCTGGGCGAATATCATCAGACCTTTGTCACCAACGAAGATTCCCATTAACAACCCTCAACGACAAGCCAACCACCATATGGGGGGGGGGTTCTCGAAATTGGGGACCCCAAAAATGGTTGGTTTATCATTAGAGATGGTCAATATTAGATGATTTGGGGGCACGTACCTCTAGTTTGAGAAACAACCATATCAGTTTAAGTACGGGTTGAACAATTTCATTGACATACTTGCAATTCTCACTTGTACTGTCGTATCATTACAACTATTGTCAATTCATTTTGTTGGATAGGGTTTGTTGCTCGGTGGATTGTCAACTGCTCTCTCGATCATTGGCTTGTTGCTTCTCCTGTTAAAACCAGGTGCAGCAACGTGTCACTGATGTTTTCAATCTGTGGGGGGATGTTCACCATTAACAACATTGTCTATTAAGCATGGATTCTGGATTTGTGATTGTGTTATTGTTTCATGATGAAACCTCATTAAGTCACCATTCACTCGACTCTTGCTGAACAAAAAATCACATCAAAATAGATCAGTCATCACACTATGAACCCTGTGAAATTTGTTGATGATGACACGCAATCCCTTAGTCTTATCAAAATGATAAATTAGTTGATAGGTAATGGACCTTCTATTAGATGATAGATTTTACAATGTGGCAGATTCATTTTAAGGAAACAGCCAACCACCGAGATGGTACCAACCATCAACTCCGTTAAAGCCCTCAACAGCTCAAGATAGGGGCCATCCCAATAGCTTCAGTGGTTGTGCTGAAGCCGTTCCAGTTGCCCCACGCCAAGCCCAGGAACAAACATGTGATCCATCCTTGTCCCAGTTTTTGATCACCTTAGAATAGAGGAACCTCCAAATCAGCTATAGTAACGAAGACCATTCATATTGTTTATATTGGTTTATGGTATATTGTAACAAATCTTATATGTCGGTTTAATCTTATATTATCAACGGTTTATAGTAACAATAGATGATCCAATATTATCGTTTTATAGTAACGAATCAAACCATGTTTGGGGGTTCCCTATTCTAGAAATCGCCATCTATTGATAATGGTTACCCCCCAAGAAATCAACATTGAAGGGCCAGCAAACTAGATGGTTCTTAAACCTATTCATGGCTGCGGGTGGTCAGACTTCCGCATTTTTGTTTCAAAACCTTCCCACCCACCCCTAGCACACTGGGTGAATGATTGTCGTGGTTATTGACCCCAGCTCATAACTCTGAATACACATCTGTCAATCAAAATCTACCATCAACAAACAATCATCAACTGCTAAAAACCATTAAAAACATTATTAACCACCAACAAACCACTACATCAAACTCACAACCAACAATGAACCCTTACAACCAACAAACGATTCCCATATACCCACAATTCATCACGAGTTCACCACTTTTCATTCACCAGCTTTTTCACAAACAGAACAGCCGATCAGCTTCCAAATCAGCACCACGCTCCGCACCTTTCAAAGTGGTGAAGGCAAACTGAGCACGTTTGGCCCAAAACATCCTCCATGCTCTGGTGGCGCAGCCGGAAGGTGGATGCAAGTGCGGCGAGGGGGTTGGATGGATGGTTGAGGGATGGTTAAATGATGGCTGGTTGATAAGTTGTTGATGGTTGCTGATAGTTGGTGTATGGTTGGTTGGTGGTTGGTTGATAGATGGTGCTTGATTCTTGATAATTCTAGAATATTCTGGATGTTTTCTTGATATGTGTGGCTATTGTTCCTACAGCATCCCAATGCAACCATTCGATGTCGTTGAAGGCTTCATTTTGGTGGATACGCTATCGATCCAAAGAAAAACGCATGTGGATGGCTTGGCTACCCGACACCCTACACATTAGCGATTTTGCGTGCTTGGTGATGTAGATGAGGTGAGAGAAAGCTGATTGCTCTACGATTTTCACGGGAATCTTCCCTAAGAATGGCAACACTTATCCCGTTAAAAAAAGCCAGTATTGAATTGATTAATCATCATTCACCAGCTTATTAACCCTCATCATCCATTCATCAACCATCAGTAAACAAGGAATGTAAGCACAATTCAAACTATTTGATCCGCAATATTCACCTGCTTTCTTGATAATCTATCCCTAGCGTTACTTGGCTACACCACTATGTGCTGTTTAGATAAAGGCATGATGAGCACCGATATAGTCGTAATGTAAGTTACCAGGATCATGCGCCAATGTTGCTGGCTGATCCACTTTTTGAAGTGATATGGCAGGTTCTTACCAGATTGCCAGGTGCCCGATTAACATTGGGTACCAGGTTGTTGCTAGAGTACATTCCTGCCTGGCAACCAGAATATCCTAATCTTGTCAGTTGATCATCATCCTTGCAATTCCCTCACCACACGTGACACATTAACATTGTCACCCGTCGTAGGGTTGGAATATCCTGGCCATTGTGAACCCCCGAAGCAACCACCAGCGAACCATCAAGCACCAATGAACCATCAATTCACCATAACTAAGCATCACCTATTAATTACTAGGCATTGTTGACCATAATCACCAAGTATGGCTCAACCATCATCTAATTATGAATCATTGATGATGCCCTTAATTTTTGGTTACCCAATCATTGGTTCGCAAACCATCATATTCCCATCATCAACCCTTACTAAACCAGTAAATACATACCACCTTGGTGGGTACCCGAACATTAACCCTAGACCCTAGTTATGTTCATCTTAGTTGTGTTCACCCCAGTTTGCTAATCAGTTCACTGGTGGTAGTTGTGTCAGTCCTAAACCAACTTAGGGATAAACCTGGTGAAATAACCTGAAATAGAACATCATAATACCCAGCTGTTACGCGAGTTACAAACCTTAGTGCTTATGTATGTTAGTTCGTTTAGCTACAAATTAATCCCGAACTAAAAGCTAAACCCTAGTTTCAAACCTGGCTCACCCAAGTGAACTGGCTGTGGGTCAAAACCCCGTATCCCTGGTTCCCCTATCATTAACCATTGTTTCCCTTATCATTGTTGGTCATAATCCCCCAATATTGGTTGGTTAATATTGACCCATAGCCAACTCTAGTTGACCCGGTCGTATCTTCACGACGAGCACTGCATCGCTGTTGCGTTCCTGTCCTTTGCCCGAACGGCTTGCAAACTCTTCTGCAAACCTCAGCACCGTGGCTGCCAGCGCACCATGACCGAGGATGGCTGATGGACGATGGGTGGTGGGTGGATGATGCATGGTAAGGATGGATGGTAAGGATGGATGGTAAGGATGGATGGTAAGGATGGATGGTAAGGATGGATGGCAAGGATGGATGGCAAGGATGGTTAGTGATGGATGATGGGCAAATGGTGGGCAAATGGTGGGAATATGATGGCTCTTACTGATGGGTAAATGATGGTTGTTTGATGGCTAAGTGATGAAAGATCGTTCATGATGGTCACCATCATGCAGATTTGTTATTGACAAATAATGGTAGTGTTGTGGGTAAAATGATGGTTCAACGATGGTTGCCCTCTGGTAAACTAACATAGCAATGGAAATATCACCCTCTTTGTAGAGAAACCCTGGGAAACTACCAATAATTGGTGGATTTTCTATTGCCAGGTTAGTTTACCAGAAGGTAATGACCTGTTATCTGCTGCTTCAATGGGGATTGAGTTGACGCTCAGATGGTTGAGTTGCCGGTGAAGTTGATAGTTAGCAATGGTCAGTGAATGGTTCACCCATAGGTACAAGGTGGGCCCCCCAAACCTCAAAAATGTAGGTTTTTAGCCCGCAAATATGGGTCACAACCTGTGAAAATCATGGTTTTGGGGGGCCAAAGGTAGTCAATAATTGAATGGTTAATGGATAGGTGGTGAATGGTGAATGAATGGTTCGTTGCTAAACCGTTGGCTGAATGATTGTAAATGATGCTTAACTGATGATGAATTACTGGTGCATGAATGCTTAATGAATAGCTCATTGATGGTTAATGAATTAGATGGATGATGAGCCATGACGAATGATGAATGACAAATGACACGACAAAATGCCAAACACTCAGCATCGATAGTGGTGACTTGACTTAACGACGTTTGTGACGCTTGCAGTGCCATTGCCGGGTTGTGGCAGCCATCACCGTTGCCGAGAATTGGGGACTGCACATACCTGCTGATGACTCTGAACAATTTTTTGTTTTCCAGTTGCGCTCAACCTGGAAGGAGGGGCCCCCTGCCAAATTGGTTCATAGCTAGGGTCAACTAGGACAACTACCTGTAGATAATCGATATATCCATAGTTCAATGGCTTAGGAATCAACTAACTTGTAACTTCGGAGACCTTGTCACATCTGAAAAGTGCCAGCTATTAATGGTACAGGGAGGGCAGCCATCTCTAAAGATTTCCCCCGCTAATCTATCCAATGGTTGAGCGTCATCCTGTTTGTCAGACGTGCCCGGTGCGGGTGGACCGGGGTGAGCCACCCTGAAGAGTCGGTAGATGGGTGGGAAAACTTTAACCCAAGTAGTTCGTTAATATATTGGCCAGTGACGGATGGATTGATTAAGCCCCTTTTCCATGTTGAGCTTCATAGCTTTACCATATTTTGAAAAAGCCAGCTATTGTCCACACATGCCACCACACATGCCACCACTTAATCCTTGAAAAACACATAAAAACACCATAAATCAAAGATGTTCCTCAGCCCATCCTTGTCTCGGGACCTGAACTTCCTCAATGTCCACGTTTTGGCAGTGAACAACTTGGAGGGCTAAGCGCGTGCTGACTCATCGCCAGGGGCGCCTGGACGGCTTGTGCCGGAGGCGCTGGCGCCACTTGCCCCTGGCCCCTGCTGGCGCTGGCCCGGCGCAAGTTTTAAAAAGCGATAACCATAGGCCTTCCAATTCCAAGGGCAGTGCCACGAAAGTCGTGTGCCGCCCAAGGAGCACGAGGAAAGTCCACAGAACTCCATCAAGGCATTTTGGTGCGAAGGAGCTGCGGGAATGGTTTTCACAGTGTCGCTGGCAAGGCGGAAGCTTTGGTAAAGCTTTCCTGCCCTTGTCCCTCGAGCTCGTAAATCAGCAAACGCGACCAAATCATTTGAGAAAGAAGACATTCAAACCATTAAACAACTATTTTTTTTGTAGTTCACCGCTAGTTATATTTGACAAATGTTTAAAATCACCAACTAGTTCTGAACCATCAATACGGCTAAGTCATGAACAACCACTAAATCAAGAAGCACCCATACTGATGGTTGAATCAAATCGCAAACATCACTTCCGTTGAGTGAAAAACCATTTATCATTCCAAAGTGGGCCCTGAACACTTACACTCTGGTGATCTAACATGGCAATGGCAAATCACAATTTCCAATAGGTAAGCAATCTACAAATGGTGGATCATCCATTGCTATGTTAGATCACCAGAGTGGAGATTCGTTGGGTTACTTGACCCCTTATAACTACTAGAATTAGTTTGATTCCTTGGGTTTGGGTTACTTCCCCCCCTATAACTGCTAGAATTCACCCCAGTTGAGCTCGCGCATTCACCCCACTTGGGCCAGCACATCAACCACCTGGCCCGGTGACCCAGTCGCCATGGCACCCGTCGTCGCATCAAGGCTCCCGGCTCTGTTTATCTGCCGTGGGCCTTGTAAGTGCGTCATCCAGTTGCAAGAGCCTAAGTGAAGGCGATGAAACTGCGTGGAAAATTGGGTTCGAAAAGTCAGTTTTCGGGGTAAAAAACATCCATGCAAAGTCATTTACTCTCCGGTAAACTAACATAGCAATGGAAAACGTACCAATCATTAATGGTTTCCCAGGGTTTCTCGATAGAATCTGGTGATTTTCCATTGCTATGTTAGTTTAGAGGGTATAGTTAGATACCAAGCATTTTTCGGATCATAGGGGTATGGGGGTTTCTGAGATCATAGGGGTACCCACGAATCATTCATTCATAGTCATTTATACTTAGAATCTTCACCCACAACACTGGATCGTTTCATGGTACATGATAGATTCATGATAGGTGCTGGTGTTTCTCAAGTCATAGGGAATTCCAAAATCCTCCAGCTTATTAACCATTTATAATAAGATACCCACCATTTTTTGGGTTCCCTGTGTCGAGAAACCACCGTATGGGCGTGTTGGTAGTGGTGGATGGTTAAACTGGTGGCTGCGAAAATGGCCGCGAGTGGCTATTCAAGGCTAATGACAACCTGTCCATAGAGGCGGCTTTCAACTAAGCAGGTGGCTAAGAGTGGCTAACTCGAGGCTAAGATCAACTAGTCATTGTTGATCATGCTTGGTGATCGTTGATAATTCTTGCCAGCGCTGGTTAGTATTTTCTATAGGTATCATCAATTATTTGAAACCATTCGATTTTTCAAAAAATACTTCCTTTGTGAGCAGCTACTAATGTTAATTCAATGTATCGTATAACACCTCCTATTATATAGCAACTAGTTATAGGCCACTACTTAGTAATACCAGTTTTCCTTTCTATAGGAATATGATTAATAAGCTACTAAAATTGATGTACCCTTATCAATAACTATCATTGATAAACTATTTGTAACTATGATTAATAACTGGTAGTAGTATATATATATACATGTATATATAGTCTATAACATAAGCTTCCATTAACTACCTGCAATTAATTTGGACTGTAGCTAGGTAATGGAGAAACATAAGTTAGTAAGATTCCAAAGAAACATAACTTGGAACTTATCAATGTCCACGTGTCATGTTGTCCTTCTCAATTTCCAAGTTCTGCGCCATAAACTGCTTGTTTACAGGATAATTTCCGCATCAATTCTTATAGGTGGGCTTGTTTATAATATTCCTATATGTTCATTTATCTTACTAAAAGAAATCTACAATATGACTATAAGAACACTGAATTCGTTTATAGATTATCTTCCTATATGTTAACCGATCAATTCCTATAGACGAGCTGTCATTTTTTCCAATCCCAAGATGGCCCAAGATGATTAGGTTAATCAATTTTTACAGAAAAAACATGCTTTCTATAAGAAAAGCTCTTATTAGCTCAACTACTTCTTAATAAACTTCTGAGTAGATTAATCAACATCTTCGTCAATATACTGACCCTTCATCTTATGTTAATCAATTTCTTGAAAGAAAACCCTTAGTTAGTAGTCCACTATCTATTAGTTAAGTTACAAGCCATTACAACTAACCATTAACCTCCCAGTACTGGTTAGTAACTGCTGAATTACCCTCCCAGTAATGGTTAATTTAACTCAGCCAATGGTTAGTAATTAGTAATTGGTAATTACAATTACTAATTGGAAACTAATTAGTTAAAAGACTTTTTCTGCTGAATTAATCTCCCAGTAATGGTTGGTAACTGCTGCATTACCCTCCCAGCAAAGGTTAAGTTAACTCAGCCAATTGTTAGTAATTAGTAATTGGTAATTACTTTACATTAAGTTATTGGTAATTAGTAATTTGTTAATGACAATTACTAATTGGAAAGTAGTTAGTTAAGTAATTTTTTTCTGCTGAATTAATCTCCCAGAAATGGCTAGTAACTGCTGAATTACCCTCGCAGTAATGGTTAAGTCAACTCAGCCAATGGTGAATAATTACTAATTGGTAATTACTTTTCATTAAGTTATTCGTAATTAGTAGTTTGGTAATTACAATTATTCATTGGAAAGTAATTAGTTAAGTAAACTTTTTCTGCTGAATTAACTTCCCAGTAATGGTCAGAAACTGTTGAATTACCCTCCCAGCAATGGTTAAGTTAACTCTGCCAATGGTTAGTAATTAGTCATTTGTAATTACTTTACATTAAGTTATTGGTAAATAGTAATTTGGTAATTACAATTACTAATTGGAAAGTAGTTAGTTAAGTAAACTTTTTCTGCTGAATTAACCTCCCAGAAATGGCTAGTAACTGCTGAATTACCCTACCAGTAATGGTTAAGTCAACTCAGCCAATGGTGAATAATTACTAATTGGTAATTACTTTACATTAAGTTGTTAGTAATTAGTAATTTGGCAATTACAATTACTAATTGGACAGTAATTAGTTAAGTCAACTTTTTCTGCGGAATTAACCTCCCAGTAATGGTTGGTAACTGCTGCATTACCCTCCCAGCAATGGTTAAGTTAACTCAGCCAATTGTTAGTAATTAGTAATTGGTAATTACAATTACTAATTGGAAACTAATTAGTTAAAAGACTTTTTCTGCTGAATTAATCTCCCAGTAATGGTTGGTAACTGCTGCATTACCCTCCCAGCAATGGTTAAGTTAACTCAGCCAATTGTTAGTAATTAGTAATTGGTAATTACAATTACTAATTGGAAACTAATTAGTTAAAAGACTTTTTCTGCTGAATTAATCTCCCAGTAATGGTTGGTAACTGCTGCATTACCCTCCCAGCAAAGGTTAAGTTAACTCAGCCAATTGTTAGTAATTAGTAATTGGTAATTACAATTACTAATTGGAAACTAATTAGTTAAAAGACTTTTTCTGCTGAATTAATCTCCCAGTAATGGTTGGTAACTGCTGCATTACCCTCCCAGCAAAGGTTAAGTTAACTCAGCCAATTGTTAGTAATTAGTAATTGGTAATTACAATTACTAATTGGAAACTAATTAGTTAAAAGACTTTTTCTGCTGAATTAATCTCCCAGTAATGGTTGGTAACTGCTGCATTACCCTCCCAGCAAAGGTTAAGTTAACTCAGCCAATTGTTAGTAATTAGTAATTGGTAATTACAATTACTAATTGGAAACTAATTAGTTAAAAGACTTTTTCTGCTGAATTAATTGGCTAGTAACTGCTGAATTACCCTACCAGTAATGGTTAAGTCAACTCAGCCAATGGTGAATAATTACTAATTGGTAATTACTTTACATTAAGTTGTTAGTAATTAGTAATTTGGCAATTACAATTACTAATTGGACAGTAATTAGTTAAGTCAACTTTTTCTGCGGAATTAACCTCCCAGTAATGGTTGGTAACTGCTGCATTACCCTCCCAGCAATGGTTAAGTTAACTCAGCCAATTGTTAGTAATTAGTAATTGGTAATTACTTTACATTAAGTTATTGGTAATTAGTAATTTGTTAATGACAATTACTAATTGGAAAGTAGTTAGTTAAGTAATTTTTTTCTGCTGAATTAATCTCCCAGAAATGGCTAGTAACTGCTGAATTACCCTCGCAGTAATGGTTAAGTCAACTCAGCCAATGGTTAGTAATTACTAATTGGTAATTACTTTACATGAAGTTATTGGTAATTAGTAATTTGTTAATGACAATTACTAATTGGAAAGTAGTTCGTTAAGTAATTTTTTTCTGCTGAATTAATTTCCCAGAAATGGCTAGTAACTGCTGAATTACCCTCCCAGTAATGGTTAAGTCAACTCAGCCAATGGTGAATAATTACTAATTGGTAATTACTTTACATTAATCAGTAACTAGTTAAGTTCACTTTTTCTGTTGAATTGGCTGTGGGTCAAAAAAAACCCTTAGGCCCCCTTGTTCCCCTTCATTAACCAAGCTGTTTTCCTTATGATTGGTTGGTTAGAACCCCCTATGAAATTGGCTGGTGAACTGCTTGACCCAGCTCGCCATATAGTTGGTATATATCCCTTATAGTTGTTAGCTATCATCCCCTATTATTACCCAGCTAAACCAGCTAGGCTTCACCATTAGTTGGTTGGCTATTATGCCCCATTTTTGTTGGTTCACTGCTTGACCCAGCTCGCCAATTAACCTCCGAAGCAACAAAAAGTGCTGAAAAAAATAGCCATAGAACCCCCATAAATGTCTTATACAACGAGTAACCTCCCAGTTATGGTAGATATAACCATACTCAAATGGCTTATTAACCAACTTATAACTATGGGGGCCCACCTTGTAATAATATTACCATTGTCCATTGTTAATTATTCTGATGAATGGTTAATTATTACCAATACAATGATATAAATTAATTTATACACCTTCATCAGATTAATTAACCATTCATCAGGTTATGTTATTTGATTACCAATACAATCAATTGTTTAACCATTATTAACCATTATTAGTATGATTATTGGTAAATAATAGTTGATTATTTGGTTATTATTCAATGAATGGATTAATCCTTTGTCGCGCATGCCGCGCTCCGCGCAGAGGCGGCGCAGATCCCATGGGAGTAGCGCTGCTCATGGTACCACGACCATTGCGTCCTGGCACCCTGTGAGGCTGCTGCATCGACGCGCCTGCGGCGCCAGTAGGCTTGTTGTGCCTGCTTAGGCATATTGAATTGTCCTTGCAGTGAAAAGAATGATATCACACGCGACAAGCTGGTGAACCTTGAGCCAAAAAGCTTATTAACCAACTTATAACTATGGGGGCCCACCTTGTAATAATAATACCATTATTAATTAATCTGATGAATGGTTACTTATTACCATTACATTCAATTGTTGTAACCATTATTAACCGTATTGTGATTATTAATTCAATGGTTATTAAAATCAAATCCATCGTCAATAGTGGTAATGATAAGCATTCATCAGATTATTATTAATTAAGAACCATAGTAATGGTTAACAACCATAGTAATGGTTATTAAAAAGCATTCAATGATTATTGATCTCAATGGTTATTATTATAATAATCAAGCAACCATTACTAATTATTAAATTGATTATTAATAGTTGGTCATTGGTTATAATCAATCTTAATATTGGTTCATTGATTATTTTGATTAAGCAACCATTTTACTATTAAGAAATGATCCATTGATTACTATTATTAATCTCATAGTCATTTTAATGATCAATATTACCTATATAATAATCTTTCAGTAATGGTTAAGTTACTTATTATTGTAATAATCACCATTCAATGGATGGCTATTTTTTATTTCTATTAAGTGAACCATCCATTGAATGGTGACTATTATATTACTACAATAATCAGCATTAATGGATGGTTATTATTAAGTGAACCATCCATTACATTCAATGGATGGCTATATTAAATAACCATTTTCATCTTCACGGCTCATTTTCGTGTCCCAGAGGCAGCTCGTAATCCTCGGGCGTTATGTCGCGGTCCAAGAGCTCCGAGACCTGCTGCGCCGCGGTCAACGCGCCGGCTGCCTTTGCGCCGGTGCGCCCAAGGCCGTGGTATTGGGAACGGCCCGGAGCGATGAGGATTGCAAGTGCCGTGGCTCAAGGGCTAAGATCTGCAAGGCATGATGCTGACTATCAGCCTGAGGCATTTCTTCGAGCTACGGGCTAAGACCCAACAAGCGCTAATTGTCAAAAAATGCTTGGGAAATATTTGGGAAATGGTGCTTATATGGTGATTTATGGTGATGTATGTGATGGTTTTATGAATATTTGTGGTGAAACGGTGGGTTATTTGGTGAATCTGGGTGGGTTAATGAATTATTAGTTTGTCAATATACAGATATGGTTGGTAATTGGTTCCGATGTGGATTGAACAAAAAATGATATGCTTGGTAAATGGTGGTTAACTGTGGTGTGTTATATGGTGATGTAATGTATGGTGGGTATAGGTTGGTCAATATGATGGGTTGTAGCGGGTTATATGGTGACTATATGGTGGTGAATGATGGTTATATGCAATGTCTTGGTATATGCTTGGTATATGCTTGGTATAAATTGTGGTTTTACATGGTGGGCGCCTTATGCTGGTGAGTCGTTGGTGGTTCGTGGCGGTGAACAATGGTGGTTGATGCTGATTCATGTTGGTTAATGTTGGTTAGTAATGTTCGTTGCTAGGAATGGTTAGTAATGTTGGTTAATGTTGGTTCATTGTCAAATGTGTGGTGAACCATAGGGCTTCACTGCCTTGGTGGTATACCACTGTATGCAGACGTGGATGACCACAGTCCTATCACCATCATCAACCATCCCTCATCGTGAACAATCAAGCACCATCATGGATCACCAGCAATCATCCTCGATCATCACCATCATGATCACCGACCATCACTGCGACCTAAATCATCATCAACATCATCCACTGTCAACCATCCATGCTCCACCACCTGCCCACTCATCACCTGGGAGGGCATCAATCCACAGGGCAGCCTCTGTTCTTGCCACCTGGACAGCCATGGCTGGGCAGGGCAAGCCCGCCTTCAAGGGGATGATGGCATGGGACCCTGGGGGGCATGGATGCGGGGTACGTGGGTAGATCATGGTATACCTTGAGTGGATGGGATATCAACAAGTTGTTGGGTGTACACTGTGTACACTCTGGTAAACCATCCTAGAATTCAAAAATCCACCATGTCTGCATGGTTTCCGCATCAATGTGCTGATCTTTAACTTCCAGCTTAGTTTGCCGAAGGGCACATCATGTACTTCTTGTCGGTCACCACCGGGCATTCGGTGGATCCCTTGGCGTCAGCAGCGGTGTCGGCGCTGGATTCGGTTGGCAGCCCTCGATTCAGCTGCTTTGAGTCACGAACGTCCATGTGACCCAGTCTGCCATCAGCTTGGGCCTCTTGGTGACCTGCCGAGTCTGCCATCAGCTTGGGCCTCTTGCTTGGGCCTCTTGGTGACCTGCTGGGGCCTCAGCTTGGGCTGCTGGGGCCTCAGCTTGGGCTGCTGGTGACCTGCTGGGGCCTCAGTTTGGGCCTCTTGGTGACCTGCTTCGGCCTCAGCTTGGGCCTCTTGGTGACCTGCAACCATCCACATTCACGCACATGATCTGGCCAAAACTTGCGCTGCAAGGAGCACCAAGTCTCGATCGTCGTCGTAGGCTGGGTCCAAGCTTTCTGAGAAGCGATTCGGCTCGGCTCGGCTGGAGACGGGAAATGTGAAATGGCACCCTTCAAGGCCTCAAGATCCGGTTCGGCCAAGCTGGCACCGTAAAAATTAAGTGGAGCGTTTCCGGAGTTTCCTGGCGCCGTTGTGTCATGACACGTGGCATACCACTGACCACCAAAATAAACAACGGCTAAATTTGCGAAGTCTGGATTCTGATCGTGGATACAGTCCTTGGCTTTTTTGGTCTCAATCCAGTTGGTGGTTTCTCAAAATAGGGGTACCCCAAAATGGTTGGTTTATCACTAGAAACGACTACTGGTGGATGATTGGGGGGTACCCCTATTTTGAGAAACCACCAGTTCATTGCCAATTGAGTCCTTGAGATTACAGCTGCACTGCTTTGAGTACAACGCCAGCACTCTGATCGACCCTACGCATGCCACGAATGTTGGTGAGTGCGTTCTCTGGAGGGCCTAGTTCGCACCCAAACTTGTCAAGTCAACAAATGCTGGGGGTGAAAGCCCTGCGGCGGCTGGGGGGGGAAGCCCCGCATCACAGTTGATATCCGCATTCTGCACCCTCTATGGGCATCGTCTCATCAGGTTTGGTGTTTGCAAACGAGTGGCTTCAGCAAGCTGAAGTCCTGTGAAAACCATCTTCAGATATACATTGGAAATCGTTGATAACTACAATGGATATAACCATCGCCCATACTTCAATAGAAAGGACTCCCAATTTACAACCATCATCCAATAATTAACTTATGACCATCATTTTAGTTGTAAGTTACAACCATCATCAACCATCATCCTTACAAACATGTAGCTAGTTGCCCAATTGCCACCAATCTTAGTCACAACAATCAAACGCTCATCCTCATTGCTTAGATCATGGATAGTTCTCAGCAGCGCAGCAAGTGGGTCATGATGAACACTGGAATGACCCACTTACTCCACAACCATTGTGATGCATACCACTTGTTTTCCGTTTCCAGTAAATACCTTGCTGGTTGTTGGTTTGGATATTTACAACCATCCAAAAAAATAAACAGTTAGGCCCATATGCAAATGCCCGCACACACACATATTTATGTATATAAAACATGCACGTTGAGTCATGCATATGTTATCCATCAATAAGCATATTAACCACCATCAACCCAAGACATGAGCGTTGATTTTCCAGATTCCAGGGCTAAGCTGGACCCTCATCAACCATTTGAAATGACACCACTGCTGGGTCCAATGAATTCAGGGACTGGTTTGCTCCCCAAGAATCCTTAGATGAGCTATGTATTGGTGAGGAGATTCGACTATGGAAAGCCCCAGGCATTTGCAACAAACAACCAAGGGAAATATATACATTATATAGATAATGTCCTCTCTTAAGACTAAACTAGGTAAGGGAACTTGTCTCACATGGAAAACTGTGGGCGTGCCATGAACAATATGAGCAAGAGGGTCGACCAGTATATCATGCTACTTAGATTGGGTATTGACTATCAATGCCTTGACTGGCTACGCGGGCTCATGCATGCTGTTGACACCATCCAATCATACATGACCGCTGACCAATATTCACCAAACATGTGATGTTATTTTCTTGATAGATAAGCAAGCAAACAGATAGATGAGATGATGAAACAATATAAAGGATAGATAGATAGATAGATAGATAGATAGATAGAAAGAAACATAAATACATAGATACATAGATAGGTAGATAGATAGATAGGTAGATAGGTAGATAGATAGGTACAAGTGTCATCCAACTGCACTGTCTGAACAATCAGCCTTTATCTATTTGGTAATCGACTATCAAATCAACGTTCTGATATGAACATGTACCAACACTGATATGAAAAACCTAGATGTCAACCTATATCTATAGTAACCTGCAACTATTTCTATATATCTATCTATATTCATATGTAAGCCCAGTATCTATCACACAAAAAATACACCTAGTCACATACAATTATATACCCTGATCAATGAAAAATATCTTCATCTTTATATGAGCCGGCAACCCACAACAAACCTTGGATTACATTTGATTGTTAAATGTTGAAATAGGTATCGATAGCATTCTGATACGTCGAAAACCGGAAAAAAACATATCGTTTACCTAGTTCTAAGTATACCCTGACAAATCTAACATATCTATATCTATCATCATACCCGGTTAAATCCGAGATATCTACAGTAAATAAAAAGGATTTATGCAGAGTGGTACCCCGTACTCAGCTAAGTTGGTTTTAACTTGGGTAACTGCTAGCTGTGGTAGGTTTAACTCCAATTTCATGGCGCACCGTAACCAATTTATAAGTGGGGGATACCACTCTGTATCAATCTAAAATGATCTACCACATATTCAGTGAAATCTAACTAGTCTTGTCACCTAGTTATAAATAGGCCTATTTGGTGGTTTCTCAAAATATGGGACCTCCAAAAATGGTTGGTTTATTACTATAAATGACTATTAATGGATGATTTATGGGTACCCCTATGGCTTGAGAAACAGCCATTTATCAACAATCAAACTCTGTAATTACACGCCATGCTGGTTGATATCTACCTTGGTGGCTTATAGATCCCTTGCTAAAAATATATCTTTGGTGGTTATATGGTAAATCAATCATATCCCAAAAACACTATAAACCTAAGAATTCGTGGGTAGTTCAGCCATCCAGCGATCACCTAGTTCCAGTGATCACAACCGCCACCTTTCCTGCATCCAAGGCGCTGTGGCGACGCAGCGCCAACAGTGTACAGGACCTGGGGGACCGTTTTTCGGCAGGTGGCTATGCTTGAGGCTATGGTGGCTGGTGGCGGGGAAGGGGTGGTCATGGCTGGCTGGTGATAGCTGGGTTCTGAATGATGGTAGCTGGTGGTTATGATGATAGCTGGTTGAAGCAATCATTTTTTGGACCGAAATTGTTTACACTCTGGTAAACAAACCTGGTCACGAAAAAAAAAAAAAACACCATAAAAATAGCTGGTTCAACTATTAAAAATGGTTTCCACGGGATCGTTTACTAGAAGGTATATGATTCACCATGGTTTATATGATGATTGCTTTTGTTTTTGCCAGGGTATACCAAATACAAGGCAATAACCCCTTAGAATCTAATTTATGAGAAGGTAAAGGGAATCATAAGATCTAGGAATACTCAGCCTAGAGACAAAACAACCCAGCCCTACCCCCGGTGCTTGCTTGACACAATGCAAAATCCATCAAAAGGATAACAAGGTGGCTGCGGGTCAAAATCCTATATCAGTGCCAAAGATTCATCATTGTGGTTGTTTATCAGATGGGATCTTCATGAATCTTAGGATTGGCAATGACCCATATGCTCCAGCTTGCCGAAGTGTCGTTATTCATCAAGTTGAATCCAACTACTGTAACTCTTACGCCCTGAGAAACCTGATTCTGATTTTCCACCAGTTATGGGTCGCTGATTTACCTATTGACTTCCAGGGAGGTTCCAGAGGGAACCCATCAGTAGTCATTCATCATATCCACTGATCTTTGATTTTTATTATTGGAAGCAATGATTAGGCATGAAGTATGAGTCGTTGTCAATTCGTTGGCAGACTATTCTTAACAACTAGGGCAAGTATTGCTATCATGTTCTGATACTATCATATTTTATTGCTACCACAGCCACAGCTGTTAATGGTTATGATGATAATAGTCACAACGGGTACTCTTTCATACTACGAATCATGACAATTTATCATGGTGATTATTATCATATAGATTGATCACTATTAATCATGTCTAATATCGTTTGTATTGCTAATCATTAGCATCATTGATCATGATTCCTCACTAAGGAGTAATGACCATTATAGATCAACACTATCATCATGAGAAATTATGAATCAGTATCGCTATTCTATTGACAATTACCGTTCATCATCAATCATCATCAACCATCATCAATCATCCTCAATCATCCTCAATCATCATCAATCATCATCAATCATCATCAATCATCATCAATCATCATCAATCATCATCAATCATCATCAATCATCATTCATTACTTTTTCTTCCCATCAGTAACCCACAAATAATGGTTTTCGTAACCCATTAGCAATTCCTTTTGGTTTAACCACTTTTAAGCATAATTCAAAAGACCAACCAGCTAAAGCAGTTCATTCCTCTTCTCAGTTTTCATTCGGAACACATTATCCTGGATTAATGGTTACTCATGATTACTAATGACTACAATGAAAGCTCTATCAATCCCCGCTAATACCACTAGTATCAAGTATTCATTAGTTATCTTATTGTCAGCAATCCCATTAGCATCCAGTAGTACCGTTGGTAACAGTAATCATAAATCACTAGTATCATTACTCTTATTATCAACAAAACACAACTATCATCATGAATTAGTATCAGTAATAAGATAGTTAATGATAGTTAACAATAATTATGAGTAC
The DNA here is from genome assembly GCA_009767595.1 of Symbiodinium kawagutii. Taxonomy (NCBI): domain Eukaryota; class Dinophyceae; order Suessiales; family Symbiodiniaceae; genus Symbiodinium; species Symbiodinium kawagutii. The sequence goes on from VSDK01013404.1 coordinate 368,662, forward strand.
TTGGTATTAGTGTCATTCATATCTGTAACCTAGTTGATAATAATACTACTCATAGTTAATGATGCTAATGATTCAGTTGATACTAGTTAACAAATCATACTTGTTAGAATAGCAACTAGTAGAAATCAGTTTTCAGTAACTACCATTTGTATCAGTAATCATGATTACGACAGTTACCGATACAAATGGTAGTAGAAATCAGTAATCAGTACTTCTATCCTGATCATGTAATCAGTAATCAGTTTCTGTAATCAGTAATATCCATGGTAGAAATCAGTTGTCATAGTTAATTATGATAGTTGACGTTAACCACCTTTTGGATAACCGCCTTTCGCACGCATGCGGATCGTTGTCTTGCTCATCAAGCGACCCTTTCACCAGACCCGGAGCGTCTGGCGATGCTGATCACCCCGGGGTGATGCATAAGTGCTTACTGGTCGCTTATGTGAATTGATGGTGGGTACTTGGTGCTTAGTGGTTGGGTGCTTGATGATTGATTGATGGTTTAAGGTGATGGTTGACTTAATGGTTCAGTTGATGGTTCAGGTGATGCTTCAGTTGATGGTCAAGTTGGTTGGTAATGAATAATTAATTGGCGGTTTACGGACTGTGAAATGGTGGTTGGATGCATGGCGAACATTGATGGTTGGTTGGTTATTTGATGGATAATCTATTATTAGATGATTATTCAATCTTAAAATGATAGGTGAAATGATGGTTGAATTAGATGGATAATCATGGATAATCCACTATTTAGGACAGGTCACCCTAGTGGACATTGGTACTTGATAGCTCAATAACCAACTATCTTGATCATTACGGATACTTATTAGGTTACCCTTGATGACCAGAGGTTAAGAACGGCTCACACCATCAGGGATAAATGCAGCATTTGGGGATTTCTGAGAGGGTTACGCTACCCAACTACTTCGGTGTGGCGGTGTAGATCATGCCTGGCACTAGAGGCAGCAACAAGCAACTTATTCCAGACCCGGTGCAAGATTTTGTATGGATTCCAGGGATCAAAGTGGTTAAAAATAGGGGATACCTTCTGACAGTCCCTGATCTGGAAGCCAAACACCACCGTTTTCGTTGCGCAAACCATCTATAAATGGATGGATCCTCCCCAGAATCAGGGCAATGTTGATGGTGGTGCATGGTCGGAATTACAAGGGAGGACAAGCATGAGCAGGCGACAAGCAGTTGCTAAGCAGTTTATGATAAGCAGTTAACTGCCTATAACCATGATAATCAGTTAAAAATGGATATGACCATGATAAGCAGTTAAGAATGCACAACCATGATAAGCAGTTAAGAATGCACAACCATGATAAGCAGTTGCTGATCAGCCAACAAGCATGACACCCATGATAATCATGAACAACCGGTTAGGGCTATATGGTTGCCCTAATTGGTGCGCATCGCTCCCTCACCAGACCAACCACCAAGCACCAACGCAACCGTTACCCACCCTGGCTGCCGCCTGATGGCAGGAGAAGATGCCGAACCAAACCCTGGCTGCGACATGCCATGCGAGCTGCGACATGCCAACGAGAAGCCCCGCAGCATCAGTGGCAATTTTGGGGTCTCAAGCCATGAGTTTATTAACATGACCCCCTTGTTAGGATTTCCTTTGTTGTTATTAACATTCTTCAAGCCATAGTTGCCCCCTTGTTTAATGACCATTGTTTATTAGGTGTTAACAATGGTGAGCAATGGTCATTAAACAAGGGGGCAACACGCAATAATCAGAGATATACCAATTGTAATGGTTGGTTCATTGTTATGTATAAATGGTTCATCAACTGGATGATGAAAGGGGGTACCCCAAATTTTGGAAACCACCATTTGAAGCCATGTCCCGGGGAAAATCCCAAAGAAGCGTTGAAGGGAGGCACGGAATGACATTCGAATCACTTGAAACTTGGCCTTTGACTTGTTCAGGCAGGGAAGATGCCGCCAGGCCGCGCTAAATGCCCAGCTTTCGCTAATTGCACTTGGGTTCTGAAGACCATCCTGAATTTTTCCCGGCGCCACCGAGTCATATGCTTTGACCAGGTCAACAAAGAGACCAATGAGGGGCATTTGCTTAAGACACAGCGTCTCCAGAATCATCCGAAGTGCAAAAACCATATCGATTGTACTGCGGCCATTTCGAAATCCACAGTGCAATTCAGGCAAGAGTCCTTGCCCTTCTGGCATAAAGCCGAGCACTAGTGACCCGCGCAACAGTGTGTGAACGTCCAACCTTGCATCAAGAAAAAACGTGGCGTCACCAGCGGTAGGAGCCACGGTCATGGAACAAGCGGACATTAACAAAACTGAGGTGTTGATTAGTTAGTTTGTTCGTTAGTTAGTTAGGTAGATAGATTGATTGCTTGTTTGCTTGCTTGTTTGTTTGTTTGTTTGTTTGTTAATGGGCTAGATAATCATTAGCTACATGTTTAACCATAGTTGACTCCAAAAAGTCAGCTGGTTTCCCCATGAAGAAACCACCAACTAGTAGTTGTAGTGGTTCTTCCCGCGATCTTTCTTCGCACCATCGGGAAGTGCAGCTGTTTCACATCATCTACTGTTCGCGGCTGTAGAAATATGATCAGGTTAAAGGGCTGCAACGTGAACCAGCAAACACCACTAGCCAATCATCCAACCAACATCAAACAACCTCAATATACATCATGTCAATCAGCAAGCAGCATCAATCAGCATCGACCAACATCAACAAACGTCAACCACCATTAACCAGTCAGAGGAGGAACCATTGTAGATGATTGATATCATCTGGAGTTCCGTGCGGCGCGCTGTTGCTTGACATTATTGACAGACCTCTTTCCAAAAACGCTGCCAGGGTCTATCAAACACTTTCAAAAATGATCAAAGATGGTTGTGGGGTTCCGGCTGGCATTCTCAAATATTTTCTTCATTTATGGCGAATCCCTATTGATAAGCCCCCGACCCAGCAACCCATCAACCCATCACTATTAATGTACTATCATAGTCATTCCTGATACAACCATAGTCATCCATGATCAAGCCACCGATTAATGCTTACAACCATAACAGCTATGAAAAAACCATAACTATAAACCATATAAAACCTATGAATAAACTACGAACCCCTAAACCATTTTTATGGGGTGATTAATGCTTGCAGCCACCTATTAATGGATGACTTTGGTTGTATCAGGAATGACTATAAGTATAACCGCTACAAACCCCTAGTTGTAGTCATTGGTTCACCCGATTATAGGGCTTACAACCACTATAAACCCCTATAAAAAAACCAACCATAACATCACCATGATCAGCTACCCACCCCTGGCCACGGCGAAGAGCCTCTGTTGTGGGCCCAACTTTGATTGCGACCTGGGTGGCGCACCCACATCGCGCAAGCGCAAGGCGAGGGGTGGAGGGTAGCCTTGACTTAGCAGTTGGAACCATAGCATTGGGGGGTTCTAAAGCCATCAGGGACCCGCAAAAATGCTCGCAAAAATGCTGGGTTTAGTCTGGTTTAGTACTATAAATGCTTGATATTGGATGATTTGGGGGTGCCCCTATTTTGAAAAACACCAATTGCTCGTGGTAAATGAATGAAGATTCATGCTGCAGTGAACACTACTACCTTCACTACCCTCTGGTAATCCAACATGGCAATGGAAAATTACAAAAATCATTTTTGATCGGAAACCCTGGGTACTAAGCGATTCATGAGGGCCAAGGAAATCATTAGGAAAGTTCTTGGCAAAGCCCGTGGATTTAAAACATATCGTGAATCAAAACGACCAGCAGATCTGTTGCTTCAACTGCTGGTTGCTCTCCCGAAAAATCACCAGCTTATCAGATTGCGGAAATGTGTCTGTTTTAAAACCCGCAGCTTGAGCTGGGTACCTCAACCATGTTTAATTTCGTGGTTTGCTAAGATTGAGGTACCCCCAAATCATCCAATAGCAACCATCTTTCATAATAAACCCAGCATGCTTGGGGCTTCCGAATTTCCGATATTAAGAAACCTTGAGATATTAACCAGCTGGCGTCCATGAAATGCAGCTGATTGGTTCGTACCCAGCTGACTCCCATCAACACCAGTGCGACACTTTGTGACATAGGGACCTTGCGTTTCAAACTGCTACGGGGAACGTCACAACGTCTGTGACTTTCAAAAGGGTGATTATATAATGATCATTGATGGCTGATAGATGATTCATCATCATTGATTCATCAGCAATGGTGAAACATCACTGATGGTTCAACGGTAGTCGCCTGACGTGAACGCAAACCCTCCAGTGACATGACTCAAACATGACTGGTTGGTAAACTAGTAACGTCTCATGAGCAAATCTGGGATCCAGCTATGTGAGATCACAAATCAGTGGATGATCCTGGCCTGGTGGTTTGTCCAAACATGGCGTACACCAAGACTGGTGGTTTTCCCTATCAATAATGATCCTGATTGGATGGCTGGTAAGCACTAACCCTTTTTTGGAGATGTAGTTCCCAATATGTCGTAATCCAGCTTTGGATCATAAAGCGACGACCGTTCTGTTAAAATATGGGATCATTGCCCACTTGTCTTCAAAACACACGCATCAATACAACGACTTGTTACTGGCACAGTAAGGTCTCGGTAGTGAAGAACATCTCAAAGTGGTCAATGCAGGGAACGCCGCAACCTGCTATGGCTCAGTTGGGAAGGCAACGCCTGGGCTTTTGGCACCTCGGGCACACGAATCGGCCCATCTGGCACCCGCATTTTGCGGGCAGAAGTCGGGCCGGAGGTCCTCAGGTTCACTCGGATGGGTCTGCGCTATGACCCTGAGTTTGGGTTGAAGACCCAGGCGAAGCCTTGCAAAGTGCCTTGTTGGAGAGCAACCACACCCTAGGCCACACCGTTGCAGCAGAGGAGCGTGTCCTGCCTGAGTCTTCATAGATCATTCGAAGTCTCCGCAAGGATTTACCCGCAGAAACATAGGCACTGTATTGATCACCCGCCTTCAGTAACGAGCTTCTCTCTCTCAAAAGTGCGGCGTACTGCAACATTTCGGTGTGTACCAAAAGTTGGCACTGAATAGCCTTCCATGAAACGAAAGGTACCGTGAACCAGTCTGAATCTAGGGTTTTGGGGTGTGGCAGCCATCGGGTAAGGAATAGTACAAAAGTGTAGAAACCTATCTCCAGTCCAATTACTCAAAGATGGTTCTAGTAAGACCGTGGTCCAACCTTCACATTGTACAAGGCACACCTTGTGATTCTGTGGTAGACATACGAGCGCATCTCAAATTGATAACAGAGTCATTGCAAGAAGTGTCAGCGTCACACTAATCCGCAGACTTGGTATCTTGTATGAGGAAAATTGGAGATTTGTAAAGCAAATGGTAGTAGGCACCATCATTTGGCTGTGGGACAAAACCCTGTACCCCTGCTTCCCCTATCATTACCCTTTGTTTTCCTTGTTATTGTTAGTCATTTTCCCTCACTATTGGTTGGCTAATATTGACTCATACCCATTTATGGACAGCCGGATACATCGACCCCCTCCATCTACCCCAGCTGGAATAACCTCCATGGACTGCCACCAAAATTGGATTACTCAACCGCGTTGCCCTAGCGTTGCTATCGCCGGTTGCTTCGGATTGCTCTCCCCAGAAACTTTCACGAAACCTGCGAATCCAAAAGGCACATGTGAAACAACTCTATGAGAGTGATGATTTTCAATAGAACACACCACCTTCATAGAGAAATCTTATTGATTATCATGGAACAGCTATATCAGTAGAACAAACCACCTTCAATAATTATAACAAACCACCTTGATATATTCAGGGTCATGGACGCAGTCGTATCACCGCCAACATCTGGAAGATGAACCGGCCAATTGTTTGAATGTTTACCTGGTCATCTTCTCAAATGCGAACTGACTTTGGTCATCCATCACCCACTTTCATCAATCTAGCTCTGACTGTTGGTGCACCAAGAAACTTAGGTTGATGGTTGAACGAGTCGTTTTTATCATGAAGGATCATGAAAAGGAGCATAACCAACAGAATGACTAGATTGCCAAGCAACCCCTCGTCTTTAGCCATCAGTACTGTTTTTCATCACTACATCCCAACAGTGACATCATCACCAGTCATCCTTGCCCCTCGTTTGCCCATAATCGTCATTATCATCCTAGTTATACAAATGAAATTGATCCATATGGGCAACCCAAATATACCGGGTACAGATGGGTACAGTGTATTGAAGTGGTTCGTTGTTGTTTGCCAGTGACATATTTACCCTCTGGTAAACAAACCCGAAAAAACAAAAATCACCATGTTTTGTTGGTAAACAAGCTATAAATGATGGGTTTTCCACCTCCAGGTTACTTGGATGATTGGATGATCATCCCACCTAGCAACTGGTCAGTATCTCCGCTTCACAACTACCCTAAACGGGTTACTGATAAAGAGGTTCGTGCCCATGGTGAACTTCCAGTTCTCCCATATCGCAATTGGCTCGGCTGCTTCAGGTGATTCCCAAACTGGACTCACTACTGTTCATGGCTAAGCTTCCTTCACCAGTCGGATGCTGTACGTTAACCATTGGTAGTAAGTATTCCCACAGCCTTCATTGTTAGTAATAACCATGGTTGGGCAGGCTGATAACGTCATTCGTAAAAATCAAATTATCAACATCAACCTTTCAAAATTCACCTGACAAACCATAATCATCACCAATCATGAATTGACCCCTAAGTTCATCATGAATACTCAGCCAATCAACTAGATCAGCCATTGTTTATGCTTAGCTATCAATTGTCGCCATACAGTGTTCTAAAGTTGCTAAACAAAGTATAGCTGATTAGTACAGTAACATGTTGATCAACTAAGCTTGTATAGTCGTATTGGTTCTAAAGTACTAACCATTACCAACCTTTACTGACTATTCAGTAGATGATCGACCACCAATCAATCATCATGAGCCATGCTTCAGCATTGCTAACCGCCATGAACTATTATCATTTTTGCTCAACCACGATTGTATACCATAATATGTTCATCATGAGAAAGTAAAATCAATCATTGAATTTACCAACCATCCAAACCATTGCTATGCATTGCTAATCACTAACAATGACGAATGAAATAAATTCAACCAACTAACCGTTCCTAACCACTACTATCCATCACTATTCCCACTATTAACCACTACTAACCACTATTGACCACTACTAACCTTTACTAACCACTACCAATCAACCGTCGATTCTCATCACGTGCTCGCTCCCATCCTCGCCGAAGCACGTCTGGAAGAGCAGGGCCAACACTGACAGCAGGTGCTGCTCGGACCTTTCTTCTGGAAGAGCCTGGGACGCGCGCGCGCGCACGCGGTGGCGCCCGGCGAGGGCAGGCCAGGGCAGCCGGTGAAGCGAGTTGGTCCGGTGATGGAGTACCGTCGACCTGGGAAAATGTTGGGTTGAAGTGGGAGGGATTTTTCTGTTTTGAAATCGATGAGTTGGGTCAATTTGATCTATGGATTGGGTTATCTAGCCAGTTTGTCAGATTTCATCGCCCAAGTTCAATGATGAACTGCAGGATTATCCTAAGTTTGATCACCCAGATTATCAGCTTTAATCTTCACTTCGTAGTTTTATCACCTAAGTTCACTGATGAGGATTCACCAGGATTCATCAGGGTAAGAACGCCAAGCTACAGCGGATTTCCACATCAAGGATACAAACATCCAACAGCGGCGTCATGACCTAATTGTTGAGTTGTCAGCATTGGTAATGATGGTTGATAATGGTGGTCAATCAAGAATCATTGTGAGTCATCAGCCATTATATCTAACATGTTCTCAGTCATTGTTATCCATTATTCCGCCCTTAACCATGATCAAGCAGCTATCAACCATGATGGTCACGTTGTAAAAATCAGAACCCAAACATACATCACATGTTGGCAAACCTGCATTAAAAAACCCATGTTTGATGGCAAATGACCAGCTTAAGTTGAACTTATAGTGGTTTATTGGTTGCTGGATCTACCTTTACCAATATTAATAGTTCTCATAACCAACATGATTCATTCACCCATATTCCCATTATGGATTCACCACCATTGCAACGATAAACTGCTGGATCTACCACTAGCGATCATTAAGCATCATTGATGCTTAATGATCGCTTAATGAACCATAGTCATAGTTTTAATGATGCTTAATGAACAATTGAATCATTTTCATGTCGTTTACTACCACTAACCAGCATAAAACATAGTTTTTCGTTTCACCATGATTCACCATCAATTCACCACGAATTGATCATTCACTAATCGCCAATCAAGCATCATTCTACATCAATGAACCACCATTAGTCACGAATAAGCATGGTTGATATTGGTACAAGGTGAGGTCCCCTCGTTACAAGTTTCTTATGATCCTCCGCTTGCCTGGGAGTCATCCAAATGTTCAGCCTAGGTATGAACCAACAAATCGCTAACGATTGGGGGCCCCTCCTTGCAATGCCTTGCTAAGAGATACCCGTGGATCAAGAGGGTGATGATGCATCATTAGTTAAGCATTCATGACCCACCATATCAACCACCACTGGGTTGGCCGATGGGAAAATCTTTAGGAACTTCTTGTTTAACCACCAGTTATGAGGGTTTCTTGGAGATTTGCAGATCAACGAAACTATAGTTGTTAACCACTAATCTTTAAGCATCATGAAGCATCACCAACTATCATCAATCATAGTCGATGCTACCATTTGTTTGGAACACTTCTGGTAGCTGCTTCGCTCCCCCATCATGACTCCAAACCACCAGCCAGGATAATGGTCAAACCATGTGAAACTCATGAACAACCATCTCAAAACACCTTTGAAACAACATGAAACACCTATGAAAAACCAATCCACAAGGTATGAAAACCCATGAAACACAACCATCCTTTCGCGCCATGTTTGGTTGCGACTTCACTGGGACTTCCGACGCTGGGCGAAGTCTGCTAAGAATGCCCCCCATCTCAGCAGCGGGGTCACAAATGCCCCAAGCGCGCAGCGGTTGAACGGAACAGGAGCTGGAAACCATGGAGATTCACCATGTATGAAGCATCAACTAACCATGAAAAATCATATGAACATCATGAGTAACCATAACTTTTACCAGTGATTATCATTGACATCTCGAATTTAACTATGATGTAATAGAATGAATCATGAAAATCATTGAAAAACCATGGGGTAACTGGATTGACAACCATCATTTCGTCACAAACCCGTGTTTCATTCCCCGGACATAGCCGCTATCTCGCGCGCTGCTTGATGCTCCACCATGCCTTTGAGCCAGCGATTTTTTTCGGTAGCGAGGTGACTTCGCAAGGGCTGAGGCTCTGTGGTTCCTGGTATCCGATGTTGGTTGGTTGGTCTGGTGATTTCGGGGCTCATGAAGCATCAATTTGTAGGGGTTCTAAGTCAAGAATGGTCGAAAACTAGTAGCCAATGTAAACCATTAGTAGCTATTATTAGCCATTATCAACCATTATTCACCCATACAACCATCATATTAACTAGTTGGTCTGGTGATTTTGGGGCTCATGAACCATCAATGCAGCCCATGAAGCTAGCCGTTACACTGAGGAAACTTGGTATTTAGGGTTCGAAGTCAAAAAATGGTGAACTCACTTGCTGCTTGAACATGGTTGAAAACTTGGTGAAATGGTTGAAAACTCAGTTTGGGTTACCAATAAACTGAGTAAAATGCTTGACAACTTCTTTTTTTCCACTGAGTTACATCTACTAGTTAAAAAAACATGCCCGGTTTTTTCACTGTAAATGGTTCATAAATGAGAAACGGGATAACCTGGTAGGTGTAGTGATAGCAGCATCTTGACCCTGTTAAGTTACACTCCCCAAAGCTCGCAGCGCAGAAGCCTTCCAGTAGGGCTGATCAGTTTCCTATGTTCAGTTGGGAGGATCTTGCGCCGTTCGTTTCTAGGGTCTGGCGCTGTCACTTTGTTGGTGTACCACGTCTAACACTTCACTGATGGTGCTTCCGGTGCTTCCATCTTTTTTTAGTAACATCATTGTTTGTATGGTTTGTCGGTAACATAGTGGTAGCCCATACTTAGCTAAGTTGGTTTACACCGGGTAGCTGATAGTTATAGTAGATATCAGCAGCCCTAATGGATGGCTTAATATTACATGTTGGATGATTTTGGAGGGTACCCCATATTACAGTGATGCTAAATGATGTTACCCAATCAACTTCAACTACCGAAGAATCCTCACAACTGCTTGATTTGTTCATCAAACATGTCCGTCCATCAACCATCCCAAATATTCCCGAACCAAGACATGTTTAAAACCCACCGGCTATTTGACCACTATCAACCACTATGGGGCATAACCAACCACTACGTTTATGCCCCATAATGAACCACCATTCCCCATAGTTAACCACCATTCACCATAGTTCACCATAGTTCACCAGTATCCAGTATCAACCATTACTAACCATCATTAACCACTCATTAACCACTCATCAACAACTATCAACCACTACTAACCATAGTTAACCACTGTTTACCATAGTGAAATCCACCAACCATCAGCAATCCAACACGGCCCCGGGATGGTTTCCTTTTTGTCGCTTCCATGGCCGCTGTCACAAGATGACTTCGCTGCCGTTCCAATCAACCAAAGCTTCCTGATTCGGCAGAGCAGCTGCAGCGAGGTCTCCCAGAATCGATTCTTGGGATCACCAGCCATCACCACCATGACTAATCACCACCATCAACCATCAAACATGACGACACTCGTCATCTGCTCACGCTGGGGCTGGGTCTCAATGGAAGGGGAATGAACCATCAAACATGATCATCAACCATCACATCATGAATCAACATGATTAACCACCAGCCTTCATTAATCATCAAGCATGGCAGCATCGTCATCAACCATCACAAGCTTTAAGGGGTGTAGTCTTGAATTTGTAGATGCCTGATGATGCCTGAATTCGATATACGGCAAACCATATGTTTTTCTGCTGCTCACCCGAGCCCTTCCTGGTTGTAAAGCGACTGCGATTCTGTCGCAATAGTTCTGTACCAGTGGACGACCAGGGTGAACCATGTTGAATCATTCATCACTTTTACCCATTGATGCGCCTATCAATACTAGCCGCACTAATTAACTAATCCAAACATGTCCCATGAAGGTCCCACATGTCACGACCTCATGAATCAAAAATGACGCCTCCTGTCAGCAAACCTATTGGCGGTTGTGCGGATGCTGGCCTTGGATGATAATCAGCTCAAACAAAATTTTGTTCTTAGATTCTTGTTGATGACCAGTGATCAACCATAATTGATCAAATTGTTTCGCAAATTGGATTTTTTGGCAGTCAAATGTCTTTCTAATTTGGCTACCTTTCCTTGTTAATTGCAATTTTGTTGGTCTTTGTAACTTAGTCGATCCGTTAATACCGGTAGTATTTTCAGGGATGTCCTGGCCAGATTTGGCTTTGTCAGTATTTTAAAGATTCAATTATGCTGCAAATATCAACATACATACACTTCTACATGTCAATCAACAAAGATCGTTGCTTATGACGGTTTTGCACCATTATTGACCACTATCATCAAATGCATTCCCTGCTTTTGATCACTAAAGACCTATTAGTGAGCATTGATGCTTGTCCACTGCTGATCAAAATATCAACCAACCAACTCAATCAGCCAACCATCCAACCATCCAACCATCCAAGCTTAGTAGATACCTTGGAGTAGTTCCCTTGGAGTTGAGTCCTTTACCAACCACACGACACCGTTGCGACGATGGAACGAGCTGGAACCATGTCGGGTCGTGAAGTTCGCACCCCGGCTGCGCGGCGATCAGCGTCCTTCCATTTGGTTCGGATGCACCGGTCGATCATGGACTCGCTGTCCTGAAGCGTCGCATGATGAACTCCATGGAGGAATCATTGGCTGATTGATGATAGGGAAACTTGATGGTTAATGATGCTTAAACAATGGTTAACGATGGTTAATTCGGATCATGATGGGAGCACTGAAGTTGATGATAGGGAAACTTGATGGTTAATGACGGTGGTTAATGATGGTCAATGATGGTTTGTTGATGGTTAATGATGGTTAATGATGCTTAAACTTGATGGTTAATGCAGGAGTGGTGAAAGTAGTTGATGATGATGATGATGATGATGATGATGATGATGATGATGGTTCATGATGGTCAGTGATGGATAATGCGTGTGGGATGATGCTAGGGAGCATGATGATTACGCAATGGTGAATTGTATAAAGATTTGTGAACGTGAATAATGGGTTTATCAATATAGTTGGTTAATAATCACTTACAGTAACTCATGGCACACTGGTTGACTAGCTGGCAAACACTTGATTAAGTAATGGCGAAAAGCTGCTTAATAGCTGAAGTAAGATGATTCTATCCCCTAGCTTCATGGCGGGTTCATTGACACCACCAGAAACAGAGAGTAATGACAATTAACCACCATGAAGCTAAGGCAGGAATAGAAGTTAAACATCAACAACCATTGGAATGACTGATCGTTGATCCTTCATCTCTCATTGGAATTCACTTTACCACCAGTTCACCATCAACCACCACGTAACCATCATCAACCATCATGAGTTACTTGAAGAATGATTAACCCCTCGACCAGCTATTTACAAGCTAATTCACCATCATCAACCACTTTTCGACTATCAATAATTGACTATTCACAACCTATTTGACTATTGTTCACCAACTGTTGACCATCATCAACCATCATATTCCCCATTCAGCTATCAACCAGCTATTAGCCATTACTTGACCAGCTACTTAACAAACTATTTAACAAGTGTGCCATGACCTAATGAATCATTAGCCACACCAATCAACCATCATCAATATTCATTTACACCAATCATCAATTAACCACTATTTACCCATCAATAGCCAGTACTTACCCATCATGAACCAGCATACTTACCCATCATCCACCACCACATTCTCCATCATCAACTCCCACTGTTTAACCATCATTCACCATCATTCACCATTGTTTAACCAGCTATTAACCAGCATATTTCCCAATCATCAACTCCAATGCTTACCCATCATTAACCATTACTTAGCCATGATTAACCATTACTTCCCCATATTTTCCTATCCTTGGTGGCTTATAGATCCCTTGCTCAAAATATATTTTGAGTGGTTCTTATGGTAAATCCATCATATTCCAAAAAAACTAAAAACCTAAGTTAGTGGATATAAGCCATCCAGCAACTATTAACCACCAGTTTAACCATCAATGCCAGTTATAAGCCACCCAGTTAACCATTCCTTACCCATCATCAACGTCCAGTGCTCCCATCATGAACTCCCCAGCAGCTCCTCGAAACCGGTAGTGAGATGCCCCGGCAGCTGCTTGGGGATCACCTGGCGGCCGAGGTTGAGGGAACGCAGCTGGGATCCCATCTCAATTAATTGACAATTGGTTATCACCCAATAGTTATTGAGTATTGGTGAGGCCATGATTAAGGTAACTGTTAAGGTAACATTAGTTACCCAATATAATCAGTACCAGTAATATTGGCAGCTGATTGAGGCAATGATTATTGGTTAACTTAGTTGTTGGTTAATGATCATCCAATGTGAGTTCTCAATCAATTGGTTAACTTAGGTCAGTTGTTAATTGATTGAGATGGGGATCAAGTTATTGGTAACAATCAATTGATTGTTGGTTGATATTTGATTGGTACCTAAGTTATTGGTAACTAACAATCAATTATCAACCAACAATCAATTGGGCAATGTTGATTCTCAATGATGGGCAACTAACAATCAATTAGCAACTTATCTAAGGCGATCCCCATCTCAACAGTAATTGGTTGATGATGGTTACTAAAGTAACTAACAATTAGCTAATGTTACAGGGAACCAACCAATTAGCTTTAATTGGTTGAGTGTTACCTAAGGTGATTGGTTGGTGATCCCATCTTTGCTACTAAAGCTTATCATACAAACAAGCTCTAGTACACCCAAATTAAATAACACCAACTAACATGATCGGTTAACCAACCAATTAGCTTTAGTAACAGGGATCACCAGCAACAGGGATCACCCTTAAATAGCTTGGCTAAGTGCCCTAAATCAAATAACATCAACTAACCTTAACCAAGCTTGGGGATCACCTTATATACAAGCGTCGGGGTAACAACACCAATAGTACTGTAGGGGGATTGATTTACCAAGGAAAATTTATTTATGCAGACTGGTTGGTGGTTAACTGTTGGATCACTGTGAGACCTGGCCATCCAACAACAATAACTGGTTGGTGGTTGCAGTTTGAACCCCTATGAAAAATATTGGTCAACTAGACATTTGACAATAGTTACTCAGGAACAAAACACATGCGAATCAGACCGCCAACCAAATAAAGTTCTCATGGTCGTGGATATCATGACTGAAACCTCCGTCAACTCATTGGATTTGAAAAATTTCTTGAACAAGGCTGGGTTTATAAAGGGTTGGTCAGTTTTCGGTAAGTACGACCAGGCTGGGAACGCCGCTGGGTTAGGGGAGCAACTGATTCAACAATTTTGGAAGACCAACGGTATGGATCTGGTTGGTGGTTGAACCACCACTATGAAAAATATCAGTCATCCAACCGTTCGTTAATAACTAAAAGTGAAAATAAACAAAATGTCGATCAAACCACCGACCAAGTATGGATCGGTTTCAAAAACCTTGCTGTGTGTAGACATCCCAATTGTGTGCGCCTATTTCATTTTCAATGGACAAAAATGTTCCACCGAGGACAAGTCTGGGACCCAATGCAAAGCGATCATGACAAGATATGATGTGCACCGTATTGTCAACGTGAAGGCAAAACACACCTGACACATGCTGCAAATGGAAATAGGTGTGTGTTCAAAGTTGCTGGCTTCAGAGGCGGCTCCTGAAAAACCTTCATTGCGTTGAACTGATTGGCCAATGGTAGCTTCTGAAAAACCTTGCTTTTTTCGGACTGATCTTTTTTGACTTTGGTGAACCGATTGGCCAAATCCATGTTGTTGAATGGCACATGTGGGACATGTGTGACAAATTGAGTTGTA
Organism: Symbiodinium kawagutii; assembly: GCA_009767595.1. Lineage (NCBI taxonomy): Eukaryota > Dinophyceae > Suessiales > Symbiodiniaceae > Symbiodinium > Symbiodinium kawagutii. Next base: position 383,785 of record VSDK01013404.1, read on the forward strand.
ACCACATCCGGGGGCGAGAGGCACCTGACGGGCACAGTCCAGCTTGATGACAAATCCCAGCAGTGAGCCGCAACTGTTCGATTTCGGCTCAAGATTTCCGCCGTTGTCTCATCTGGCGGGTTTTGGTTGCCCAGCACCTTGGCCCACGTCATCTTGACAGTGTCTTGTGTTTCTTTGGTGAACAGCAGTCGATACCGGCCCCAGTACCGGTTGCGCCACTTTCTGTCGACCTCCTGAGTCCAGACTTCGTTGAACATGTATGGGTGGTTGCGTCGACTGCGGGAACTCATTGGACCCTGGCGAAATCTTACTGAATCTTATCTTGAGCCTAAAAATCTCAGGTGGCCATTCCTCTGGCTCAGGTGGCCACTGGTACGCCAGCTGGGCCTCGACCATCTCGTACCTGGCAGCATGCCAGAGCCAAGGATACCATCCTCTTGCGCCGCGGCAAGCGGCCCCGCATGTGCAGGGGAGTGGTACGAGGTGACCGCAGCCTCCAGGCAGCGGCTTTTGGTGACTTTCACGGCGCTGTCCACCCGGACCGGGCCACGAGGGCCATGCACAAAGGTCTCCATGCACCACAACAACTTACCTTCTTTGCAAGAATTGGGATTAACGAGACAAATTTCTTGCTCCCCCGAGCAGCAGGTCGCCAGCTCTCAGTTGTTTGAGGGCTAAAGCCGGGGCTATATATGCATGGATACATCAGCCGGAACTGGGGCTCGCAAGGATTGCTCAACTCTATTCATGTTTTTGTACTTGAGAACCCTCGTTTTACTGCCCAGAAGGATACATACGCTTTTACTGCTTATGTGTATCATTTAGTGTGTTTGTTTTTGGAATTTATAGATACACCCAAAACTCTTGCCAAACTAAATGATCACTTGGTGTATCTATGTGGGGCAGCTGGGATGGGCAGATCCGACTGCCATCCTCCCCGGGCGCACCGTCAGACGGATGCGTTCGGATTGCCGAGCCAATTGGTCGAAGTAGTAGAGATCCAGAACCTCCGTCGTGCAGTCAATAGTGGATTTATGGCTTTGGCCACCTGGGTGCTGGTAGCCCTGGGTGATGATGGGTTTATTGATGGTGTGGTCATGGTGAATGGTTGTTGGGCGGGTGATGGTTGAGGCTAGTGATTAATTGGTTTCAGGCGGGTAGGCGGCTGAATGGTTGCTTAACACCAGTGGACCCAACACTTTCGATATTAACGATGAAAAAACCTCCGGGAAAAATCGTTGACTAAATCACCATTGATGCTTCAGCTGCTGGGAATAGCTAATTTCTAGTCAGCTAATTTAGATTGACAAATTACCAAAAACCTATTGTTTACCCCCTGGTGAGCTCACATGGTTGCGTCCTAATTCTGGGTTGTTCTCGTTGCTTTACCTATGAACAATGGTGGTTAGGGGCTACCAGCGCGTAGCCAAACCTAATAACCAGTAATAACCATGACGTGAAAAACCAGAGATGCGCCATAAACGAAAAACCATGCAAATTTACGCGGAATGATAACAACAACCCTTCCTACACCATCAAGAACACTTGACCACCAATTACATCCAGCAAACATACGGCCATGATAACTGTTTTAACCCAAGGTGGTGATGAATTCCCAACAATTTTACCAAACTTAAACAACAACAGGCAATCGCACATGGCAACTTATTAACGCCTTGTAAGCAAGAAGTCCGCAACAACAACAACAACAACAACAACAACAACAACAACAACAACAACAACAAGACGGAACAATGCTCAGCATTAAACAAGTTCACCCCTGAGCAGCAATTGGACAAGAATACGAACTAATCATTTTGCAGCATTGGTTTCTAACCAAGAAGGCACCAAAGTGATCAAGTATTTGATTCCAACCGAGAACTGAAAATAGACACACCAACATTTTTGTGTTTTTGAACCAACACATCACCAACGGTGATGGTCAATAACCAACAACCACGGTTGACACGACCCTGAACTGTTGCTAATCATGATCGCAACGAGATCGAAGTTGATCAGGGCAACAAAATCCATCAGTACGCAAAATGAAAACAACAATGGCTAATCACATAGATATGAGTTGTGGAAAATCAGCAAGTTTGATTCAACCCCCGGATTGATCAACTCTCCCCTTGAGGTCGGCCAGGCCCAAAAGCTCTGTAAAACGCGACCCCGCGAAAAATGTATCCCTTGTGTGGCAACCTGCGTTGTCTGTACCTGATTTCCCGGGAATCTTTGCACAACATTCGTCGCTGTTGCATGGAGCTTGGGATAATGGTTTCACAATGCCTGTTGGACATGATAAGGCTATACTAATTCAGCTACTAAGATTAGGGATGATAAGACATGGGCTATGAATGACGGTTCTATTTCGTAATGATAACCTCCATAGAATGGGAAATATTTGCCCAAAACCGCGCGCGTCGGCCACCAGGACGTGGATGGAAAATGGGAGTCTGCTGCTGATGATGTCCTTCTAGGATTTTGGGATCTCCAGAGAAGGCTTCACATGGACAAGCTCGTCGGCTCGTCGGGGTTCTCCACGAAAGCGGCTGGAAGCTTCACGGCGTTTGACTTCTTATCTCCTGCTCCGCTGCACTTATTGCATCCCATCCACAAGAGCTAAGGATGTAAATCTTACGCCCTTTCTCCAGCAGCTTTCTCAGACTAGCCTGTGGCAGGATAGAGTCATTTGGCCCTGCTTTGAAGGTCTTGTGCCAGTCCACCATGACCTTCCACTGTCTAAGGGAAAAGGGGCCCTGGATTGTTGGCCGCGCTCTGCATTGGCGAAGGCCGAGCTAATCAGAACGCCTTCAGATTGAAACCTGCCCCTGCGCAGCCCACGCATCTGCATGGAATGCTGGCCCGTTCATTGTCGCTGTCACCAAAGCCATGACGATCAACGACCCCCAATCAATGTGCCAATAATAGGGCAGGGGCTGTATCTATTTGATGTTTCCTACGAGACAAGGATAGCCTAGATATTGGAAACCACAAAAATCATTAGATTTTTACCATGATAGGAATGGGGAATGATTAGCAAACCACCTGCAATCAGGAAGTCCAGCTTCAGGGTCAAGTATCAGGGTATTAATCTCTAGTCTGGTCCCTGTTGAAAGCAAAAGGAGACCGTTAAGAATTTTTATGTTTTAAAAAATCAAAGGCTGACAAGTATCAACCATGTAAAAGCTGCAGCAAAAAAAACAAGCAAAGGCCAAGTAATGACGAATATGATGACCTAGTCGCTAAACATGTACTGACTATGATAGCTTCGTCATTACCCTCTGGTAGATTACCTTGGTTAACCCATTGGATGATCATCCCACTTAGCAACTTCATGATCATACCATGGTTACCAAAATTGATTTTTTAAAATGGGAAACCAGCTGAATAAATGATGGGCCTTTCTACTGCCAGATGACTTGGATGATCATCCCACATAATAACTGGTTAGTCTCTATGATTAGTATCTGCCCTGATTGGATTACTGATGGAAAGAAAATGAATAACCATAGTTACTAACCAGTTACCAGCTATGGTAGAACCATGGTAATAGTACTAAGCAAGCACTCAGAAACTGGTAACTACCAAGGTTTCTAACCAATCTGGTTATACTGGCTGGTGGTTGAACCGCCCCTATGAACAACACTAGTCAACCAACCATCTTTTCTAAATATTGGTGAAATTTCAATAATGTGAATCGAACCACCAACCGGTTGTGGTTGTTCAAGCTTTCTTTTTTGGTTATGATCCCCTGTTATTGACCACTACTAACGGTTATAGCCGCAATAAAACCATCCAAGTAGCTTACTCAATGATCATCCGATAGGGGTGATCTTATTAATGCTAACCACTTTAACAATGGTTGTAACCCTATAATTTACTAGGATAACCCCTGATGATCATCAATAATCATTAATTCATTACAGCTATAAACCCTATGAGAAGAATAACTCGATCAAATCTATTAATCTCACCATTAATGGTCAAAACCCCTACGATCATGCTGAGCCCTGGCCGCGCACGCGGCTGACCTTCTCCGAGTCTTGCGGGTTGACCGAAGCATCGGCAGAGAAGAGCACGGTGTAGTGGGACTGACGCGGCCAGGGCCACGTGGCCGGCGCCGTGGATCACTTGTGGAGTGCTACACCCAGGATTTGGTGACTTAGCTTAGTTCATCATGATTGATGAATGGTCAATGGGATGATAGTGGCTTAAAGTGGTTTAACGATGGTTGGTTCATGCTTAATGATAGTCAACCGCAAGCTTTTGATGATTAATGATGGCGAATGATGGCTAATGATGGTCAATGATGATTAACTTGTTGATTCTGAGGGTTCTGAAAGGTTGGGTTAGTTCACGTTTGGGCAACTACCCTCCAAGTGGTAGATGCAACTGGAGGCAAAAGACGAATCTCAAGCAGTTTATGACTAGGGGGCATCACCCTGTTTTGATCACTGATGAACAAGGGGATCAACTGATTATCATGATTGGTTCCTGCTTGACTGGTGATACGATGGCCAAAAGCTAAAACTAACGTCAACTGGAATGCTAATTTTACCTACTCATGATTAACATGCAATCATTCATGGTTAGCTACCAATCATTCATGCATAGCCAAGGGTTGAACTGGATAAACCGTGCTCATGTGATGACTGCACTTACCAAATAAGATAGCCGAGCTCGGCACAGCCTGTCACAGCACCAAATAGCTGGACCATTGAGGCAGCAATCTAAAAAGACAAAATGCCGACTGCAAATCTTCTCCAGAGAGAAGCAGCTGTTCCCCTTCTCGACGATCACCCTCTGGAACGTCGCAGCTCCTGTGACTGAGTGAGTGTCGCCGCGGATCTGGGACATTGCCCGGTTGGTGGCCCTCAAAAAAAAAGATTAGCCGTAGGACCTCACGGCCGTCCAAGCTCTTTCCAGCCTTGGGCACCCCGAAGGCACCGTGGACTTTGACACATTCATCCACTAGACGAAGCAGGCCTCTCTCAAACATGGCCTTCACGATCTTTGGCATCAGGTCCACGAACTCCGCCTTCATGAGCCGCTCTGGGGCCTTGAGGATGTCAACCAGCCCACCATGGGCAGCTCTTGGAAGGCCCCGCAAAACCTGGTCACACACACGCCAAAAAGGACTTCCAGCTCGTTCCACAGCTTGTCCCTGCGCATCCTCCCAGGACACCGCTGCCACAAGAAAATGCAGCCTCTGCGCCTCAACTTTCCACTCGTCCGTGACTTTGATCACTTCTATTTGCTGTCTGCCAGTGCCACCCGTTGCAATCAAAAGATTTCCGCCGCACCCAGTCACAAAGGAATAGTCGAAGGTGCGCAATGTCCGCTTGAAGTCTAGGCTATCTGCCTCTTCAACCAATAACAAATGAAATTTTCCTGCCAAATATGACTGAAGTCTTGTCTCCTCCTGCATCCCTGCAGCGTTGACTCCAAGCCGCTCCAGACATCCGAAATCGGCGGTCAACGAGCTCAGCTGCTATCAAATCGATGTGATTCCATCAAGGCTCTCTTTTTTGTCATGATACGAGCAGTTGACATGAGTTGAATACAGTATATGACGTCCAAACAACAGTTGTGGGTTTCACACAACGAGCAGGATTGTTCAGCAATCGAAGCTATCAGGGACTGATAACCAACTTTAGCTGATGGGTACACCTCTATGGTGGTTAACTGGTGACCGCTGATTTCTTTAACTGCTGATTCGTGAATCCTGGGAACCAGTGGAAAAACAGGGAACCTGACACCCTGCCAGTGCCATTTAGTCAGGGCAATGCTCCTTAGCTTTCCCTTTAAAGAGATATATGGGATACCCCTGGCTCCAAGCAATTCCCTCCCAATCAACAGCCAAAAAAGTATCGATGATGCAAACTAGCCACCATTTCCCTCGGGTCATTTTTCTGGTTCGCCTTAAATGCGGGGTGAGTGACGAATGATGTTTAAATAACTCACATGCCTCATTGCCTCGTCATGAGCGATGACTGCCACCAGAGATAACATCACTAGATGAGCACATGAACGAGCTGGCAATAAAATCACAATCAGTGAGGGAATATTTTTGATCGCGTTTGAGACTTGAGGAATTTATTTAGCGTATTGAGTGTTGCGCAGAACAGGGGACCCAAAATGGATCTTTATTATTCGAAATGACCAATGATTTGAGGGTAGCCCATTTTGGAAACATCCGTATTGATATGTATTGATGTTCAATACTGTTATATGATTCATTGACCAGAATCATCAGGTATATTCCGCAAGATATGCATGTTTAACTCTTGTGAGACTTGACTACAGTCCAGTGATTAAGAATGGGTTCCCAGAGATAAGGATCAACGATGGGAAAGATTGATATACGTAAAACACTCTGATGTAGATATCTCCTTGATAAAACAACATTGTACCCTCTGGGAACCTAATCTGGAAGTCAAAAATCACCATTTTACACGCAACCAGGTTAGTTTGTCAGAGTTTTGTTGGTTATCATTCCCTAACATTTTGTATTAACCACGATTAGCCATACTTTTCCACACAAAATCCATGATCAAACCCAGTAGTTCAACTTGATCCTTGCTTGACACAACCCGTTCCTCCCCAGGTCCACGGATGCCTCGGCGCAAACGACCCAAATGGGACAGTTTGGCCCTTTATAGCGGCCTCCCACCTGCTTGGCACCACTGGATGACCCTCCCATGGTTGGATGACAGGCTTCCTCTGCATGGGATCCTTGTGTGGTACAAAGGTGGGCCCCGTTTTACCGGCTAAAGTAGGTGTATCTATAATAGGTATATCTATAAGAGGTATACCTATAATCTATAGTAGTTAAATTTATAGTAGGTAAACCTATAGTAGTTCAATTTATAGTAGGTATACCTAAAGGAATTAAATTTATAGTAGGTATATCCATAAGAGGTATACCTATAGAAGTTAAATTTATAGTAGGTATATCTATAAGAGGTATACCTATAGAAGTTAAATTTCTAGAGGGTATATCTATAAGAGGTATATTTATAGTAGGTATATCTATAAGAGGTATATTTATAGTAGGTATATCTATAAGAGGTATATTTATAGTAGGTATATCTATAAGAGGTATATCTATAGGAGGTGTATCTATCTGGTTAACTGGCTTATCATCCATTTTAGAAATGGTTGGTCAATGTTACCACGTTTTTAACCCACAAATACGTGGTATAACCAGAGTTGTGGGACTCATTAACCATGCTTAGCAACCATTTCCTAAGGGGAATGATCCTCTAAGTAGCCCTTGCTGTTGGTTTCCAGGAGGCTAGAAGCCAATGTTCGTGGCCATGATGTTGACAAAAAAACGGGTGACTGATGTTTCAACTGGTGATGTTTGACTTGCAACGGTGATTGTTGATGCTTGAACGCGTAAGAAACAAAACGCGAGAGTTTAGTTCCCCTATCACTTTTTTTTGCTGAGGTGGCCACAAACGCCATTGGTCAGCTTGCTCACTGCTTTGAACTGCTTGCCATCCCGCATCCTTGGCCCTGATATTCCGAGTCTGGGAAGCCGAGAAGGACATTGAACTTTTCAATTTTCTTCTGCAGGATGCGCGTATCCGCCCACTGGATTGGCGAACCTTGTGGCGGGGCACCCCTCGAAAGGGTGGGAGAGCCAAAGGCTATGCCCCCCTTTGCAGGGAGGCAAAGCCTGGTCCCTTACCAGCACTTGCAGAAGTATTCAATGAGTGGACTTTGCTCTAGAGATTTTCACTCGACTGTTCTTGTTCTCCGCCCTGTCTTTCACTGTCTCTTGCTCTTTGACGCGTTGCTTTTCTTAGCCATTGCAAGCAACCACAAGAAATCCAGGTCACTGTAACCAGGGATCCATGTTGAAGGAAAAGCCGAAGCGAAGATTCAAAATGGACAACTCTTTAGCTGCAAAATTGTCCACCGCCCAGAGAAGATACAAGGCTTGCTGATCTGACTTGTTCAACTCCTTACTGCCCTCAAATGCAGAATCCGCAAGCTTCAATCCGACGGCTGTGGAAGAATGCAAGGACTACGTCAGACTCAAGCAGACAAAAAACAAATATCAGTCAACCAAACAACCCTTGATTAATCTCGGGGAAAAAATGTTCAAAAACCACCAGCCAGTTTTGGTGATCCCAGTTTTGGTGAAGCTCTGGGGAGCCTGGGCCACCAGAGGTTGCTCTTAGTTCATCAGCTTCTCCCCCAAACTTCGGCGTCACCAGTAACAGTTGCGGTCCGTCATCCGGATGACGATTCTAGCGCTAATGTGCAAGGACCGTGGTCCTATATACATGATTCTACACATACGACACACAGTGATGAGCCCCTGCTCTGTATGGTAAAATTGTTATAACCCTAGTTAACCAATGAGTTGCCCTGGTAGTTGCCCTACTTAAAACCGGAATTCGCTAACTGGTGCCACTCTGTAGTTCACGAAGTGCTTCAATGATCCTCGGTGCACCCGAGTTAGCTCATGTGGCAGGGGCATTGATTTGAAAACCCGCGCCTATTCAGACAAAATGAACAAACTAGTCTCTGTTGGCATATGATGGTTTCTTAGAATGGGGAAACCTCATGCATGTACGGTTTACTACTATAAATTTAAATGGTGGAGTAATTGGATGATTTGGGGATACCCCTACTTCGAAAAATCATGATATTCACCAATCCAATTTTTCGAAGCGATCATCCCCACGTCTACCAAAATGTCACCATCGAACTAAGTAAACTGAGAGTTTAGCTGGACCATTTTTGGTAGCTGCCGGCGATCACGAATTCGATGATGCGGCTGGGTTTACAAGTCATGGCCCTATTCCGACAATGTAATTCATGTGTTCATACTACCCTGTGGTGATCAAACGTGGTTTGTTTGCAAATGACCCTTCCCCATGCAAAACAATCCAGAATTGGTTGATTATCAAGTGCCAGATTAGATTGCCATAAAGTAATCTGCGACATAATCCTAATCTATCTGCGTACTGCACTGATATTTGATGCTTTGACCAGCCCCAAAACCAATGGGGATCACTAATCATCCACAAATCAGCCACTAATCAGCTGTCAAACCAACCATCGTATCATCCACTAATCATCCACCATCATATCGTCCACCTCATATTAGTGGCTCATACCCAAAAACATCTTCCACTAATCATCCGCCTTGGGAACGCTCAACCCATGATGAATGATGAAGCCCTGCCTCACCGAACGACCTGCCCCGGTGCCTCAATGCACTGATACGCTTCAAACAGCGACAAGAAACCGATGTTTGGCCGTCGCCTGGGCGCGATCAGCCCTGCAAGTTTCATGGGGACTAGCATGAGCAACCAAGGGCCCTTAAGAAAGGTAGGTTTGACCCTCCCAAATATGGGCTATAATCTATAAAAATGATGCTTTTGGGGGCTCATGGTAGTGGCAACACTTAGGCAGTGCTTGGCTTTACCCGCCTCAGCACTTACCTTTTATCGGTTGGTTGATGGTGAATGATGCATGGTTGACGGTTAATGGTTCATGGTTGACGGTTCATGGTTCACGGTTGATGGTCTAGGTCACCCTGCGTAGCCCGCTGCCCCCCTGTTTGAGCAAGCGATGAAACGATTCTTCCCTTCTGGTGATGGACCCATGGGTGCCTTGGGGTGGTGCTTGCGACCATAAAGTTTGGTCCAGTTGGAAGAGCCTTCGATAAGTGTACGTGAGCATTAGGAGAACTGAACTCCAATGGTGTACGTTCTTCACAGCATGAGGCTGAACTTCTCAATGCCGTGGTTCTAGCACCCTGCAGTCCTAGATCTACGGCTGTAATAACTTCCATGGGCCCCACTGCTGATCCACTCAGCTTGCTTACCCTTCCCCACCAACGCACTGCAAACCACAGACTTCTGCCCCTCAGCGCCCACTCCGAGGCTCAACAAGATGGCCATTACCCCTCTCCTGTCAATGTGAGCCAACCGTGAAGACTCGAGGACTCCGGCCTCGTTGATGGCCCTCTCGTTTATAATCTGCTCCAACTCTTGTACCCTCGACCTCGCCACAGCACAGTCGCGTCGATCAACCCAGGATTGGACTTCCTCTCTGACTCTGCTGAGCACACTCGGGTCGACATTTCCAGAGTCTGCGTCGTGACTTCTAGAATCACATCAGCTACCACGGCCCTGGGCGGATTTCACAAAGGAGAAATGTACCCCGGCCTGATCCAAAGCCCGGCCTTGGAAAAGCCAAGCGCAAAATGTAGCATGCACGGCGCTTGTGGCTAGCGCTGCAAGGCTGCATGTGGTGGAAATGAGTCAGCCATGGACATTTCCATGATGACCCATCGCTGCTCATCAGTGTGACAAAAAGCAGTGCTGAAGCACTGAGGGCGATGACCAGTGCCTTAGGCACCGCATATCATGGGCAATCGCTCATCCAGTTCACGCACATCAAATATTTCCAAAGCGTTGACAGCACGGAAAAAGGCCAACAAAATCGACAAATGAAGGCCAAACAGAAACGAAAGTGCGATGAAATAACTGAGCTTAGTACTTTTTTGTTAGCCATGATCGCAACGATGGCTGCTGGCAATATCAAGGACCCTGCTCATTCCATCTCTTTAGTTGATACCATGTAACAATGTATTTCCATCAATCCCACTTAGCATGATAGCACCTGTTGGGCCTTGGGACGAACAAACAAATCTCTGATGCCGCTGTTCACATGTCTTGGTTGGCGGTTCATGTTTGCCATGAACAAATCTTAAGATTAGTCGATTATGGGCTGTAACAAATCTATACCACTGCCAAACCCACGGAGTTCCTACCCCCCCAGTTCACCATCATTGTTAATTATGGGTTATAACCCATATCTGGGAGGGTAAAACCTACCTTTGTTAGGGGCCCTTGGTTGCTCATGCTAGTCCCCATGTTCAAAGTACCAACTTTATCGACTAGAGACGAGCCACACATGTGGCTGGGCGATGGCCTGTACCCCGAAGAACTGTCCACATCTCATAGCCGTGGCGACACACGTCATATCCGTACAACCACCGACATAATATACAACTACTCAACTAGTGGAGCTGTTGGTTATTAGCCATAGGCATATAGTTGGTATAGGTGTCCCCTATCATCAACAACTATCAAGCACTTTCAACCAGCAATTAATACTGGGATATCCACATTCATGCTGCTGATTGTGATATCCTCACTATCATTGGCCATAAATTGTGACCCAGAGACATATTATAATAATCAACCATTAAGTAGTCATGATTGACCGCAGTTGACCGTTATCATTCAGCATTCAATAGCCATTATGAACCATCGAGTAATCATGATCATTGACCAATACCAACTATAATCTAACAACAATTAGCCATCATAATCCATCAATGAACCATCAACTCACCACCATTAAGTGACAATCATCGACCATCAATTCACCATCATTAACCACCAATTAACCACTATTCATCACTAGTGACCCCTGGTAACCAACCATTGGTTGCAATCAACCAGGGATGGTCAGCAGTGACCAGGAATGACGACTAAGGCTCCAACGGCGCTCCTTGCAACACCATCCAGCCATCCTGCAGGCGCAGCTCCGCCAGAAATGGTTCATGGTTCTATATGTTCTATTGAGCTGATGCGGTTCACTAACCCAGTTAGTTCAGCTGATTGAGGATGGTGATATTGTTCGTGATGATGGTTAAGTTGGTGCTGAAATGGTGGCTGACTGATGGTTGAGTTGATGGTGAAAAAGATGGTCAAGTTGATGGTTTGATTTTCATGGTTCTAGAGAGTGGTACCCCTAAACGCCATGTAACCGTAGCTATATCCACTTGGTAGTTACCCTAAGTAATGACCTAACTTAGCTAAGTAGGGTGCACGACTCTGTATTGGCGGTTAAGTGACGCTGATTCGATGGTTTTGACCGGCATAAACCCTTGAAATGCCGTGCGATGTTGTCGCAAACAATTCTTGTGTGGAATCCGGTTTCTGTATTGACATGCCAATTGTCTTTGTCATTGTTCCGGTGGCTGAAAATGCTGGCGCAATTTTCACCGCTCTTTGTGCTTCCTACGTTCGTCATTTTCCACCAGAAGTGATGTGGTACCAATGAATGTCGCATCCTGGATGACATCTGCCGAGTCGGACCCCCTGATAAGATTCGCTGGCTTATAAGCCAGAATCCAGTATAGTTGTATCATGTTGTATCTACTATCTACTATTCGAATCTATTCGCCTGATACTTACCCACAAGTCATAGCTTAGTTATCTTGGGGCACCACTATCATGCATCATCATTCACCAGCACTCCTGGTAGCTCTTGGCACCGCTCCTAAACCACTCTCAGCTAAGTCAACCAACCCATTCTCCATGACCCAACAGCCACGGTGCCACCACATGCCCCCCCTCCACCTGTCCTTGGCGCTGCCCAAGCGTTTCGTTCCGTCAAAGACGTTGCTGTAGGCGCGGCCGAACATCATCAGGTTCACCAGTTCCTACCGCAACGCGACTGGGGGAGGATGAGGATGGATGGAGATGGCGCCAAGATCCGTGCATTTTTCATCTGGTTGGTGGGTGCGAACAGCCGCCCCTAGAACCATGGTTAATGAGTGGTCTATGATGGTGGTTATAATGGTTATAATGGTTTGTAATCATCATTACTGGTTGGGTGGGAACAGCCACCCCGTGATGAAAAATACTCAACCAACCAGATGTTAATAACTACCAGGGAAAATAAAACATGATTAAAACCACCAGCCAGTCATTGGAAACAAAGGTGGTGAATGACGTCTTGGTTGTTGGAAAGGATAAATAACAACTTACAGAGATGACCGATCACGACCATCATCTAAACGGCTCTGTCAAAGCGTTCGCCATGCCCTGCTTCCAAGAAAAGCAGATCACTCAAGGTTACATCCGGCTGAGCCCTAAGCAATTCTGACCGCTAAGTTGGCTTATGCTGAACAAAGCTGTTGGAAACTGAGACAATTTTACCATAGCTGCTCAGCTGAGTCAACAAACACAACTCTCCAACAAGTGATTTACTCAACTGACCGAGTTCTAAACAGTATTGACAATCAATAGCTGTGCGCCCATTAGGCAAGCGTAATTGAGTAATGTACGTAACATTATGGCGTTGTTTGGAATTTATTCAGCCTGACGTGATGTCTATCAGTGAATAAAATCACAGCCCAATTGGGGAATCGAAGCTGAAAAGCTTGAAATCGATCTGAAACATTGGATTCACCATATCCTATGTGCATCGTTGAAAATTCGGTTTTACCATCACGCAAAGGCCTGCTTATGTTCTGCTTGCCATAAAATGGCAATCGGATATATTTCACACGGATCAACCCAACCACCCATCCCAACACCATCCGTCACCATCCCCACCCACCACCCCCATCCATCCTCCTTCACCATCCCCCCTGTGATTCTTTTGGAGTTAGTCCCCTACGCAATGTTCATAGTTAGTTCAACATATCTTTGTAGCTTCTGTTGTCACCTGTTCATGGACTCTTCATACCTTGTCGGTATGGCTCAAGATTTAGCGTAGCCTGCGCTCGAGAAAACAACTGTCTCAGCCGTTGCCTGCAGTGTGTTTGGGACCAGATCTTACGGTGTTAGATCAGGGAACCTTTAAGGGGATTTAACCCTCAAAGTGGTAGCGGAGCATTGTGCTCCGGTTCCGTCTACACGGACATACAGTTTCTGTGTGCCCGAAGAGGACATAGTGTGGACAAGCCTTCAAAAGCTTGTTCCGTCTAAACGGACCGGAGCAACCGTGAGTGAAAGTCCCCAAGATGGTACAATTCTATTCACTTGACAGTGATGAAGAACCGGCCGGACAATTAGCACTGCCAGATCCGAATACCGCCTACGCGGCAACGGAAACATCGACTGGTGCACTTAGAATGACACCCAAAATCCCGCCTACCTTCGATGGTACCTCTAGTTGGTTCGAATACGAGGATTTGATAGAGGATTGGCTCGGGATAACCACCTTGAATGCGGACAAGATAGGGCCTTCCCTTAAAAACGCATTAATTGGACCAGCTGTCTTCTACAAGAATCTCTTTGACAACGCAGTCCTGCGAGATCCAAACCGAGGACTGAATCACTTCAAGGAGACCATGCGTCCATATTTTGTGAAGGGCAAGTCCCATGTGTTCATGTACCGCTTTTTGCAGGTGTACAGGACTTACAGGGGGTCAAGTGAGATGGTGCACTGGATCGGACGGTTTGAGATAAACATGAAACGGCTCAGAGTAGCATGGAATGATCTCTACGAACGTGTAGTTCCACAGGTGAATGAAATCGAGTTGCCGCTGAAAGACTCCGTGAGCAGATCATTGCAATTTATCGGCAACAACATGATGATCAGTTCCCTTTGAACGACAACTTGATTGCGCTTACCTTTTTGGTACAAGCTGATCTTAGCGAGGCCCAACGAGAGAGGTTTGTCAGCTCAATGTCTTTGAGACAGGTAGCAATGAATGAATACACATACCAACTCGTAAAGCAGCTATTCCTCGAATTGTTCTGCAGCACAAGAACAGGAGTAGCAGATCCTTCTCTCCAACATCGCAGGAAGACAACCTTCTTGGTCATTGAGGAAGGAGAACATGAGGATGAACCTGGTTTCTGGGTAGTTGATGAGGAAACACAGGAAGAGGGCTTCGTATCACTGTACTGTGAAGAGGATTTTTGGATCCTCCAGGCAGAAGGTTTCTATCAGAAACGCAGAGTTGCCGGAAGAACTTTCAAACGCTCAGGAGGAAAAGGAAAAGGCGGCAAGAAAGGAAGAAGAAAACGCCCTGGTTTCAAACCCAGGTCAAAGGGCAAAGGCTATGCTACCGGAAACCCGGATGATGATGCACCACCAGATCCTAGCTATTTTGGAAAAGGGAAAGGCAAATACAACAAGGGCAAAGGAAAAGGCAAGGGAAAAGGAAAGGATGCTTACAAAGGTGGATGGAAAGGAGGAAAACCTTCCAAAGGAAAGGGCAAACCTTCAGGTTCAGGTCCACCAGAAGCAAACCTTGCCGCCCAACGGCTGATCAGAATCAGCCAGCAGCGTCAAGCGCATCAGAGTATAGATGGGACCTTCCCGAAGATAGCTGGGGTTACGGCAATGATTGGTGGGGCTCAGCGAATTACACCAATGATGATGACACCACCTGGGATGACACAGATTCATGGTGGTGGTCATACTATGTTGAAGTAATGCCTCCAATTGAAGAAACCGAGGACGGACAGACTGGCCAAAACAACAAAGGTGTATCGGCCATGAACATGTTCCGACCTCTCGGACAAGAACTGCTGAGAGGCATGACCAGTGTCATGAATGGCATTGGTAGCTGTTTCACTCCGTGTATGTCAACAATGAAGAAGATGTTCTCTTGTTCCGACCACTCGGATTCTGAGAAGGTGATGAATGTTCCTACAGTTTCTACACACAATGAAGTGACGTGCAAGATCAGAGATACCATCTACACGGTAGAACCGGACAATCAAATGGCACATGCATACTTGAATTACCAGCATGGTGAACAAGACTCACTGTTATGCGAATACATCGACCTGAACACACATCCAACGTATGTGATTCTTGACTCTGGTTGTACACGTGCCATGGGATCCAGATTTGCCATTGACCGATTGGTACAAGCATGTCGGCAACATAAGAACAGCCAACTCATTTGGTTTGAGACAGAGCCATGTTCTAGCAGGTTTTCATTTGCCAACGGAGAACAATCCACGGTGAAGGAGAAGTTGGTCATTTACTTCAAGCCCACCTATTCAAATACAGGTTGGATCAGTACTTCCATCGATATCCTTGATAAGGGTAAGGTGCCAATCTTATTCTCCGTCGAACAAATGCGTAATCTCCGTATGACACTTGAACATACACCTGCTGGAGAATTCATGACCTGTCCCATGTTCGGCATGAAGCGTACCGCCTTAGCGGTCAGCACTTCGAATCACCCTGTGCTTGACATTATGGCTCTAGCAACTTCGAAGCAGAAACCACAGTATAGTTTTCAATCATCAGCCTTGTATTGCCCAGCATGCGCAGGCAAACACAGACCACACACATACACTGGTGATTGCAAACATGCTTCCAAGGATGCTCCGAAGGCTAAGGCCAAACCAGCACCGAAGAAGAAGGGTAAGGAGAAGAAATACACGGATCCCGACAAGAAATTAGATCTGAAGTCCGAAAAGGTACCGACTACTCGGAAGGACGAACCTATGAGTGCCCGTCCTGATGGGACAGTTGTCGCAGAATCCTCCGGACCCAGTTCCGGACATCGAGAACGACCTGATGGTGATGAACGTCCTGAAGCCCAGACTGATCCATCAAGGGAGGAAATCTTTCCTGATGATCCATTACCAGAAGATGTAAAAGAAGAAGTAAAGGAAGAACCTCCTAAGGTTGAAGTCAAGAAAGAACCAGGACCAAGCATGACATTACCTTTAGGTCTCAAACGGATTCATGCAAAACTGAGTTCACCCACTGAACTGTTGAAGTTACATCTCAAGCATTATCACATGTCCACAGAACAGTTCAAGAGGAGAACATCGGCACTCAAGTTGCCAAAAGAGATCTATGAAAAATACGACACCATTGTGAAACAATGTGAAACTTGTGCTAAGAGCAAGGTTGCACCAAGTAGAGCGAAGATCTCTGGAATCAGAAGTGAAGTTTTTGGAGAACTCACATTCATAGATCATGGAGAAGTGGCTCTAAGTGCAACCAGTAAGCTCCAGTTTCTCATGCTGTATGATGGTGCAACTTCCTTAACTACCGCCTACGTGGTGAATACAAGATCGAGCCAAGAGACCATCAACTTTATCCTGGAGTACTTTGAAACTTATCAGATCAATCCACGTTACATCGTTGGTGATCAAGCTTTCATGGGTCCTGAACTAGAAGCCTTCTATAATCGCCAAGGTATCAGACCAATAGCCTTAGGACCCGGTACTCCCTGGCCAAACAGAGCAGAAGCAGCTGTTCGAATGTTCAAGCGACAGGTACATCTCATGGTCCACAGCATAAAGGAAGACCCCTTGTTGTCTAACATCACGTACCGTCAACTTGTTCGACAAGCTGCACTGGCCAGAAACAGTACAGTGACTGTAGGAGGTGTGACTCCCATTGAACTTGCATTCGGTCGAAGACCAGCTGATGTTGTTACTGTCGAACACATGGATGCTGCTCAGCTAACCGCTGAGGTCCCTGCAAGTGAGAGTCAAACCAAGGCACTGAGGTCTCTTGCGCACAAGAAGTATCTAGAGGCACGTCAGTCAGAAGATATTCGTAAGGACATAGCCGCACGACTGAACCTTTCAGATGGTCCTCTGTTTCCCGGAGATAAGGTGTACTATTGGGTAGAAGATAAGAGCAAGATTAAGTCAGATGGTTCACACTCCGGTAAGCGGATCAAAGGCAAGTTAGTTTCAGTCGATGGGAGCATGGTTGGAGTCGATCTAGGAACTCGCATTGTCAAGGTAAACGTATCCAAGATCAGGAAGGATAGAGATCCGATTGAAGACATTGACGTTCCTTTAGATCCCGTAGGACTCCTTGCCGACCACTCGGCTGTGCCTGGTGTTTCACAATGCAAGACTTGTAGCGTCTCACCTGCCGACCACTTGGCGACTGACAAGGACAGAGATCCCGCAACCAAGATCATAGAACAAGATGCATCCCAGTTAGGACCAGAAGGCTTTGTTTATCAGAACTATCACTGGGAACCATGCACTCGTGGACGCATTGATTTCTTGGAGCTCTTTGCCGGATCTGCTCGTCTAAGTCAGGTCGCAGCGATGAATGGTCTCAAGGTTGGACCTCCAGTGGACATTCGCACCGGATATGACATTTTGACAGTAGAAGGTCGTCAGAAAACCATGGAACTCATAGAACGACTCAATCCGAAGGTAGTGTTTATGGCACCGGTATGTGGTCCATGGTCACAGATGCAAAACATCAACGACCAAGAAACTGTCAGGGCTAAACGAGAAAAGTATTTTCCTATGGTCGAGTTCTGTGCCAAGGTAGCTCTGTATCAACTGCAGAAAGGAGGATATTTCTTGATCGAAAATCCATCCAGCTCGAGAATCTGGTTTACACGAGCTCTCCAAACCTTGTTGAGCAAGAACTCAGTCACCTGGGATACCCTTGATATGTGTGCATTTGGCATGCGAGACCCCAATGGTTATTACTACTATAAACCAACCAGTTTGCTTCACAATCTACCTTCAGAAGTCATTGGACCAGTGTTTAAGAGGTGTACTAACAAGTCCTCCGCTAAGAAACACTGGCATCAACCAATCGAAGGTAGCGCACCTGGATACGGTTCTCGAACAAAGCTTGCCCAAGTGTACCCATATCGTTTCTGTTCAGCCCTAATCCGGAGCATTCTGCCACTGGGTCGTACTGCGTGCTTGCTGACTAACATGTCAGGACTTGTGATGGATCTCTTTGAAGACTTCAGCATAAAAGAATTGTCCGACATCAACACCTCCTTGCTTGCCCAGGAGGTTGTTTCAGAGCATACGTCATTTTCCGTTCTCACGGACAAGAACACATCATTACCAGTTCGGGATCATTTCAACAAGAGAACATTGAATAAGATCAATGCACTGCCCACTGGACAAATCTATGTTCCAGTACAGCTTGACATGCATGGTGATGTTTCACGCCTTCGTCAAACATTTGTACCCACAATGGCTTTTGACAATGCCATCATTTTTAGAGGTAATCTGCAAGCATTACGTGTGCAGTATCGTCAGACCTCGGGGGTGCTTTTGTTGTGGCGAAAGAAGGATGTATCACACCTTTTTATTTTGCAACATCCAGGAAAGGATCTTTCACAATTGATTCCTCAGCACTGGTCAGGC